>CM016616.1:52446274-52866342 GCA_005393395.2 Gossypium australe
CTCATTTACAAGGGTCCCACGCCCGTGTTGCTAAGCCGTGTGGTAAAGTTAATTTTCACAAATTAGGCTATTTTGTAAGCCATATTTCTCACTCATTTGATCCTTATTCTTCACCCACATTTAATACATACAAAAACCAATTTAAGATATTCAACTGAGCCTTATACTTAATACCATTTGTTAGTCGTACACTTCATATAAATAACAAGAAACGTATATGAGCTCAATTCTCATTAAATTTCTCATATATATAGACAATTTCACATTATGTAATCATATAACGTATAACAACCATATCTTAGTATTTTAAATACATTTTCATAACAACTTGTCTTGATTTTATACTATTTTATATGTGAGCTTTACTCATCAAAGTATTTGAAATATCATCTTTATGCAAATAGTAACATGAGATACATAATTCCATAATTATGAATGTACATATTTATCAAGCATATTCCATGTTCATATATAGTCTCGTGTCTCCATATATCAATAACCATCATTTTCTTGTATTTCAGATAAATACTTGTAACCATACATAAGTATGCAATTCGCTATTTCTTCATGTCAATCACAATTACAAATGGCAAATTCTTGTAAATACGCTCACAAATTTCATAATTCCATGTATTTACCCTTTTCCATATTTATCCCGTTGAATTCATCGGAATTTCGATGGATTTCCTGTAGTACACTCATGGTGTACAATCTCATTAAATGTCAATTCGTACTCATATATACATAAGTCCTTTTCAGAGAGCACACTCCCGCGAACCTCATTTCTTATAGCAGGATTACCAGTCCAGGCTAAATCCCCTGTAAGAGAGCACACTCCTGCGAACCTTATTTCTTACAGCAGGATTACCAGTCCAGACTAAATCCCCTGCAACGACAATTACTCTAATGAGCTTGGATCTAAATTAGCAGTCTAGGCTAAATTCAGACCCTAATTCGGATTACCCGTCCGGGCTAAATCCATTTTCCACATATTCTTCGGGAGGGCTATATCAGGATCACCCGTCTGGGCTAGATCCTTTTCACACATATTCTTTGAGAGGGCTATATTGGGATAGGATCACCAGTCCGGGCTAGATCCTTTTTACCGTCAATTCCTTTTCAGAGATCCATCGAATTTTCCTTTCATTCAACCAGGATTTATTTTCCATTTTCATCAAGAATATCAATACTTCATCAATTATCGTACAATAAACATCCAATTCATATTCACATCAATAAGAATATATTTCAAGTATTTAAGAATATAATTCAAGTTATACGAACTTACAATCTGATTTTTATACCATAACGATAATCTTAGTTTCATAATAAATATTTGAAATAAAACATTATATCATTTCTAATTCAACGTTTATCAATTATAATCGGGCATGTGATTAATTTATGCATAAGTCATTCATATTTTTTCCTCCTCCTCCTCTCCATTCCACATCCTTAGTATAAATAACACATTTGTAAGTAACATTATCTATAATTTTTCACTATTTATTTATGTGAATATTCAAGTTGTCCATCCGTGTCATAGTCACTAAATTATTTTTACCTTGAGATACAAAACTCCAAATTATGATCCGCTAATTTTTCCTGAAACTAGACTCACATATATTCTTACCATAAAATTTTCATAATTTTTGGTATAGCCAATAAGTACATTTTATTCTTTAAAGTCACCCCTATTCTGCTATCCAACAGTTCCGACCCTTCTTCACTAAAAATTATTTATCTCCTCATACAAGATTCGAATGATGTTCTCGTTTATTTATATTGAAATATACTCATTAAGGATTTTAAACTTATAAATGTAATCCCATAATTATTTTTCTCCAATTTATGATGATTTTCCAAAGTTAGAACAGGGGAACCTGAAATTATTCTGACCTTGTCTCACAAAACCTATTATATCTCATGATTTACAATTCCATTACTTACACCGTTTCTTCTATAAGAAACTAGACTCAATAAGATTTAATTCCATATTTTATTCATCCTCTAATTAGATTTCTCAATTTTTGGTGATTTTTCAAAGTTAGACTACTGCTGTTGTCCAAAACTGTTTTAGTGCAAAGTGTTGATTTCCATTTTGCCCCAAATTTCACAGTTCATACAATTCAATCCTTGTCCAATTAACCCATCAATTGGGCTAATTTTTCTCAATTAATACCTTATTCTATCATTTTAAACTACTTCCTAACCCTTGAAAATCATAAATCTAGCATTAAACCTTAATTCCAAACTCTTTTACAATTATGTCCTAAAACCAATTTCCATCAATTTTACTTGGTAAAATCATTATATATGAGAATTAAAGCTTCAATTCTATATTTATTCATCATATGCTTCCAGAATTCATCCATAGTAACTTTAAAAATTAGCCATAGAATCAAAAACTAATGACATAGTAAGTTGGACTCAATTGTAAAAGTCCAAAAACGTAGAAATTTCAAGGAGAAAGCAAGAATTAAACTTACATGAAGCTAGAGTATGAAAACCAGCTTGAACCCTCTTCCATGGCTGTTTTTTAGCTGATGAAAATGAAGAGAAATGAAGAGAATTCTAGATATTCCAATTTGGTCCCATTTTTATTTAGCTAATTTTGGCATTTTTCCAATTTTAACTTTATTTCACCTATTTCCTGATTTTTCTCAGCTATTGTAGCCCAAAATATCTCCTTTGGGCTTATTTTCACTTTAGGTACTTCCTCATTTGACAAATAAGCTATTTAATCATTCTAGCAACTTTTACACCTTTTTCAATTTAGTCCTTTTTATTTAATTAACCACCCAAACGTCAAAATTTTCTAACGAAATTTTAATTCTACCTTATTAACATTCCGTAAATATTTATAAAAATATTTATGACTCGGTTTATAACATCAAGATCTCGATACCTCTTTTTCTCAATTTTTTGACCAAATAAATCTTTATAAAACACAATTTACTATTTCAAAAATCTTTTTAAAAGCTACATTTGGCTCCTAAATATTAAATAATATAATCTACGAGTTCATTTGTTGGATTTGGTGGTCTCGAACCACTATTTCTGACATCACTGAAATTTGGGCTATTACAAGAAGTGGTTCGGGACTAAACCGATAACTCAATAAATTTTTGGAACACTAAGAAAATTTTGCAAAATACAGGGGACACAACCCCGTGTGGCCCGGCCATGCGTCTCACACGGCCAAAGACACGTCCGTGTCGCAGGCCGTGTGGACATTCAAAATGGGATCACATGGTTGTGTCCCAGCCCGTGTCCAACCCTGTATAACTCCCTGACTTGGGTCACACGGCCAACCACACGCCCGTGTGCCCATTGAAATGGCCTCACACGCCTGTGTGCCAGGTCGTGTGCTGGGTCATGCCAAACTTGTAGGGTATACTGACTTATGCCACACAACCAAGACATACGCTCGTGTGCTGGGCCGTGTGGAGCATATTAAGTTGATTTCTAATTAAACACCAGGGGACACACGGTCGTGTCACCTGGCCGTATGTCACACACAGCTGAGACACATGCCCAAGTGGACAAAAATAGGCTATTTACCAAGCCATTTTTCTCACCCAAATAGCATGCACCTACACAAAACCAATTGGCACACATCATGGCATAAATAGGCATTCAACCAACCTCAACCAAGCATAATTCATACCATTTCAATACCAACAACAACAAGGCACACATGTACCACAATATGCTATTCCATTTATACCAATTTGACATTTTCAAATCACTTAAATGTTCACTTTCATTTATGCACCATTTTACCTAAATCACAAGCAATACCAATTCTCAATTATCAACTATATGATACTCAAATTACTAATCCACAAACAACCATTCACCACAAGCTTTTACATAGCAATTACCAAATGCATAACAAAGGCCATTTACATATATATAAATATATATATATATATATACTCAACCAAATCAACCAAAATATACCAAATTAAGCCAACTCTCATGGCTATACACAAAACCAAACATTTAACTTTTACAAACCAACTCAAATGGCTAAATCCATTTATAACATAAACCAAAATGACCAATATTTCCTATACATGCCATATAACCAAAAACATAGATTCAAAAGTGCCAAAGTGATAGCATGATAGTGTGATGAGGTCTCTAACGATTCCCAAATCTGATCTAACTCATATATCACTATAAAACACGGAAAAATAAACAGAGTAAGCTATAAAGCTTAGTATGTTAGTATAATAATTAACTCATCTTACCATACATACACAATTTAAGCAATTAAACATAACATGATGTAATTCATATTGATGCACAAACCTATCACATATTCATTCACAAAGTTGGATATGAATTTCACAATTTCTTTGATTCAATGTTAGTACGATTCATGTACATACATGTACCATCTCGTATTAATCTCATACTCATCTGTATCTCTAATATACCCGTTGAACCATTCAGAATACTATCAGATACTTGGGAATCTCGCACCCTAAGTGCCAATACATAGCCGAAGCTATCTCAATCTCATAACACACGTAATGCTCACTCTCGAGCTGTCAACAGGTCTACTCACACAAGTTGACGGTCATGACGAAGCTACACGGTGCTGCTTACACAAGCTGACGAGAATCCACAACACATGCCGGATAACTCAGCCACCGGTAGGACGTGTGAACCATGACCCAAATCACATAACCTCTAATGACATGTCATTCGTATCCTAATCTATTCCTAAGGTTCAACCGAGATTTCACATTTTTCGAATCATCATCGAATATATCCACAAGGTCGTATTCACAATTTATTCAATATTAAAGCATTTAAAACATAATTATAATGATGCTTATTACGTACGAACTTACCTCGAATGCAAAAATGATGAATTTGATCGATTCATCCAACACTTTGTTTTCGCCCGATCTAAATCTAAATTTCGCTTTTCTTAATCTATATAATATCAAATTTAATTCATTTAATCATCAATATATTCAATTTAGCCCAAAAATGCACATTATAGCAACTTTACACTTTTGCCCCTAATATTTCAATTTCTTTACAATTTAGTCCTTATCTCATAAAAATACAAATTCATGCAATTAAATCCCTACCCATGCTAGCCAAATTTCTCTTATTACCATAACAGCCCATATTTTTCATTTATTTCACAATTTAACCACAAAATTTCAACATTTCTCAATTTAATCCCTAAATGACAATTTTGTCAAAAATCACTTAACAAATGTTGTTTATCTAACAACAAGCATACATTTTCTATAATCAAACATCAAAATACACATAGATTCATCAATGAAAAAACCCTAAACCTTTAATAGTTTTTCAAATCAGTCCCTAGGCTAGGTAGATTAAGCTACAACGATCTCAAAAACATAGAAATCATTAAAAACGGGACAAAAATCATACCAATATGAGCAATGAAAACTTGGCCGAATATCAAGTATAAAAATGGCTTCTCTCCTTTAAGAAAATCGGTGGAAGATGATAGTTGAAGATGATGATAAATTTGTTTTATTTATTTTTATCATTAATAACCTAATTACTTAATTAACCTTTAAAACATTTAAAAATTACCCAGTTGCCAAGCCAATACATTCCACTAACTCATTAATGGACTAATTACCACATAAGGACCTTCACTTTAATATTCCATAGCTATTAGAAACCTTTAGCTAATAGAACACAAGTTTTACACTTTACGCGATTTAGTCCTTTCTATTAAATTAAGCACTCAAACGATAAAATTTCTTAACGAAATTTTCACACAATCATATTATCATGCTGTAGATATTAAAATAATAATAAAATAATTATTTCAACCTCAGATTTCTTGTCCCAAAACCACTGTTCTGATTTGACTAAAAATGGGTTGTTACAACTCTCCCCCTTAGAATTTTCGTCCCCGCAAATCTTACCAGAAAAGAGATTAGGGTACTATTTTCTCGTAGCTTCCCCGGTTTCCCACGTAGCTTCTTCTACCCCGTGACATTGCCACAAAACCTTCACTAAAGCTATGTTTTTATTTCTCAATACTTTAACCTCTCGAGCTAAAATTCTGATCAGTTCTTCGTTATACGTCATATTCGGTTGAATTTTAATCTCTGTCCGAGAAATTACATGCAATGGATTTGATCGATACCGTCGTAACATCGACACATGAAATACATTGTGGATCTTTTCTAACTCTGACGTTAAAGCTAGTTGATATGCCACTGGCTTTATTCTTTCGATGATCTCATACGGCCCGATAAATCGCGGAGTCAATTTTCCTTTGCGACCAAATCGAAGAACCTTCTTCCACGGAGATACTTTCATAAATACTCTATTGCCAATTTGAAACTCAATGTCTTTACATTTCAAATCCTCAAACGATTTATGTCGATCTAAAGTTGCTTTCAAACTGTCGCAAATTACTTTCACTTTATCTTCAGTCTCTCTAATCAAATCAACGCCGTGAATCTTTTTCTCACTAAGCTCGGTCCAATACAACGATTGGGCATTTATGACCATACAATGCTTTATATGGTGCCATCTCTATGCTCGATTAAAAACTGTTGTTATACGCGAATTCAACCAACGGTAAATATTTCTCCCAATTGCCTTCAAACTCTAAAACACAACAATGAAGCATATCTTCGAGAATCTATATTACTCTCTCAGAATGACCATCGGTTTGGGGATGAAATGCGGTACTAAAGTGCAACCGCGTGCCCAAAGCTTCTTGCAATTTATTCCAATATTATGACGTAAACCTTGAATCTCTATCCGAAATAATAGAATTTAGCACGTGCAATCTAATGATCTCAGAAATGTACAACTCAGCTAGTCTATTGAGCGAAAAGTCTATACGTACCGGAATGAAGTGTGCAGACTTCGCTAGTCGATCAACGACAACCCAAATAACATCTTTCTTTTTCAAAGACAAGGGTAATCCCGATATGAAATCCATTGTAACTCTATCCCATTTCCATTCTGGTATCATCACAGGCTGTAATAACCCCAAAGGCAATTGATGTTTGGCTTTGACTTGTTGACGAATCAAGCATCTCGACACAAACTTTGAAATGTCTCGTTTCATGCCCTACCACCAGTACAAATGTTTCAAATCATTGTACATTTTAGTACTCCCTGGGTGAACAAATAAACAACCACTGTGTGCTTCGTGTAGAATTTTTTGAATGAGCTTGGGATTTTTTGGTACACACATTTTACCTCAAAACATTGAACAATCATTGGATCCGATCTGATAGTCTGAATCAGTAGTCGATTTGTATTGTACTCTTTTAGCCTACAATTCATTATCACATTTCTGAGCTTTACAAATTTGCTGAAGAAATACCAGTTTAGCTTTTAATTTAACTAAAATCGATTCATCATCTGACAAAGATAACTAAATCTTCATCGCTCGCAAAGCAAATAAAGATTTTCTACTTAGAGCATCCGCGACTACATTCACCTTACCCGAATGATAATCGATCACTAACTCATAGTCTTTCAACAACTCGAGCCATCTTCGTTGTTGTAAATTCAAATCTTTTTGAGTCATTATATACTTCAAGCTCTTGTTGTCAGTAAAGATATGGCACTTTTCACCGTATAAATGATGCCGCAAAATTTTCAATGCAAATACAATAGCGGCCAACTCTAAATCGTGTGTCAGATAATTCTTTTCATGCGGTTTCAACTGTCTGGAAGCATAAGCTATCACTTTTCCCTCTTGCATCAAAACACATCCCAAACCATTCAACGACGCGCTGCTGAAAATCACAAACTCTTTACCCGACTCAGGTTGAATTAAAACTAGTGCCTCAATTAACAATGCTTTCAACTGTTCAAAACTCTGTTGACATTTCTTTGACTACTCGAATTTCACATCTTTCTGTAGCAATCTAGTCATCGGTGTAGCAATCATCGAAAATCCTTTAACAAAACGCCAACAGTAACCAGCTAATCCCAGAAAGCTTTTGACTTCAGATACGTTTCATGATGGTTTCCAATCAACAACTGCCAAAATCTTACTCGGATCAACTTGTATTCCTTCCGCTGAAACAATATGCCCCAAAAATCCAACCTCTCGGAGCCAAAACTCGCATTTACTAAATTTAGCAAACAATTTCTTATCTCTCAATGTTTGTAAGACAACCCTCAAATGCTCGGCATGCTCAGATTCATCTTGGGAATAGATCAGAATGTCGTCAATAAATACAACAACAAATCTGTCTAAATACGGTCTAAAGATTCGATTCATCAAATCTATAAAAGCTGTAGGAGCATTAGTTAATCTGAATGGCATTACAAGAAATTCATAATGCATGTACCTTGTTCTGAATGCAGTTTTTGACACATCTGAATCTTTTACTCGTAATCTCAGATCAATCTTAGAAAATACAGTTGCTCCTTTCAACTGATTGAACAAATCATCAATTCTCGGCAAAGGATACTTATTCTTAATTGTAACCTTGTTAAGCTGATGATAATCAATACACAATATCATCGATCCATCTTTCTTCTTTACAAACAACACTGGTGCACCTCAGGGTGAAAAACTAGGTCGTGCGAAACCTCTATCGGCTAACTCTTGCAACTGAGATTTCAACTCTTTCAATTTTGTTGGAGCCATTCTGCATGGAGCTATTGATATCGGTGATGTTCCTGGAACTAATTTAATAGTAAACTCGACCTCCCTGATCGGTGGCAACCCCAATAACTCTTCTAGAAACACATCCGGATACTCACAGACTACTGACACTAATTCAATCTTCGGTTCAAACGCTTTTGTATCTAATACATACACAAGGTAATCATCACAACCTTTTCTTACATATCTCTAAGCTGTCATCGACGAAATTACAACAGATAATCCACTCGACTCATCTGATTCAACTCGAAGGATTTCACTATTGTGACATTTCAATTCAATAGTCTTTTGTCTACAATTCACAACAGCATCATGCAAAGTCAACCAATCCATACCCAGAATCACATCGAATTCATCAAACAATGAAAGCATCAAATTTGCTGGAAAACAGTAACCTCAAGTCATCAAAGGACAATTCTAGCAAACTTTATCAACTAGGACATACTTGCCTAAGGGGTTCATTACTTTAACCACAAATTCGGTAGACTTATCAGGCAAACTCTTACTAGAAACTAAATTCATACAAATATATGAATGAGTCGATCCGATCAATCAAGGCAATTAGGTCATAGAGAGAAAATGTATAGGTGATAACATCTGGTGACGACGCATCTTTATGAGCGCGAATAGCGTAAGCTCTAGCTGGTGCTCTAGCCTCGGATCTCATAGATGAATCCTTTGTCGCACCTTTGCTACTAGTCACTTTCTCGAGTTTCTAGGTGGTCTCCCTCTAGCAGTTGTGTTGCTCGGTCTTGCATTCTCAAATTTACATCTCTCATTTAACTCTGGGATTCTCGAATAAAGTGATCTAACAAACCACATTTGAAACAAGCTTTCTTATTCATCCAGCAATCTCCAAAATGTCGTTGTCCACACTGTTGACACTCGGGTTTGTTATTTCTCACACTACTGACCATAGATATTGATGTAGCTTGAGCTTTATGACAGGAGTATTACTTCCCCTGATCTCTATTTGGATACCTGATTGAAGCATTCAAACGACTATACGAATCCTGTGAATTCTTTGATGAAGATTGATAGGGTTTATTCATCGATCTCTTTCTCGAATCTCTAGCGTCGAAATCAACTTTTCTCTTTTCTTTGCCAAGTTTTTTGGCTTTGCAAGCTTTGTCTACTAGCACCACAAATTCTTTCAATTCCCAAATCCCAACTAGTAGTCTGATGTCTTCGTTCAACCAGTCTTCGAATCTTTTACACATAATTGCCTTATTGGAGACACATTCTCGAGCATATTCACTGAGTCTTACAAACTCTCTTTTATACTCGGTCACAAACATTCGACCCTGTTTCAGCTCTAGAAACTCTTTGCGCTTTCGGTCAATAAACCGTTGACTGATGTATTTTTTTCTAAACTCAATTTGAAAGAATTCCCATGTGACTCATTCTCTTGGTACCACAGATACCAAAGTATTCCACCATTGATACACAATGTCTCTCAAAAGTGATACGACACATTTGACACATTCAACTGGTTTGCGGGATAGTTCATCAAATACTCTAATAGTATTCTTAAGCCAAAACTCGGCTCTTTTAGGATCATCACCAACAGTAGCTCTGCACTCTTTAGCCCCGTATTTTCGGATTTTATCAACAGACGGCTTATTCAATTGTAAAGGTTCCACACCTTGAGGAGCTACGGGAATCAATTAGGAATAGGTGGGGGTGGAGGTTGTTGAGTAGCCAGATTAGTTCGGACAAACTCATTTAACCACTCGTTCATCATTTGGAAAAAGGCTTCCTTGGCCTCTCCTCCTTGACTACCCGATATAGGTTTCGACTTAGATTGCGCTACTCCGTGAATGGAAGGTGGCACATTACTGTCAACATCATCAATCATAACTCGATTGGAATCCATTTACTATATGAAAAGACGATTTAAACTGTCAGGAGATATCACACTATCAAAGGTTATATATGGCATGTATAGCTAGACTCTCACATACGCTACGTTCCAAGAATCGACAAAACCGTAGCTCTGATACCAATAAATGTAACACTCCTCACCTGTATTTATTGCTGGAATAGGATAACAGAACATTACCAGACCTATTACACAATTAAACATACATTTCTCATACATTTTTCCATTTCAAATATAAACCAATCACATTGATCCACATTATCCCCAATACGAGCCTACGAGGTCCAAATTATGCATTAGAAGTGGCTCGGGACTAAACCGGTAACTCAAAAAATTTTTGGTACACTTAAAAATTTTTGCAAAATACAGGGGACACACGCTCGTGTGGCCTAACCGTGTGTTTCACACGTCCGTGTCGCAGGCCGTGTGGAGATTCGAAATGGGATCACATGGCCATGTCCCAGCCTGTGTCTGACCCCGTGTAACTCCCTGACTTGGGTCACACGACCAACCACATGCCCGTGTGCCCTTTGAAATGGCCTCACACGTCCGTGTGCCATGTAACAGCTTGACTTTGGGTCTAGTCAGAACAGTGGTTTCGGGACCACAAATTCGACGTAGTAAAGTTTATTTTTATTACACTTCTATGGTCTACAATTTTACAAGATGATTTCGTGAAAATTTCGTTCGAAAATTTTGACGTTTGGGCACTTAATTCAGTAAAAAGGACTAAATTGTAAAAAGTGAAAAAGTTGAGTTCTACATGCTAGAGGTGTCTAATTGTTATGAAATCTTAAATTAGAGGTCCTTAGTTGGTAATTAGACCATTGGATAAATTAGTGGAAAGCAATGGACATGATGAGATAAAATTTCAAAGTTTTAAGTGAAGGGCATTTTGGTCATTTGTAATTAAATGAATGAAAAAGCAAAATCAAGTCAAAATCCTTGTCCATCTTCCTCACCATAGCCGAAAATATGAAGGACACCATAATTAGGGTTCGTTCAGCTTCCAAGCTTGATTGTAAGTACATCCTAGCCCCGTTTTTAATGCTCTTTACATTTTTGAAGTCGTTACCATCCGATCTATCTATTTTTACCATTAATTTGAGTTATGGTTGATGTCTAGGGTTTGACCAATGTTAGACATGTATTTGTTTTGATGTTTAACGATAGATTATGCAAGTTTAATGTTAGATAAATAACTTTTAGTAAGTGATTGTTCATGAAAATACCTAAAAAGGACCTATTTGTAAAAAGTTGTAAAATGGGTAGTAAAAATCTGATTTAACGAAAAATGTGAGTTGTTATAAGCATGAAAGAGGTTTGCCTAGGCTTGGGTCTTAAAAGAAATCGAATAGATTTCATTTTATAAGCCTAGGGACTAATTTACAAAAAAGTCAAAGTATAGGGGCAAAAATGTAATTTTACTATAATGTAATTTTTGGACCGAATTGAGAAATGTGGAATTAAATTTGCTATTATAGATCAAGAGAAATGAGGTTCGGACCTAGATCGAGGGAAAAATAAGGTGTTTGACGATTAGGTCCCATTTCTACTATTTTTGCACCGAGGTAAGTTCGTATATAAATAATGCATTGTTTTCTTTATGTTTTAAATGCTTTAATATTGTATGAGTTATGAATGAATCCTTGGATGTAATCGATAAATTTTGACAAGTGAGAAATCCTAGTTAAACCTAAGGAATAGATAGGATACGAATGTCATGCAATTAGGGATTATTTGAGATTTCGTGTAAGACCATATCTAGGATATGGCATCGATATGAGATTTTGTGTAAGGCCATAGTTGGACTATTGGCATCGATAAGAGATCCCATGTAGGACCATATCTGGGATATAGCATTGGTATAGTATTGTGTGTGCGAGATTCCCGAGTATCCTTTAGTATTCCAAGTGGTTCAACGGGAAATTCAACGAGTATGTCAAAGTTGTGAAAGGTTATGAGTATGTTGCAAGTTGGTACATGTACGTACGTAAAACTCATTTGCAAGTTGGTATATGTGATGAATCCCTCAGTAAGGTTATGAATGAGTAAGTTATGATTAGAAGATCTTGATACTAAGTACGCCAAGTTCATCATGTTTTTTGTATGATACATGTGTGATTATAATGCTTATTATTTGCATAGGAACTTACTAAGCTATATAGCTTACTCCGTTTTCTTTTCCATTGCCTTATGGTGTCACCAAGCCAACTCAGAGATCAGAAATTGTTGGAGATCTATTCACACTATCAACTTAATATTTTTGGTACGATTGATTCTAATATTTTGAGTTATGGCATGTATAGGGACTTGGACATTTTGTTATGTGTCATAATTGATTTAGCCAAATGTGTTGGCTTATGTTGGTTGATAATTCATTTTGTAAATGGCTATTGAAATTGGCTAATATTGGTTTAAGTATACATATATGCATATGATGTTGCTTTTCATGTATGTGGAAAATTGCATGATATGAGTTGATTAGTATGAAATGTTTGTGTATGATAAATGATAGCATGTGAATGGGGTGTTGATACCTTAGTTGTGGCTGATTTGGTTGATGGTACATGCTTGGATTGGTGTTGCTTGTTGTTGTGTAGGTTGGTGCCAGTAAGGGTGGCAAAATGGCTTGGTAAATAGCCTTATCTTTATCCACACGGGTAGACACACAGGCGTGTGTCTAGGCCGTGTGCGACCCACGGTCTGCCCCACGGGCATGTTTTTCAGCCATGTGTCCCCTGCACCTTAATTGATACAAAACAGAAAGTCCAGAATTGAGCACACGGGCAGAGACACGGGCGTCTGTCTCGGCAGTGTGTGCTACACGACCTTGGACACGGGCGTGTGTCTCGGCCGTGTGAAGACTGCACCTATTTTATGAAAAATCATTCAAATTAAATCAACTACACGGCCTAGCACGCGGGTGTGTGGCACAAGTCAGCGAGCTCCTTATTTTGAACATGGCCTGTAGCAAGGACGTGTCCAAGAGTCACACGGGCTTGTGAGCCCTGTTTTAGTGAAAAAATTTCTAAGTGTTGTACGATTTTCTAAAGTTCTTGGTTTAGTCCCGAACCACTTCCAAAGCATGTATTGAGCCTCATAGTCTCTTCTTAGGGATGATATGAATGTGTATGAATTTTTTTTAATTTGGATGGAATTTTATGACTTAGAAATGTATGGTTGCTTGTGTTTATGTCTGGTAATGCCTCGTACCTTGTTCCGGCGTCGAACACGGGTAAGGGGTGTTACATGCCAGGTCGTGTGCTAGGGCGTGTCAAACTTGTAAGGTATACTGACTTATGCCACACGACCAAGTCATACGCCCGTGTACTGGGTTGTGTGGAGCATACTGTCTTGATTTCTAACTAAACACCAAGAGACACACGGTCGTGTCACCTAACTGTGTGTCACACACGGCTGAGACACATGCCCGTGTCTTTACTCGTGTGGACAAAAATTGGCTATTTACCAAGCAAATTTGCTCACCCAAATAGCATGCACCTACACCAAACCAATTTGCACACATTATGGCATAAATAGGCATTCAACCAACCTCAACCAAGCATAATTCGTACCGTTTCTATACCAATAACAACAAGGCACACATGTACCACAATATGCTATTCCATTTATACCAATTTGACATTTTCAAATCACTTAAATGTTCACTTTCATTTATGCATCATTTTACCTAAATCACAAGCAATACCAATTCTCAATTATCAACTATATGATACTCAAATGACCAATCCACAAACAACCATTCACCACAAGCATTTACATAGCAATTACCAAATTCATAACAAAGGCCATTTACATATATATATATATATATATATATATACTCAACCAAATCAACCAAAATATACCAAATTAAGCCAACTCTCATGGCTATACACAAAACCAAACATTTAACATTTACAAGCCAACTCAAATGGCTAAATCCATTTATAACATAAACCAAAATGACCAATATTTCCTATACATGCCATATAACCAGAAACATAGATTTAAAAGTACCAAAGTGATAGCTTGATAGTGTGATGAGGTCTTTGACGATTCCTAAATCTGAGCTAACTTCGATATCACTATAAAATACAGAAAAATAAACAGAGTAAGCTATAAAGCTTAGTAACTTCATATAATAATTAACTCATCTTACCATACATACACAATTTAAGCAATTAAACATAACATGATGTAATTCATATTGATGCACAAACCTATCACATATTCATTCAGAAGGTTAGATATGAATTTAACAATTTCTTCGATTCAATGCTAGTACAGTTCATGTACGTACCTGTACCATCTCGTATCAATCTCATACTCATCTGTATCCCTAATATGCCTGTTGAACCATACAAAATACTATCGGATACTCGAGAATCTCAATCTCAATCTCATATCACATATAATGCTCACTCTCGAGCTGTCAACGGGTCAGCTCATACAACTGATGGTCATGACGAAGTTGCACGATGTTGCTCACACAAGCTGACGAGAATCTGCAACACATGCCAGATAACTCATCCACAGGTAGGACGTACGGACCAGCACCCAAATCACATAACCCCTAATAACATGTCATTCGTATCCTAATCTATTCCTAAGGTTCAACCGGGATTTCATGTAACACCACTAACTCGAAACCATCGCCGAAATAGGGTTAAGAGGCATTACCGAACAATTAGAACATTTCATATCCATTTCACGACACAAAGTCAAAGATCATTAAAACATATCACAACATAATCATTTAGTCCCTTAATGAGGTCCATGAGACCTTAAACACATGCTAGAAAGGGGTCGGGACTAAACCGAACACTTACGAAAGTTTTCTAAATTTCAAGCATTCTTCAATACTGTTGAGGATACATGCCCGTGTAGTCAGGCCATGTGCCTCGCACAGCTACTAGACACACCCATGTGTCTAGGTCGTGTCATAACAGAGCATACATTTTGACTTATCCCCACGGCCACTAGACACGCTCATGTGTCATGGCCGTGTGTTGTTAGTCTAGCTACTGACTTGGTCACATGTCCACCAGGCACACCCGTGTGCCACAACCGTGTAACCTGTCCAGACACACTTCAAAGTGGTCCTTGAACCACACGGTGAAGATACACGCTCGTGTCTCTTAACCAATATGCAAAATAGGCCATTTGCAAGGCCAATTTGCCACCCACACAAGGGTCAACACTACAAGCACAATTAAGCATGTTTTCTCACACAATTTGACAACCAAGTACATGTCAAATAGTCAACATATCATCTCAACCAATCTCATTTCTAAACATGTTAATTTATAAACTAAATTACGTAACTTGAACACACTCAATACCAAACATGATTCATCCTCAAATTCACTAGATCATACTAGCATCAATCCATCACTAAGTTTACCATTCATAGGACATTCTCATTACCAACAAGCCAAACCATAATATGTTTCATGTACCAAATCCATTCATGCTTATAACCAACATATATCAAGCCATATCACATGGCTATTTACACATCTCAAATATGCTTCAAAATAACTAGCCTATACATGCCATATTTCAACTATGAACATCTTTCCAAAGGTACCAAAATAGATTGCCGATAGTGTGATTAAGATGCTGACGGTTCCTGGATCTGAGCTAGCTTTACTGGCACTGTAAAACAGAGAAACAATCACATAGTAAGCTTTCAAAAGCTGAATAAGTTCGTAACATAATACCTTATACCAAAACATGCCATCACATAGATTAATTTACAATCACATATATCATACTATCCAAAACTAATATGTTCAATTAACCCTTTCATAAACACATTCATAGTTTCATCAACCACATAGGTTCCGAGCGTACCTTAGCCAACACTTAGTTGTCGATTACATATGCTATTCAATACTCACTATTTCATTCCGATCAACTATCATCCTTCCTTCCATTCAATCGCACACTTAGTGCCCAAATAGTTAGCCGAAGCTTAATTAACATTGCATACATAGTGCATCCATATCGAACCAATCTTAAAATCAGTATTGCACACACAGTGCCAACCATAAAACCGAAGCTTACATTATTTCGCACACACAGTGCTAATCATCTCGGTTACATTTCCGAATACGCACACTTAGTGCCACATATCTCGAGCCCTCACATAGCATTCTCATTTCAATATTATCATACCGTTCATTTTATAACATTTAAACATAGCTATATACACATATTATGGCTGAACTTACCTCGGACGTCGAACTACCGAAAAGGTCGATCAATCGAGCACTTTATCTTTGCCTTGATCTCTATTTGAACCTTTCCTCTCTTGGTCTATATACATTCAAATTCAATCCATTCAATCACAATTTATTCAATTGAGTCCACACACACTTATTTAGGGCATTTTACAAAATAGCCCTCACATTTTCACATTTTGACACTTTAATCCCTAATTCATCAAATCACCAAATACACATAATCTCACATCACATATGCTTAGCCAAATTCTTCCCATGCTAATACAAGCCCACACATTTCATTTATTTCACATTTTACTCCCTCAATTTACACTTTTCACAATTTAGCCCAAAATACTCAATTTCACTAAAAATTCAATGCAAACATGTTAACCCAACACCAAGCTTTCATATTTCACCAACTAACATCACAAAGCTCACATGTTTTTCAATGGCACATCTCAAATTCATCACCAATTCACAAAATTTAAGCATGGGTTTGGTAGTACACTAAGCAACAATCACAAAAACGTAGAAATTAACAAAAACCGAACACAAAACACTTACTAATTGAAGCTTGAAGTTGCCAAAACCATGAAAGCTTCAAACCCTATTTTCTTTCTCAAATTTTAGTGGAAAGATACATGATAAAGATGAGCATTTTGGCTTCATTTTGTTTATTATAACATTTATAATTGATTTCCAATTATACCCTTAATGAAATAAACATTAAAGCTTATTATGGTTGGTTATAAATGTCCATCTACTATCCACTATCACTAAATATGGTCTAATTGCACCATAAAACCTCCATATTTAAAAGACAACAACACTTAGGTACTTATAAATCAGCACACAGCTTTTACACTTTAAGCGATTCAGTCCTTTCTCTTAATTCGGCACACAATCGATAAAATTACCACACAGAATTTCACACAAGCTTTATCACATATAATCAACACCAAAAATAACATTAAAATATTATTTCGACCTCAGATCTGTGGTTTCGAAACCATTATTCTGACTAGGGTCTAAATTGGGCTGTTACATTTCACATTTGCCTAATCATCGTCGAATATATCCGCTAGGTCGTATTCATAATTTATTCAATATTAAAGCATTTAAAACATAATTATAATAATGCTTATTACATACGAACTTACCTCAAATGCAGAAACGACGAATTTGATCGATTAATCAAACACTTTGTTTTCCCCTATCTAAATCTGAATTTTGCTTTTCTTGATCTATATAATATCATATTTAATTCATTTAATCATCAATCTATTCAATTTAGCCCAGAAATGCACATTATAGCAACTTTACACTATTGCCCCTAATATTTCAATTTCTTTCCAATTTAGTCATTATCTCATAAAAATACAAATTCATGCAATTAAGTCCCTACCCATGCTAGCCGAATTTCTCTTATTACCATAATAGCCCATAATTTTCATTTATTTCACAATTTAACCATAAAATTTCAACATTTCTCAATTTAATCCTTAAATGACAATTTTGTCAAAAATCACTTTACAAATGTTTTTTTATCTAACAACAAGCATACATTTCTATCATCAAACATCAAAATACACATTCATTCATCAATGGTAAAACCCTAAACCTTCAACAATTTTGCAAATTAGTCCCTGGTCTAGCTAGATTAAGCTGCAACGATCTCAAAAACATAGAAATCATTAAAAACGGGACAAAAATCATACCAATATGAGCAATGGAAGCTTGGCCGAATATCAAGTATAAAAATGGCTTCTCTCCTTTATGAAAATCAGTGGAAGATGATAGTTGAAGATGATGATAAATTTGTTTTATTTATTTTTATCATTAATAACCTAATTACTTAATTAACCTTTAAATCATTTAAAAATTACCCAATTGCCAAGCCAACACATTCCACTAACTCATTAATGGGCTAATTACCACATAAGGACCTTCACTTTAATATTCCATAGCTATTAGACACCTTTAGCTAATAGAAACAAGTTTTACACTTTACGCAATTTAGTCCTTTCTATTAAATTAAGCACTCAAACTATAAAATTTCTTAAAGAAATTTTCACACAATCATATTATCATCCTGTAGAAATTAAAATAATAATAAAATAATTATTTTGACCTCAGATTTGTAGTCTCGAATTCACTGTTTCAATTTGGCTAAAAACCGGTTGTTACAGGAACAACCGAAGACGAATAGCATCATCAATGACCCCATTGTACTTGAAAGTATCACAAAGTTGGAGACACTATTTTAAATGTTGATTCGGATCCTCTGCCATTCTGCCCCTAAATTGTAGATTATTTTGGATCATCTGAATCATTGCCAGTTTGATCTCAAAAGTGTTATTTGTGATAGCCGGCCTTATTATGCTCTCCTGAACCATTTCAAGATTCGGTAATGCGTAGTCTCTTAGGGTTCTCTCATTACGTCCCATAGATAAATTTGCAGGTAGCTGTGGTGGTGCTGGTGGATCTTCTAAATCCTTATTGTTACCTTTGTCGAACAGTGGATTCTCATGTGGTATGTTGTCTACAATAGGTGTTGGTGGATCTTGCATCTGCTGTTGCTATCAACAATTTCTTTGAATTATTCTCTCTTGATCTGTGATTGGCTCGATAGGTGTTCTCGTACTACAAGTCATACACTAAACATAAAAAGATAAAATTAGTAATAATAAAAAACAAGAAAAGTAAATTTGTATATATAACCTAAGAATTTTCTAATTACTCTAATTGAAGTGCAAAAATTAAAATCGAACTAGTTACATTGCCTCCTTGACAACAGTGCTAAAAACTTGATCGTCTTTGTTTGTTCTAACGTCCAGAGTGTGAATACTGCAGTAAAAGATATATATATATATATATATATATATGAATAAGGTGGTACCCGCAAGTATTCAGGCCTAGTTGTAATATAGTTACAACGGAGTAAGTGGGTACTCCGAGGATCGTACCCAAGAGAGACTAGTATAGATCAATTTAACCTAAACATCGAAAGATCTAATTAGCACTTGAAATAGGTTATATTACAAAAATATAAATAATAGGGATTTTTGGGGGGTTTTATAATAATAATAAGAAAATAAGTATCGAGAAATTGAAAAGTGAAATTGATCATATCTGATTATGAGTGATTAGCTCACTTCGATAATCTTCATCAACTGCAGCTTCAAGTTCCTCGACAATCAACTAGTTGATATCCTAGTAGGATCTTTCGATACGTCCACTAGAATAGCAAGTTGATAAACCGTAATAGTAACATATTTGAAGCCCACATTTAGCATGCTTTTGGATGATTTAAGCCTTGAATTGTGTAATTTGGTGCTCTTAATCCTTTGTTTTCATGTTTTATACTCAGAAAAGCATCGGAGGATGAAAAGAACGAGAAACGGGCCCAAAACAGAATAAATGGGCCATATCACGAAATCAACATGGCCTGGGCCCAAGACCACACGACCTTGCCTCCTTAATAGTCTCGAACACGGCCTGGCCACGATTCAAACGGGCGTGTGCCATGGGCGTGCCCCTGACGTGAGAAGGAAGAGTTTCAGTCGGATTAGGGTACTTAGAGGCAAAGAAAGCCATTTCGAAAGCCTATATAAACACCCTAGAGGCCAACCTTCAGGGGGCATCCATCTAGGCTAAAAAGCCAAGCTAGAAGGGTCAGAATTGTGGAATTTACTCGAAGAAAGCCAGTTGATTTATCTCAAGAAACCGGAATCATACTCAAGACGGAGGATCTCTCTTCAATTCCTTCAAGGGGTTTTAGAGTTTTTCTTATGTTTTGTTTTATCTTTTCTTCTGAGATGTATTCTTTTATGATTATGAACTAAACCCTCAGATATCTGAGGGGGATGAAACCTAAGATGAATCTTATTATCGTTTGTTGAACTATATGATAAATACTTGATTTGTTCTTAATTATGTGTTCTTAATTCTTGTTTTGATATTTCTGGGATATTGATTCAAGTGTGATGTGCTTAGGTGGAGGAGAAAAAGTCCCTGCCTAAGAGTAGATCTAGCATAATTAAGCGGAGTTGATCGCACGCCTAGACATAGGGTGATGAGATTTTGCCGGATTAGGGTGAAACCTAATTTGGGAGTCCATAGATCGAGTTAATACAATTTTAGGGGTTTTAATTAGAAAGAGATTTCAATTAATCAACCTAGGGTTAGACGTTAGTAGCCTCGACGGAGTTATTAATATAACTTAGGGAATCCTACGGATTAAGTCAAGTGAATAAATCGTCTGGTTCAGAGTTAGATAACAAGTGAAGTTTAGGTGGATTTTTCCTTAGGTATTGTCTTAATCAACTGGTTTTTCCCACAAGTTATTTTCCCCAATTCATTCTCTCTGTCTTTGCATCTTTAGTTTAGTTGTTAGTTAATTTTAGATTAGATAAAAATTCTTTTAATTCTTAGGCTAAATAATAAAAAGAAAGTTAGTATTAGTACTTTTGGTTCCTTTGGGTTCGACAATCCAGTCTTGCCACTAAGCTATACTACTGTTCGATAGGTGCACTTACCTCAATCGTTGTCACAGTTAGTTTCTAGGCTCAATCATTCATTACATAAATTTTTAAGACTCTGACAGCACACATCACAAGTCAACAATGACTACTTATCTTCCGACCCCAGTCCAGACCGGTTGAGAGTTAAGGTGTTCACAGATAGGCCATACCAATTTTGGGTTGATTCCCACCAAATTACTTCCTAGGGTCATCAAGCCTAGGGTTTAGTTTCTTCCTTTACCAAATAACTGATTGATCTAACGTAATTTGGTATCGAAGATTAAACTAGTTTTCACATTTAAGGAGGTTGAATACAAGTATTATCATTATGTGTTAATTGAGTTTCTTTAGTTTTACTTACATTGAATTAAAATGTGCAAATCACCTCTTTTATTAACTTTAAGGGCTGAATGAGGCCTAAGGGAGAGCGAACGTACTTCGTGAGTGTAGAGGAGACTATTATAAGGCAATGTGGGCCAAAATTGAAAGCTATGTCACAATATGGTAGATCTGATGTCACAACATAGTGAGCAGAATGAAGAAAGTAAGAAACTGCCTTCAATGTCGTGACACCTTCAGGCTGAGGGTGTCATGACATACCCTAGAAGACAGCTGTAGAGGAGTAGACTGGCTGCTATGTTGCGACACAAGTCCTGGTGTTTCGCGACATCGACTCTGTGACAAGAATAAAACACAAAGTAGGGGTGTTTTGGTCTGTACAATTGAATATGATGGCTACTTGAAGGCTATAAATAGGCCCCTTTGGCACTCATTATGGACACCATTACATTAGCTTAGATTCTCTCTTTAGGTTTAAGTTTTCTTTTCTTTCTTTCTTAGCTTTTCATAGTTTTAGCATTTTTCTTCTTCAAGAGATCTAATTGTAAAGAAGATCAACTACTGTGGATTTGCATTTCTCATCAATATCAATCAGGCTTTCTTAAACTCTCTATTTCAATCCATTCGCTATGATTAAGTGTTCCATTCTTTCCATGTTGTTTATGCAAGACATGAGGAACTAATCCTTCTATGGGGGATTAGCGAGTGGAGGCATGATCTCTTAACTATTTTCTAGGGTTACTCAACAGATCAACTATTTGGAAAAGAACAACATGAAACGAACCCTGGGCTTGACAACCTTGGGAAGTCATCAAGGTGGGAATTAACCCAAAATTGGTATTGCCCATTCGTGAGCATATTTACCCCAAGCCAATCTGGATTGTGAGGTCAGAAGATAAGTAGTTCTTGTTGACTCGTTATGCGAGTGGAAGATCAGAATATCCTGCTAGGGTAGCAACTAGTTGGTTGACGAGGAACCCAAGACAACAATTAATTTGAATTGTCGTAGTGAGTTGATCACCCATCCTCAGATTTCATTCACTTAATTTATCCTTATCTCTTGTAGTTTTAATTTCTTTTTATGATATTTTATTTCATTTTTCTGAATATCATAAAAATACTTCTTATTTTACTCTTGTACTATAACTTACTTAAAGTATTAATTAGATTAAGGTTGATTTAGTACTCGCCTTCCTTGGGTATGATCCTTGTAGTACTCACCTACTTCGTTGTAAAATCTATATTACAACTCGACCTATATACTTGCGAATATCAACTTATAACTCTCTAGTTTATAGTATTATTCATACTTTGGATGTTGGTACGTCCGGAGGCAGTCAATGATCCGTTGAATAACCCTACAAAATAGTTAATAGACCAACCTCCACTCGCTAATCCCTCATAGAGGGATTAGTTCCTCATGATTTTCGTAAATAATATAAAATCAATATAAAGCGTAAACATGATAATTGAATTGAAAGTATAAATTTTAAGAAAAAGCATGACTTGTATTATGAAGAAGAATGAATCCATAAAGTTTAATCACATTCACAAACCAGAACACCCGAGATAAAATAATCAACAAATTAAAATAACTCTAAAACCAAAGAAAAGAGAAAAACTAAAATAGAATTGAAAAGGGAGATTCTAAGCTAAGTATTTGCTGTCCATAACATGTTTCAAAAGAGCCGATTTATAGATTAGAGGTGGCCGTCATCCTTAACCCTAGGTTAACTAACGTTCCTAAGCTTAGAGTTGAATTGTGTGGACCAAAATGCCCCTTGCTTGTATTAATTCCCATCCAGAGCCAATGTCGCGACACATCAGTACCTATGTCATGACACAAAAGTCAATATGCTTCTATTTTGGGTGTCTTCAGGGGTATGTCGCAATTCTCATAGCATGTCTCGCGATAGCGAAGGCAGTCTCGGGATTCCTCTATTATGCTCTCTATGTTGCGACATCGAATCCTTCGTGTTACGACATAGTGACTAGTATCAATTTAGCACGTCTTCGTATGGTTTCCTGTACACTCACAAAGTCCATTAACTCACCCTTAGGACTCATTCGTCCCTTAAGGTCAATAAAAGACCCAATTTGCACACTTTATTGAATTTAATTAAACTTTCTAAAACATAATTAAAACAAAATGATAATGCTTATTTTGAAGCACTTAAAGTGCGAAAATTATTTTAATATGCTATGCCGAATTACAACATATTAATGGGTCAGATCAATTCCGTCTCAACATAGAAATGTGGAACACGTCATGAATACGGTCTAGCTCTAGATGTAGCTCTAACTAATAAGCCAATGGTCCGACCCTCTTAAGTATCCTGTAAGGTTTAATAAATGTCAGGCTCAGCTTGTAACACCCCTAACCCATAACTGTTGCCGGAATGGGTTAAGAGGTATTACCGAACAATCGAAACTTTTATAATCATTTCTCATCTTAACTAAATCATTCACAATCATAGAGTCCCTTGTATAGGTCTACGAGACCTTAAACATGCATTGAAATGGGGCTGGGACTAAACCGAATACATACGAAATTTTTCTGAAACTTAACATTTTTCCAGGCTATAGGGGTCACACGCCCGTGTTGGTAGCCTGTGTGCCTCACAAGGCCTCGGACACGCCCGTGTGTCTAAGCCGTGGCAAAACAGGGCACACATACTTACTTGTCCACATGGTCGGAGACACGCCTATGTACTTCACCCGTGGTCGACACTGACTTGCATCACACGGCCAGTCACACGCCCGTGTGTCTAGCCCGTGGTCGAAGCTAACTTGCATCAAATTACAATTTTAAGGGACACGGTCGAGCCACATGCCCGTGTGCTCAACCATGTGGGCAAAAAATAGGCCATTTGCAAGACCAATTTGCCGTTCACACCATAGTCATACCTACAAGCATCAATTCATATGCATTCATAACCCAAATGGCAACCAAAACATACCAATATATGCACCAATTATTTATCAACTACACCATTTATATTCCTACTCAATTTCAACTCAAACATGTCCATCAAAAGTATCAATTTCACATCCCAAATCTATCCATTCATCATTCAATCATTACCAATTCTATTATGAAACATACCATTTCCATCTTGCTAATTTATGCAATAATGACCACTCACATAGAACACACACATACACATATAAATCATTCTTTCCACATGTCCAAAACATATACCAAACTCATCATACTACCAAGCCATATCCCATGGCAAAACTTATACACTTAAACACATGCCATAATCACTAGCCTATACATGCCATATACCAAATATAAAGATCTTCCAAAAGTACCAAAATAGATAGCCGATAGTGTGATTGAGTCGTTGACGATTCCCAAATCCGAGCTAGCTTTAATTATACTGTAAAATAGAGAAAACTTCACACAGTAAGCTTAAGAGCTTAGTAAGTTCGTAATATAATACATTTAACTCAATGATTCAAAATTTAATATACAACATAAACCATCACTTAGATTATTTCATAAGAATAAACAATCTCATCCATAGCAACTATGCTCACTCAACCATCCATAAAACCATTTGCGAAATCATCAACCACATAGGTTTTGAACATACCTTTGCCAACACTTACTTAACGATCATCCTTGCTACTCAATGCTCGATACCACATTTCGATCTTCACCATTCATTCGATTTATTTGTACACTTAGTGCCAATTTCTTAGCCGAAACTTAAATATCATCGCACACTTAGTGCCTTTACATTAAACTGAATTTAACTCGGTATCGCACACACAGTGCCAATCAATGTAGTCGATACTTTCTTTATTTCACACACACAGTGTCGTTCTCTACATAATAATTCTATTTCGCACACTTAGTGCCACATCTCTCAATCCATGTTTAACATTACTAATTCATCAACCACATAAACTTTCATTACATATCACATAAGCATAATTTAAAAAATTCGTATTATAAACGAACTTACCTCGGACGTGGAAATAACAAAACGAGTCGTTCAATCAAGCACTTTGTCTTTACCTCGATCTAAGTCCAAATTTCTCTTTTCTTGATCTACACATATTCAAATTTAACTTATTCAATCACCAATTCATTCAATTAAGTCCAAACACGCATATTTAGGGCATTTCACAAAATATCCCTCACATTTTCACATTTCAACACTTAAGTCCCTATTTCATAAAATCACAAAATATACATAATTTTAATATTCCCATGCTTAATCGAATATTCTTCATGTCCATACAAGCCTACATATTTCATTTAGTTCACATTTTAGTCCTCCAATTTCTCATTTTCACAATTTAGCCCAAATTACTCAATTTCACCAAAAATTCAAAGACAAAATATGTTAACCCAACATCAAACTTTCATATTTCATCATTAACTATCACAAAGCTCAAATATTCATCAAAGGCACATCTCAAAATCTTCATCAAATTCTAAAATTAAAGCATGGGCTTGATAATACACTAAGCAACGACCAGAAAAATGTAGAAATCATTAAAAACCAAGCTCAAAACATACCTTGATTGAGCTATGCAAGTGACGAAACCCTTAAACTCTTTTTCTTTCTTTTTCCTTAGCAATTTCGACAATGGAAGATGATAATGGTCTTTTATTTCTTATTTGTTTTATTTTATTACACATTAATATTTTTTTACCAATTTACCCTTTGTTATTAAACCATTTAATCATCAATTATATGCCTATATATGTCCATCCAATCTATTAATGGTTTAACAACAACATAAGGAGTTTTTATTTTAGAAACCATGCCAAATAAGTACTTTAACAATCAGCACACAGCTTTTGCATTTTATGCGATTAAGTCCTTTTTACAAATTAAGCACACAAACAATAAAATTTTCATACAGAATTTTCACACATGCTTAATCACACACTGTAAACACGAAAAATGTAATGCCTCGAATATTTGGGCCTAGATGAATTGGGCTTTGGGCTTTGGGTCTAAGAAAATTTTTAAGTGAGCGAGAAAATGACAATTGGCATGTGGGCTTTGAAGGTTAATGAATTTGGAGTGTCTAGGGGTGTTGGAGATGTCCTGGGAGCAAGTAAGGGTATTGGAAAAATTTTGTTTTTTAGCCCCAAGGGAACTGTGACTTCAGTTAGTAGGCCTTTTAAATAAATGAAGAAGAAAAATGACACAAAAGAGCTTGTGGTGTAGTGGCAAAGTGGCGCCACTTAAGGAGTAGGGAGGTGGCGTCATTAGCAGGCACGGGAGTCCAAGGTTTGAGTAGTGGCATGGTATTTTATTGGGGTATTTATTTTGCTGTCAGGACGACTAGAGTTTGTGTTGCAGTGAAAGTCTAATGGATGAGAGGTTTGAAATGGTCATGGAGAGATTGTAGGAGCTTATCTTGGAGAAAATTTAGGATGAGATTGAGGAGTTATCAGGGAGAAAAGTTAGGAGCTGAGAAGTGTGAAGAGTTGGTGCCGTTATGGGAAGTGGAAAGTGTATAAATTCAGCTTAGGAGGGTAAATGAGTGTCATTTTTAGGTCTTTTAGGGGGTATTACGAATTTTCATTGTGGCTTTCGGCATTTGGAGAGTTTTGTAAATAGGTCAGTCTTTCTTTCTTTACCGAATATCCTATAGTTACTCTCACACAAGCACATTTGATCTTTTTTTTTTCTTGTTACCTTTTCTAAACTCTCTAAAGCCGAATAATTCCACCCTCCCTTTGCCGAAATTCTTTTTGTGCCGTCACTATTTCTTCAACCTAGCCGATTCTTGTGTAAGTACTTTACTCTTTCAATTGATCTTGCTAGAAACGACTTCTCCTCTCTCTCACTCTTTCTAAATCAAATTTGGTAGGGGATTGATATTGAATCTCTGTTCTTCAGATCTCTACCAAATTACTGTTTATGCGTTGGGTAAGTATTCTTCACTTTTGGTTTTGAAGGTTGGCCGAATGGTCGTAAGTAATGTAACGGTGACTTAAGATGGATATAAGTCACTTATGGTTCAGTTTTTAATAATTAAGATTGATGCAGATTTAGGAAGTACTTGTGACCAGTGATCGAGGAAAAGGTATTAAGGCTTGGTGTTTCAAGTAAGGTTAAGGTGAGACTTCGGCTTTTAGTAAAGTATTCGATAAGTATATGTGATTAACCATTGAGTGACATCGTTTGTAGGATCGTGGCTAAGGAGATCGCAGCGCGTTTTGTTGTTAGGTGTGTACATACACTATACACACACAATGGATTGGGAAATCCTGAAATCCCAAAAGTTTGGCTTCGGTAGTCTTGCTAGTGTGCGGACAGTCGTATGAGGGAAATGGAATTGATAACAGAGACCCCATGAGCGATCTCATGGACTTGGGCCGTGTTTTGGCCAATCGGGCCAGAATAGGCAAAATGGGCCCGATGGGCCGTAGGCTCAAAATAGGTGAATTTGATGGTTTGGTAATAAGTGATGAACTAGTCATGCTGGTTACATGGCCTGAAATTGATTTGGGCCAGATGGGCCATATAAATGTGATTGGGCCAGATAGGCCATATGAATGTAATTTGGGCCTAATGGGCCATATGAATGAGATTGGGCCTGATGGGCCATATGAACGTATGTGAATTTGTTTGGGCTTTGTAAGGGGCCTTGGGCTTAGTATTCGGTAAATTTCTTAACCTACATAAAACTTTAATAATTTATTAAGTGCGACTATGGACAAGTCATAAGGTTTAAGTGTGGTAACGGGCATATGCATGTCTAAGATTGGATCTAGGGAGAGCTTGGTACTTAAGCGATCTTAATGACCCACCTCCTCTTCCCTAGAATCCTACCTGGTGTGTAGTGTGTAACATCCCAGTTTAGACCCTAGTCGGAATAGTGGTTCGAGACCACAAACCCGAGATCGTAAAAAAATATTTTAATATTATTTTCTGTGTGAATATTATATGATATAGTCTGTGTGAAAATTCTGTGTGATAATTTAATCGTTTATGTGTCGAATTAATAGAATGGACTAAATCGCGTAAAAAGTAAAAGCTATGTCCTGATTTGTAGGTGCTTAATTGTTGTTGGCTTTTAAAGATGGAAGCCTTATGAGGCAATTATGCCATAAGTATGATAGTGGATGGCAATAGACAAGTGTGACCTTGATGTTTAAATGTTTTATTTATTGATTAAAAGGTTAATTTAGTAAATGGCATAATAATAATATATATGCTATAATAAAACAAAAATCAAGAGTAAGTGGGTGTGTTCATCTTCTTCCACCGTTTGCAAAAGAAAGAAAATAAAGGGTTTAAGGCTTTGAAACATTCATCCACTTTAAGCTTCAATTAGTAAGTGTTTTATGTTCGGTTTTTGATAATTTCTACGTTTTCGTAATTGTTGCTTTGTGCTCTAGCTAACCCATGTTGAAATTTTGTGAATTGATGATGTTTTTGTGATGAGCCATTGATGAACATTTGAGCTATGTGCTAGTTGGTAGTTAATATGAGAACTTGGTGTTGGATTAACATGTGTTGTTTTTGAATTTTTGGTGAATTTAGCTAATTAGGGCTAAATCGTGAAAATAGCAAATTGAAAGGTTAAAATGTGAAATAAATGAAATGTGTGGGCTTGTATAAGCATGGGGAGAATTCGACCAAGCACATGTATACTGTAATTTTGTTTATTTGATGATTTTGTGAAGTAGGGACTAAAGTGTCTAAATGTGAAAATGTGAGGGCTAATGTGTAAAATGCCCTAAATATGTGTGTTTGGATTAAATTGAATGAAATAGTGATTAAATGGATTGAATTTGAATATGTATAGACCAAGAAAGGAGAGGTTCGGATAGAGATTGAGGCAAAGAGAAAGTGCTCGATTAATCGACCATTTCAGTATTTTGACATCCGAGGTAAGTTCGGACATAATACCTGTATCTAGCTATGTTTAATGTTATGAAATAAATGGTCTGATATTATTACAAAATGAATTCTATGTGATAGTCTGAGTTAAATGGCACTAAGTGTGCGTATTCGAACATGTGATCGAAAATTATAGCACTGTGTATGCGGAGTAATATAAGCTTTGCTTGGTGGTTGGCACTGTGTGTGCGATGTCAATTTAAAATCAGTTTGGGATGGATGTACTAAGTGTACGATGCTAATTAAGCTCCAGCTAATTAATTATGCACTAAGTGTGCGAATGAATCGAGGAAGAATCGAATGTGGATCGAAATGAATCGTGATTATTGATTAGCAAAAGTATTTGACAACTAAGTGTTGGCTAAGGTACGCTCGGAATCTATGTGATTGGTGAAACTATGAATGCGGATGTGGATGAGTTTATTGAACATATTGGTTGTGAATGGTATTATATTTGTGGTAGTAAACATTAGTCTATGTAATGCCATGTTGGTATTATGTATTATGTTATGAACTTACTAAGCTTTATAAAGCTTACTGTGTGATTTGTTTCTCTGCTTTGCAATGTCAGTAAGCTAGCTCAGATTAGGGGATCGTCAGCTTCTCGGTCACACTATCGGCAATCTATTTTGGGGTATTTTGGAATGATGTACCTAGTTAAAATATGGCATGTATAGGCTGGTCATTTGGTTTATGTTTAATGTTTGTAAGTAGCCATGAGATGTGGCTAGATATGTGCTAGCTTTAACATGAATGAACTTGGTATATGCGATGCATCTTTTGGTATGGTTTGTGGGTTGAGAAATTGATTATTGAATGGTAACTTTGTGTTGATCAAATGCTAGCATAAATTAGTGAAATTGAGAAGGAATGGTGTTTGGTATTGAATGTATTATGCTTGTGATGAGATAAGTTTTACCATGGTTGGAATTGGTATTAAATGCTTTGATTGAATGGTCATTTTGGAAAGTTTTTTGCTGCCTTATCTGCAGGATATGTTTTGGTATGTGTTGGTTGTAGGTTTGACCCTAAGTGGGTGGCAATTTGGCCTTGTAAATGGCCTATAGTGTCACACGGTTGTGGCACACGGGCGTGCCTAATGATCGTGGGTGAATTGTAGGATGCAGTTTAGCATCACACGGCCTTGACATGGGTGTGTCAGCTGGTTGTGGTGTGCAAGTCAGTAGCTAACCAAAAAGTACACGGCGAAATACACGGGCGTGCTTGGTGGCCGTGGTGGGGAAGTCAGTATATGACCTTGTAGTACACGGCCATGGCACACGGGCGTGCCTAATGACCGTGCTGGTATAGTCAGTAGATAGAGACGGATGGATACACGGGGGTGTCTAGAAGCCATGGAAGGCACACGGTCTCTTCCCATGGGCGTGCCTCCCCTGTAGTTTAGTAAAGTTTTAAATTTTCTGAGAATTCTTTATGTGGTTCGATTTAGTCCTGACTTAAATGGTAAGCATGCTTAAGGTCTCGATGACTGATTTAAGGGACATTATGATTATTGTTAATGAAGGTTGTATGAAATTTCTGTAAATGTTTATAAAAGTATCCGATCTGTCAGGTAATGCCCTTAACCCTAATCCGGCGAAGGATATGGGATAGGGGTGTTACATTTGGTTGGTATCAGAGTACAGTTTAGTCGATTCTCGGACTAACATTGTGTGATTGAGTCTAGCTATACATGCCATATTTGAAATTGCGATAGTGTGATGAAATCTGACATTTGAAAATCTATTTTTATATAGTAATGGATCCCAATTGAGAAGTTGCTAACGATGTAGAAAGTAATACGCCTGCTCCCGCTTAAGGGACAGCGCCGGCTACCTCTAGGCCGAATGATAGTAGTGAGGGAGGAAAGGCTAAGCAAGCCTTCTTCCGAATGATAAGTGAGTGGTTTACGGAGTTTGTTCGAACGAATCCGGCTGCTCCACAACCTCCACCCCCGCAAGTACCTGTTGTGCCTCAAGTTGTAGATCCGAATAGATTGAATAAACCTTCTGTGGATAAGATTCGCAAGTATGGGGCCGAAGAATTTAGAGCCACTTCTGTTGACGATGCTGAGGGAGCCGAGTTTTGGCTTGAGAATACAATCAGAGTATTTGATGAGATGTCGTTGAATCCTGATGAGTTCATTAAGTGTGCAATTTCCCTGTTGAGAGACTCGGCTTACAACTGGTGGAAAACATTGATATCTGTGGTTCGAGAGAGAGAATCACTTGGGACTTCTTTCAAATTGAATTCAGAAAGAAGTATATCAGTCAATGCTTTATTGATAGGAAACGTAAAGAGTTTCTAGAATTAAAATAGGGCCGGTTGTCTGTTACTGAATATGAGCGAGAATTTGTAAGATTGAGTCAATATGTGAGAGAATGTGTCTCGACCGAAGCTACTAATGTGCAAACGTTTTATAGAGGGATTAAATGAAGACATCAAGTTATTGGTTGGGATACTCGATATAAATGAATTTGTTGTGTTAGTTGAAAGAGCGTGCAAAGCTGAAGAGCTCAGAAAGGAAAAGAAGAAAGCTGATTCAGTAGCTCATGATGAAAGAAAGAGATCAATGAGTAAATTTTCTCAACCTTCTAGTAAGAGATATAGAGATGCAAGTAATTGTTCAAATGCTTCGTTTGGACACCCAAGTAGAGATCGTTTGAGACAGAGTACTGGTTCACGAATTCAAGCTCCGAATGAATCAAGTGTTGGCAGTGTTAAGAGTAACAAGCCTGAGTGCAGACAGTGTGGAAGACGACATGTGGGAGAGTGCTGGGGCCAGTACAACAATAGAGTTTGTTATAAGTGTGGATCCCGAGATCATTTTATTCGAGATTGCCCGAAAATGGTCGAAGAGGAAAATGTTCAGAATAAAAGACCGAGTAATGTGATGGCTAGAAGTAGACCACCTAGAAATATCAGAAATGTGAATGATAGCTAGAGAGGGACAACTGATACAGCTGTGAGATCGGAGGCAAGAGCTCCTGCTCGAGCCTATGCTATACGTGCACGCGAGGAAGCATCATCTCCAGACATCATCACCGGTACTTTCACTTTATTTGATACTGATGTCATTGCATTGATAGATCCAGGATCAACTCATTCCTATGTGTGTATGAATTTAGTATTGAATAAGACTTTACCTGTTGAGTATACTGAATTCATGATTAGAGTATCGAACCCCTTAGGCAAGTGTGTTTTGGTGGATAAGGTGCGCAAGAATTGCCCATTAATGTTTCATGATATATGTTTTCCAGTCAATTTGATATTGCTTCCCTTTGATGAGTTTGACATAATTTTGGGTATGGATTAGCTTACCCTGCATAATGCCATCGTGGATTGTAAAGGAAAGAGTATTGAGTTGAAAAGTCAGAATGGTGAGTTAGTTCGAATTGAGTCCAGTGATATGAAAGGACTACCAGCCGTGGTATCTGCGATGAAAGCTATGAATTTTGTGAGAAAAGGGTGTGAAGCTTATTTGGCATACGTGATTGATACAAAAGTGTCGGAAAAGAAAGTTGAATCAGTGCCTGTGGTATATGAATTTCCAGATGTGTTTCTTGAAGAACTGCCGGGATTACCTCCAATCCGGGAAGTGGAATTTGGTATTGAATTGGTGCTGGAGACCACTCCTATTTCTATATCTCCATATAGAATGGCACCAACATAATTGAAAGAGTTAAAGTCGCAGTTGCAAGAGTTGACTGACAGGGGATTTGCACGACTGAGTTTCTCACCCTGGGGAGCTCCTGTGTTATTTGTGAAAAAGAAAGACGGAACTATGAGAATGTGTATTGCTTACCAACAGTTGAACAAAGTGATGATAAAGAACAAATATCCGTTGCCTTGTATCGATGATTTGTTTGACCAACTGAGAGGAACTACAGTGTTTTCAAAGATAGATTTGAGATCAGGCTACTATCAGTTGAGAGTTAAAGAATTCGATGTGCCGAAGACTGCTTTTAGGACGAGTGTAACACCCCAAACCCGGACAAGACACCACGTCCGAATCTGGTATGTTACGGGGAAAAACGTTTCTGAAAAGTTTGATTTTTCGTTTAAAAACTGGGTGAAAACATAGTGTATTTGAAGAAAATTTTGAGTAGGCTTGTTTGAAATCAAATGGTGTATTAGTGTTACTTAAAACTTTTTTTAGACTTAGGAGTAATACAAGTTTGAATTGAAAACCATTTGTATTTGTTTATCATAAAGACTTAGTGTGATACCCGGTGGTATAGTTTAAAAACACATTGCGTTAAGATTTTGACATTCGGCCATCAACAATTAACCAAAGGGGTTAATATCGAACCCTTACCTTGCTATTGGTTTGCTTTCTAACCAATACCCGAACCAACTAATGGTCCCTTTCCACAATCGGCACAACCTTGAAAAGAAAACGGTTAAACCTTAATAACTTGACCAAATCGAAACCAAAAGATTGAATGACCAAAGCCAATACCAATCACTTACCACAACCACTGCCTACCAATCGGTTCAAAGGGTTGAAGACTCTTCTTGGCTACTTTTCAATATCCGAAGACCCTAACACAGGATGATTAACAACAGGTTAATTCCCTTCCAACCATAACCAATAATAAGCTTTTATTCCAACCGAAATCAGCATAGAACTATAAAAGATGAACATGGCCATTCGGCCAAACACTTACCAACACCCAAAATTCGGCCAACAGGAGACTTCTAGGAGAGAGAATGGATTCGGCTAACACCTTTAACAGGGAGAAGGATTCGGCCACAGTGTTTTAACACACACCCCAAATTCGGTTTCAAGAGAAGGATGTAAAGAAAAATGTTGATGAAAGACTAAGTTCGGCACAAAAGAAATAAGAAAACAATTGGAGAAATCGGGTAGAAACTTTCGGTTTTGAACAAGAGAAGAAAAAGATGAAGGTGTTTGAGAAGGTGAGTGTTTCAGCTACAAGAGGTTAAGAGAAGAAAAGAGAGGAAGGTGGGATGCTAGATTCGGCTTAGCTCAAATGAAGAAGAAAAAGAATGTAGGGGAAATGGTTCGGCTAATAAAAAAAATAAAAGAAGAGATGCAACCCGAAAATGTGCCTTCAAAAAGACATTCGGCCACTCAATTCAAAAGGCAAAATAATTTCAGCAAGATGAGAGCTTGACTTTCGGTTTCAAAAGGAAGAAAAACAAAAGAGACACTCTTGAAAATTCGACTATAACTGACAAAATGAGAGCTTTCTTTGCTTACCAAAGCATGACCGAAATGTACCCAAAATGCAAGAGTACATTCGGCATCCCCTCAAACCCACACTATGCCGTCACTTCCCCCCTCCAACTCCCCCAAATTTCGGCCAAATCCCCCCATGCTCTCACATCCCCATGTTCAAACAATTTGAACAAGTCAACCTCCCCTTTTTCCTCTCTTCCCACCACCTCATCACTTGACCAAGTCTTAAGCAGAGTTTGAACTGCCACAAACTCCTCCCTCCATGCCGTCCAAAATAAGTGACCAAAAAGGGAACTCTGCAGCTCGAACACCAGACCTCTGCTCCTTGAAGTTGACGCCACACCAAGCTCCTCCCTTGCCACTCTGCCAGCTCTTCACTTGTGCAATAAAATACCAAAGAAAACCCTTATACCCTAGCTCCAACAGCTCCCCTGACTTAACACCCAAAAACCAAAATTTTCCCATTCCCTCAGGCATACACCTAGGCTACAATTAAGCCCCTAAAACACCGAAATAGCAACACAGCACACTAAATACATGCAATATCGTGCAACAACAAAATAGCCCCCTAACCCGGGATATTACAGTTCTACCCCCCTTAAAAATAATTTCGGCCTCGAAATTACCTGATCAAAAGAGTTGTGGGTATTGCTGTCTCATCGTATCCTCGGGTTCCCACGTGGCTTCTTCTATGCCATGATTCTGCCAGAGTACCTTAACCAAAGGCACAGACTTCCTACGCAGAACCTTCACATCCCGATCAAGAATCTGCACAGGTTCCTCTTCCATAGTCAAGTCTGGATTTACCTCGATCTCTTCCACCGCTACCACATGCGACGGATCCGAACGATACCTCCGAAGCATCGAAACGTGAAAGACGTCATGAATCTGATTAAGCTCTGCTGGCAACTCAAGCTGATACGCTACTGGTCCGACTCGTCTCAAAACCTTATACGGCCAAATAAACCTCGGACTTAGCTTGCCTTTCTTCCCGAACCTCAGCACCTTCTTCCAAGGCGAGACCTTCAGAAAAACTCGATCCCCTACAGCAAACTCTATATCTCTTCGCTTAAGATCGGCATAAGACTTTTGCCGGTCCGAAGCTTCCTTCAAACGAGACTGAATCAACTTAACCTTGTCTTCGGTCTCAGCCACCAACTCGGGTCCCAACAACTGACGTTCACCTAACTCCGTCCAATACGTAGGTGAGCGACACTTCCTACCATACAACGCCTCATATGGTGCCATCTTGATGCTCGCTTGGTAACTGTTGTTGTAGGCAAACTCAGCTAATGGCAGAAACTCCTCCCAACTACCTCTGAAATCCAAAACACACCCTCTCAGCATATCTTCCAAAATCTGAATAACCCTTTCCGATTAACCGTCAGACTGCGGGTGAAAAGCTGTGCTGAAATCCAAACGAGTACCCAATGCTTGATGCAATGCTTTCCAGAACCTTGACGTAAACCTGGGATCCCTATCCGAGATTATCGAAACTGGCACACCGTGCAACCTCACTACCTCTGACACATACAGCTTCGCTAGCTTCTGAAGTGAGTAGTCAACCCTCACCGGAATAAAGTGAGCTGATTTAGTCAGACGATCCACCACTACCCAAACTGAATCCTTCTTGCTTGGCGTAAGCGGTAACCCACTGACAAAATCCATGGTTATCCTTTCCCACTTCCACTGTGGAATCTTTACAGGCTGAAGCAAACCCGACGGTAACTGGTGTTCAGCCTTGACCTGCTGACAAGTTAGACACTTCCCAACAAACTCTGTCACCTCTTTCTTCAGACCAGGCCACCAAAACTGCTCTCTAAGATCCTTATACATTTTGCTACTTCCAGGATGCATAGCATAAGGACTGCTATGTGCGTCCTGAAGAATCTTCTGCCTCAGCTCAACATCCTTAGGCATACAAGCCTTACCCTGAAAACACAGAACCTCGTCACTAGACAGACTGTAACCCTCCAAACCACCATTCTGTACTTGCAACCTTCGCGCACTCAGACCCTCATCCTCTAACTGTTTCTCTCTGATCTGCTCAACCCAAGTAGGCTTAACCTGCAGTTCTGCCAGAATACTCCCGTCGTCATACAAACTCAAATGGGCAAACAAAGCTCTTAAGTCCGAAACAACCTTACGGCTCAACGCGTCTGCCACCACGTTAGCCTTGCCCGGATGATACTCAATAGAACAGTCGTAATCCTTTAGCAATTCAACCCATCTACGCTGCCTCAAATTCAAATCCTTCTGAGTCAGTAGATACTTCAGACTCTTATGATCCGTGTAAACTATTGATCTCTCTCCATACAAGTAGTGCCTCCAAATCTTTAAGGCGAAGACTACAGCCGCTAGCTCCAAATCGTGCGTCGGATAGTTGACCTCATGTGGCCTCAGCTGTCGAGAAGCGTAAGCCACAACCTTCCCTTCCTGCATCAACACACAACCCAGACCCGTATGTGATGCATCGCAATAGACTGTGTATTCCTTACCAGCCTCAGGTTGAATCAGAACCGGAGCTTCCGTCAATATCTTCTTCAACTTATCGAAACTTTCCTGCTGTTTTTCAGTCCAAATAAACGGAACCTCTTTTCTTAACAACTTGGTCATCGGCGCTGCTATTAACGAGAAACCCTCAACAAACCTTCGGTAGTATCCGGCCAAACCCAGAAAACTCCGAATCTCAGCCACTGACCTAGGCGGCTTCCAATCCAAAACTGCCTCAATCTTACGAGGATCTACACGAATCCCCTCAGCCGACACTACATGACCCAAGAACGTCACTTCTCTAAGCTAGAACTCGCACTTACTGAACTTAGCATAGAGTTGCTTTTCCCTCAGAATCTGCAGCACCACCCTCAAATGCTTATCATGCTCTTCCTCTGTCCTTGAGTACACCAAGATGTCGTCTATGAAAACCACGACGAACTGATCCAGATACTGCTGAAACACCCTATTCATCATATCCATAAATGCTGCCGGTGCGTTAGTCAACCCGAACGGCATTACCAGAAATTCGTAGTGCCCATACCGAGTCCGAAACGCTGTTTTATGGATATCCGCCTCCTTAACCTTCAACTGGTGATACCCAGACCTCAAGTCGATCTTCGAAAATACCGCAGCACCCTTCAGCTGATCAAACAAGTCATCTATCCGTGGCAACAGATACTTGTTTTTAATCGTCAGCTTGTTCAACTGGCGGTAGTCTATGCACATCCGCATTGTGCCATCTTTCTTCTTAACGAATAGTACCGGCGCACCCCACGGCGAAACACTTGGCCTGATAAAACCTCGATCCAATAACTCCTGGATCTGAGCCTTAAGCTCCACCAATTCCTTTGGTGCCATCCTATACGGAGCAATAGACACTGGCGCGGTCCCGGGTAACAGATCAATCCCGAACTCTACCTCTCGATCTGGCGGCAAACCCAGAAGTTCCTCAGGAAACACATCAGCAAATTCCTTAACAGTACGAACCTTCTCAACAGCAGACTCTTTAGCCTCCAAGGCATACACATGAACCACATACGCTTCACAACCTTTCCTAACCATCTTCTCCGCTTTCAAAGCAGATACCACATTTGATAAGTAATCTCTCCTATTACCTATCATAGCCACCTCATCACCCTCAACCGTCTTAAGAACCATGCGCTTAGCCGCGCAATCCAACCTCGCCTGGTACTTGACCAACCAATCCATCCCAAGAATCAGATCGAACTCCCCAAACGGCAGTTCCATCAGATCAGCAGCAAACACTACCCCTTGGAGTTCTAGGGGTACCTCTCTAAACAGTTTATCTGCTACTACAGAGTGACCTAAAGGACTAATCACAGTCATCTGCCTAGAAGATATCTTAGAGTCTAAGTCCATTGTCTCTACTATACTACTGGCAACATAAGAGTGCGTAGAACCCACATCAATTAAAGCAGTATAAGGAGAACCAAAAATCAAAAACGTACCGGTTATGACGTCCGGTGCGTCGCCCTCCTTTTGATGCCTCGCAGCATACACCAACCCAGGCTGCCTAGCCTCAGAACTACCTGCACCTCTGCCCGGTGCTCCACGGCCCCGACCAGAACCATTACCACCTCTGCCATTACCACGGCCCCTCTGCGGTGGCGGTCCATTACCTCTAAACTGATTACGACCTTGACTCTCCGACTGAATCCTGGCCATCCTACGCGGACAGTCCCTAATGCGATGCTCCAGAGAACCACACTCAAAGCACCCTTTACCTCCAGTCCAGCAGCCACCCCAATGAGATTTCCCACACTGATTACACTGCGGTGGTATAGTTTAAAAACACATTGCGTTAAGATTTTGACATTCGGCCATCAACAATTAACCAAAGGGGTTAATATCGAACCCTTACCTTGCTATTGGTTTGCTTTCTAACCAATACCCGAACCAACTAATGGTCCCTTTCCACAATCGGCACAACCTTGAAAAGAAAACGGTTAAACCTTAATAACTTGACCAAATCGAAACCAAAAGATTGAATGACCAAAGCCAATACCAATCACTTACCACAACCACTGCCTACCAATCGGTTCAAAGGGTTGAAGACTCTTCTTGGCTACTTTTCAATATCCGAAGACCCTAACACAGGATGATTAACAACAGGTTAATTCCCTTCCAACCACAACCAATAATAAGCTTTTATTCCAACCGAAATCAGCATAGAACTATAAAAGATGAACATGGCCATTCGGCCAAACACTTACCAACACCCAAAATTCGGCCAACAGGAGACTTCTAGGAGAGAGAATGGATTCGGCTAACACCTTTAACAGGGAGAAGGATTCGGCCACAGTGTTTTAACACACACCCCAAATTCGGTTTCAAGAGAAGGATGTAAAGAAAAATGTTGATGAAAGACTAAGTTCGGCACAAAAGAAATAAGAAAACAATTGGAGAAATCGGGTAGAAACTTTCGGTTTTGAACAAGAGAAGAAAAAGATGAAGGTGTTTGAGAAGGTGAGTGTTTCAGCTACAAGAGGTTAAGAGAAGAAAAGAGAGGAAGGTGGGATGCTAGATTCGGCTTAGCTCAAATGAAGAAGAAAAAGAATGTAGGGGAAATGGTTCGGCTAATAAAAAAAATAAAAGAAGAGATGCAACCCGAAAATGTGCCTTCAAAAAGACATTCGGCCACTCAATTCAAAAGGCAAAATAATTTCAGCAAGATGAGAGCTTGACTTTCGGTTTCAAAAGGAAGAAAAACAAAAGAGACACTCTTGAAAATTCGGCTATAACTGACAAAATGAGAGCTTTCTTTGCTTACCAAAGCTTGACCGAAATGTACCCAAAATGCAAGAGTACATTCGGCATCCCCTCAAACCCACACTATGCCGTCACTTCCCCCCTCCAACACCCCCAAATTTCGGCCAAATCCCCCCATGCTCTCACATCCCCACGTTCAAACAATTTGAACAAGTCAACCTCCCCTTTTTCCTCTCTTCCCACCACCTCATCACTTGACCAAGTCTTAAGCAGAGTTTGAACTGCCACAAACTCCTCCCTCCATGCCGTCCAAAATAAGTGACCAAAAAGGGAACTCTGCAGCTCGAACACCAGACCTCTGCTCCTTGAAGTTGACGCCACACCAAGCTCCTCCCTTGCCACTCTGCCAGCTCTTCACTTGTGCAATAAAATACCAAAGAAAACCCTTATACCCTAGCTCCAACAGCTCCCCTGACTTAACACCCAAAAACCAAAATTTTCCCATTCCCTCAGGCATACACCTAGGCTACAATTAAGCCCCTAAAACACCGAACTAGCAACACAGCACACTAAATACATGCAATATCGTGCAACAACAAAATAGCCCCCTAACCCGGGATATTACAACGAGGTACGGACATTGTGAATTTTTAGTGATGCCTTTCGGACTAACAAATGCACCTGCAGTGTTTATGGATTTGATGAATCAGATATTTAGACCGTATTTGGATCGCTTTGTGGTGGTATTCATTGATGATATTTTGATTTATTCGTGTGATGAGACGCAGCATGCTGAACATTTGAGAACTGTGCTACAAACACTACGTGAGAAGCAGTTGTATGCAAAGTTTAGCAAATGCAAATTTTGGTTGCAAGAGGTTGGGTTTTTAGGACATACTGTATCAGCTGCTGGAATAAGAGTAGATCCGGGTAAAATCTCTGCTATTTTGGAATGGAAGCCTCCAAGAAGTGTGTCAGAAGTCCGTAGCTTCCTAGGACTAGCAGGATATTATAGATGATTTGTGAAAGGTTTTTCGATGATTGCGACTCCGTTGACAAAGTTGTTACAGAAAGATGTTAGATTTGAGTTGTCAGAAAAGTGCCAGCAGAGTTTTGAGTAATTGAAAGTGCTGTTATCAGAAGCACCCGTGTTGATTCAACCTGAGTCAGGCAAAGAATTCATAGTTTATAGTGATGCATCATTGAATGGTTCGGGTTGTGTGCTGATGCAAGAAGGGAAAGTCATTGCATATGCTTCGAGACAGTTAAAGCCGCACGAAAAGAACTACCCAAGGCATGATCTTGAACTGGCTGCGATTGTATTCGCATTGAAGATTTGGCGTCACTATCTGTTTGGGGAAAAATGTCACATTTATACTGACCATAAGAGTTTAAAGTATTTGATGACTCAGAAAGATTTGAATTTGCGACAAAGAAGATAGTTAGAGTTGTTGAAAGATTATGAACTTGTGATAGATTACCACCCGGGTAAAGCTAATGTTGTAGCTCATGCCTTGAGCCGGAAATCGTTATATGCTTTGCGAGCCTTGAGTAATCAGATAGATCTGTGTGATGATAATGCGGTGGTAGCTGAATTGAAAGTAAAACCATTATTCTTACAACAGATTTGTGAAGTTCAGAAGAGTGACAATGAGTTGTTAGCAAAAAGAGTTCAGTGTGAGTCGGATGCCGTATCGGAATTTCGGATCGATAATGATGATTGTTTGAGATTTAGAGATCGGATTTGTGTTCCAAGAAATTCAGAGTTGATTCAAATGATTTTGAATGAAGCTCACCATAGTCATTTGACTGTACATCCGGGGAGTACGAAAATGTATAATGATCTGAAATAGCTCTATTGGTGGCATGGCATGAAAAGAGATATTTCTGACTTTGTGTCGAAGTGTTTAGTATGTCAGCAAGTTAAGGCTGAACATCAAGTTCTGTCTGGTTTGTTACAACCGATTATGATTCCTGAGTGGAAATGGGAGCGAATTACAATGGACTTTGTGTCAGGTTTGCCCTTATCTCCGAGTAAGAAAGATGCAATTTGGGTGATAGTAGACAGACTGACGAGATCAACTCATTTTGTTCCAGTGAGAACCGACTACTCTTTAGATAAGTTAGCTGAATTGTATATTGCTAAAATTGTGAGATTGCACGGAATACCGTTATCGATAGTGTCTGACAGAGATCCAAGATTTACCTCGTGATTTCGGAAGATATTGCAAGATGCTTTAGGCACAAAATTGCATTTTAGTATTGCTTTTCATCCGTAAACGGATGGTCAATCAGAGCGAATCATTCAGATTCTTGAACATATGCTGAGATGTTGCATACTCGAATTCAACAATATGTGGGAAAAGCACATATCACTGATTGAGTTTGTTTACAACAACAATTTCCAATCTAGCATTAAAATGGCACCATATGAGGCTCTCTACGGTCGAAGGTGTCGAACTCCATTATATTGGACTGAGCTGAGTGAGAATAAGATTCACGGGGTTGATATGATAAAAGAGACTGAACAGAAAGTGAAGGTGATTCGTGAGAGTTTGAAAGCGGCTTCACATTGTCAGAGAGCTTATGCAGATCCGAAACGAAAAGATATCAAGTTTGAGATTGGTGATAAAGTGTTTTTGAAACTGTCTCCATGGAAGAAAATACTTCGATTTGGCCGAAAGGGAAAGCTGAGTCCGAGGTTCATCGGGCCGTACGAGATTACTGAACAAGTTGGACCGGTTGCTTATAGATTGAGATTGCCATCTGAGTTAGAAAAGATTCATAACGTGTTTCATGTGTCAATGCTTCGATGGTACAGACCAGACCCGTCTCATCTGATTGCTCCTACTGAGGTTGAAATTCAGTCAGACTTGTCGTATAGTGAAGAACCGATCCGAATTTTGGCGAAAGAGATTAAAGAGTTGAGAAACAAAAGAATTTCCTTAGTGAAAGTGTTATCGCACAAACATGGGATTGAAGAGGCTACGTGGGAATCTGAGAATGTTATGAGAGAGCAATATCCACACCTATTCACTGGTAAGATTTTCGGGGACGAAAATCCTTAAGGGGGGAGAGTTGTAACATCCCGGTTTAGACCCTAGTTGGAACAGTGGTTCGAGACCACAAACCCGAGGTCGTAAAAAAATATTTTAATATTATTTTCTGTGTGAATATTATATGATATAGTCTGTGTGAAAATTTTGTGTGATAATTTAATCGTTTATGTGTCGAATTAAGAGAAAGGACTAAATCGCGTAAAGAGTAAAAGCTATGTGCTGATTTATAAGTGCTTAATTGTTGTTGGCTTTTAAAGGTGGAGGCCTTATGAGGCAATTATGCCATAAGTATGATAGTGGATGGTAATGGACAAGTGTGACATTGATGTTTAAATGTTTTATTTATTGATTAAAAGGTTAATTTAGTAAATGGCATAATAATAATATATATGTTATAATAAAATAAAAATCAAGAGTAAGTGGGTGTGTTCATCTTCTTCCACCGTTTGCAAAAGAAAGAAAATAAAGGGTTTAAGGCTTTGAAACATTTAGCCACTTTAAGCTTCAATTAGTAAGTGTTTTATGTTCGGTTTTTGATAATTTCTACGTTTTCGTAATTGTTGCTTTGTGCCCTAGCTAACCCATGTTGAAATTTTGCGAATTGATGATGTTTTTGTGATGAGCCATTGATGAACATTTGAGCTATGTGCTAGTTGGTAGTTAATATGAGAACTTGGTGTTGGATTAACATGTGCTATTTTTGAATTTTTGGTGAATTTAGCTAATTAGGGCTAAATTGTGAAAATAGCAAATTGAAGGGTTAAAATGTGAAATAAATGAAATGTGTGGGCTTGTATAAGCATGGGGAGAATTCAGCCAAACGTATTTGATGATTTTGTGAAATAGAGACTAAAGTGTCTAAATGTGAAAATGTGAGGGCTAATGTGTAAAATGCCCTAAATATGTGTGTTTGGATTAAATTGAATGAAATAGTGATTAAATGGATTGAATTTGAATATGTATAGACCAAGAAAGGAGAGGTTGGGATCGAGATCGAGGCAAAGAGAAAGTGCTCGATTAATCGACTATTTCAGTATTTTGACATCCGAGGTAAGTTCGGACATAATACCTGTATCTAGCTATGTTTAATGCTATGAAATAAATGGTCTGATATTTTTACAAAATGAATTCTTTGCGATAGATTGAGTTAAATGGCACTAAGTGTGCGTATTCGAAAATGTGATCGAAAATTATAGCACTGTGTGTGCGGAGTAATATAAGCTTCGGCTTGGTGGTTGGCACTGTGTGTGCGATGTCGATTTAAAATCGGTTTGGGATGGATATACTAAGTGTACGATGCTAATTAAGCTTCAGCTAATTAATTATGCACTAAGTGTGCGAATGAATCGAGGAAGAAACGAATGTGGATCGAAATGAATCGTGATTATTGATTAGCAAAAGTATTTGACAACTAAGTGTTGGCTAAGGTACGCTCGGAATCTATGTGATTGGTGAAACTATGAATGTGGGTGTGGATGAGTTTATTGAACATATTGGTTGTGAATGGTATTATATTTGTGGTAGTAAACATTAGTCTATGTGATGCCATGCTGGTATGATGTATTATGTTATGAACTTACTAAGCTTTATAAAGCTTACTGTGTGATTTGTTTCTCTACTTTGCAATGTCAGTAAGCTAGCTCAGATTTGGGGATCGTCAGCTTCTCAGTCACACTATCGGCAATCTATTTTGGGGTATTTTGGAATGATGTACCTAGTTAAAATATGGCATGTATAGGCTGGTCATTTGGTTCATGTTTAATGTTTGTAAGTAGCCATGAGAAGTGGCTAGGTATGTGCTAGCTTTAACATGAATGAACTTGGTATATGTGATGCATCTTTTGGTATGGTTTGTGGGTTGAGGAATTGGTTATTGAATGGTAACTTTGTGTTGATCAAATGCTAGCATAAATTAGTGAAATTGAGAAGGAATGATGTTTGGTATTGAATGTATTATGCTTGTGATGAGATAAGTTTTGCCATGGCTGGAATTGGTATTAAATGCTTCGATTGAATGGTCATTTTGGAAAGTTTTCGGTGCCTTATGTACAGGATATGTTTTGGTATGTGTTGGTTGTAGGTTTGACCCTAAGTGGGTGGCAATTTGGCCTTGTAAATGGCCTATAGTGTCACACGGTTGTGGCACACGGGCGTGCCTAACGACCGTGGGTGAATTGTAGGATGCAGTTTAGCATCACACGGCTTCGACACGGGTGTGCCATCTGGTCGTGGTGTGCAAGTCAGTAGCTAACTAAAAAGTTCACGGCCAAATACACGGGCGTGCTTGGTGGCCGTGGTGGGGATGTCAGTATATGACCTTGTAGTACACGGCCATGGGACACGGGCGTGCCTAGTGACCGTGTTGGTGTAGTCAGAATATAGACACGGATGGATACACGGGGGTGTCTAGAAGCCGTGGAGGGCATACGGTCTCCTCCCACGGGCGTGCCTCCCCTGTAGTTTAGTAAAGTTTTAAATTTTCCGAGAATTCTTTATGTGGTTCGATTTAGTCCCGACTTAAATGGTAATCATGCTTAAGGTCTCGATGGCTGATTTAAGGGACATTATGATTATTGTTAATGAAGGTTGTATGAAATTTCTGTAAATGTTTATAAAAGTATCCGATCTGCCAGGTAATGCCCTTAACCCTAATCCGGCGATGGATACGGGATAAGGGTGTTACATAGTGTTTGTTCACTTAGCCACGAGGACTTGTTGACGGGCCAAGGTTCGTAATTAAGACCCATACTGTTAAGAATTACTGAAATACCCCTGTAGGGTAGAATTATTAAAATACCCCTGTAGGGTGGGATTAGAGAAATACCCTTGAATTGCAAAATTATCGAGATACCCTTGATTTGTGAAATGACTAAAATACCCCTATGTGTTGAATGTAAACTTTATAGATGTTACTCGTATATTTGCTACATTCATATGATATTCTGTTTAGGATGCATATGGGTGGGAATTATGGAACGGAGGAAGTATATGAGGATCGCATGGTTGCTTGACAACCGTGGATCCACCGATGGCTTTTTAAGCCCATTATATGATTAGCAGCTTTGCTGCAACGTAAGGTAGTACCGCAACCAGGCTACCCTTGAAGTGTATCGGATGGGTGGGTCGATTTAGAAATCCCCACAGAAGTGTTTCAGTTGGACGGAGGCGATGTGTACCGGAGGAATTACTTGGGGAGGGTTTGCACTGCATTGCATGTATGATATTATTATGTTATTATTATGATATGTATGCTATTTTTTTGACGAGGGTCGTACACACTGAGTTTTCGAAAACTCACTCCCTCTTTTATTTTATTTTTCTTAGGTGATCCTCAATAGGCAGTTCGACGGATGGAGGGACTCAGAGGTGGCCAACTAGCAAGACAGTTAGACCTGTTTTTCTTAATATCTAAATTCTAGATTTTAAGTGATTTATTTAAGTTATTTTATTTCGGATTGTAATGAGGCTTTCCCTCTAGTTATTATTCAATTACTTCCACTATGTATTGAAATTTTGAAACGGAACCTGGATTTATTTCTGTTAAGCATATTTCAAGTTTTTGAAAATAATTGTGTTTTAAGAACGAGCTTCCGCTGTCAATGGAAATATATTTTACATAGTAACAAGGAAATGGTTTTTTTTTTTTGATACACCTCGTTTTGAAAGCAAATTGGATTTTACTTAACTTTTCTTTAGAAGGGTTTTCAATGAAAATAAGGTTTTCGCTAAAACACTTCAATGTGACATGCCGGATTTGGGCCTAACTTTTAGGCCGAGTTTGGAGTGTTACAAAAAATAATACAAAAATATTTTTTTGACCTCGAATTTGTGGTCTCGAAACCACTATTTTGGCTAGGGTCTAAACCGGGCTGTTACATAGCTTTCCCTTACGACCAAATCTCAATACCTTCTTCCACGGTGATACCTAAGAATACTTGTTCTCCAACATTGAACTCTATATCTTTTCTCCTCAAGTCGGCGTAAGATTCTGTCAATCAGATGTCGCTTTCAATCGATCCTGAATCAACTTAATAACATTCTCAGTCTTTTATACCAAATCCAGACCCAATACCTTCTTTTCTCCCAACTCCGTCCAACACAAAGGTGTACGGCATTTGCGACCATATAGTGATGCATAATGAGCCTTTTCAATACTCGACTGAAAACTATTGTTATATTCCAACTCAACTAGTCGCCAATGCTCCTCCCAACTGCCACAAAATCGATCATACAACCCCTTAACATGTCCACAAAATCTGGATAACTCGCTTTGGCTACCCATCAAACTGTGGGTGAAAAGCTATGCTAAAGTTCAACCGAGTACTAAGAGCCTCGTGTAAGTTCTTCCAAAACCAAGATGTAAACCGAGGATCTCAATCTGAAATGATGGATACTGGCACTCCATGAAGTATTAAAATCACAAAAATCTACAATCTCACCAACTTTTGCAATGAAAAATCAGCAGGGACAGGCAGAAAATGTGCTGACTTAGTCCATCCACAATTACCCAAATTTAATCCTTCTTAGTAGGTGTCAAAGGTAACCCACTAACAAAGCCCATAGTCACGCATTGCCACTTCCACTAAGGAATCTAAATAGGCTGTAATAAACCAGATGGGTACTGATGCTTAGCCTTGACTTGCTAACATGTCAAGCACTTACTCACAAACTCAGTCACCTCACACTTAAGACCTAGGCAGCAATACTACTTCCTTAAATCTCAATACATCTTATTCCCTCTAGGATGCATAGTGTAAGGGCTGCTATGCACTTCTCGAAGAATAGACTCTATTAATTCCCAATCATCAGGCACACATTATCTCCTACGAAAACACAAAAATCCTTTAGAATTAAACCCAAAATCTACTGACTTACCCTCTTCGATCTGTCTAAATCAAAGTGCAAGGGATACATCAAGAGATTGCTTCGACCGAATCTCATTCACTCAGGTCGGTCTCACTTGCAACTCCGCAAGCAAACCTCCATCACCAGTCAAGCTCAACTTAGCGAACGTAGCTTTCAAATTAGTCATCGACTTCCTACTCAGTGCATCAGCCACAACGTTTGCCTTTCTTAGATGGTACTCAATGGTACAATCATAATCCTTGAGCAATTTTATCCATCTCCTCTACCTCAAGTTTAACTCCTTTTAGGTGAAGAGATACTTAAGGCTCTTGTGATCCATGTAAATGATACACTTCTCACTATATTAATAGTGCCTCCAAATCTTAAGGGCAAAAACAACAACTGCTAGCCCAAGGTTGTGAGTTGGATAATTACATTTGTGAGGCTTAAGTCGTCTTGAGGTGTAGGCCACAACCTTACTATCTTACATCAAAATGCAACCAATACTGATACGAGATGCATCATTGTATACCACATAGTCCTTCCTAGATTCAGGCTGGGTCAAAGCAGGTCCTTGTGTCAACACAGACTTAAGTTTCTCAAAAACGTTCTTGTTGCTCCCCAGTCCACTTCAAAGGTGCACTATTCCTTAATAGCTTATTCACAGGATGTGCAATCAAGGAAAACCCTTCCACAAACCTCCAATAATAAGTAACTAATCAAAGGAAACTCTGAATATTGCTAACATTCTTAAATTGTTTTGTAACACCCTTTACCCGTATTCGACACTGGAACAGGGTACGAGGCATTACCAGACTCATACCACAAGAAATCACACAATCCCGAGTCATAAAATTTGCGTCCAAATTAAAACCATCCATATTAAATCATAAAGTCCCTTATACGAGCCTACGAGGCCCAAAACATGCTTTGGAAGTGGTTCGGAACTAAACCAAGAACTTTAGAAATTTTTACAAAACATAGAAAACTTTTACTAGATGCAGGGCTCACACGCCCATGTGACCTTGGGAAAGGCCCGTGCTTCAGACCGTGTTAAAATTAGGGTGGTCTCTGACTCGTGCCACACCACCGTGCCACACGCCCGAGTGCTTGGCAGTGTAGCACACACGGCTGAGACACACACTCGTGTCTCTGCCCGTGTGCTCAATTTTGGACATTCTATTTTGCAACAATTAAGGTGCAGGGAACACACGGCCGGAACACATTCCCGTGGGGTAGACTGTGTGTCACACACGGCCTAGACACAAACACGAGTGTCTACCCATATGGACAAAAACAAGGCTATTTACCGAGCCATTTTGCCACCCTCACTTGCACACATCTACACAACATCACATGGCACATAATCAAGCATATAAATGCAACCAAACAACCACAAACAAGACAATAACCTGTCATCCTTATGCCATTATTTATCATGCTTAAAACATCATACTTAGCCCGTTAAAAACATACTAATTTCACATACACAAGAGGGCATTAACATATGAATAAATTTATGATCAACATAAGCCATTATTCATGGCTATATATAAGATGAAGCATTAACAATTACAAGCTAACACATATGACCAAATTAATAATGACACACATAACAAATTGGCCTAGTCCCTATACATGCCATAAACTTAAAATGCCCGAATTCATTTATACCCAAAATGATAGCTTGATAGTGTGATAGGATCTCCGGTGATATCCAACCCGAGCTAGCTTAATAACCCTAAAAGACATAGGAAAGGAAGGGGAGTAAGCTATATAGCTTAGTAATTCCGTACGAAAATAATAAGCAACTCTTACAAATCTTTTATCAAGTTCAACAATTTAAACACAGGATAAAACAAATTACTATAAAGCTCACAGTTATAGTTTTTATTCTGTTGTAATATTTACTCTATTAACTTATAAGCATAATTTAACATATCTTGGCATTAGCCTAACAACCATAATCTCTTCTTTGTAACATATTGCAGCACTTAACAAATCATTTCAATCCTCATAGTAAACATGCACATTAATTATGAGTATATACATTTCAAGCATATACTTCAACATCTTTCAATTTCCTAATCTCTTATCTTCCTATACTTCTACAACCTTTTTAATAGGCAATTATGCCAATCTTCCCTTTTTCTCATATCCGATAAAATACAATTATTGTGAATAAAACATGCTATATCATAACTCATTTTAGCCCGAAAGCCAAACACATAATCGTCAACCGAATTTACCATGTATTTCATACATCACAAGTATTGACCAATAATAACAAGGTTTCCACAATAACATCCCTGTGGAAATCATGAACTCACAATTTCTTGAAGTCAATGCTTATAAACTTTACATACATACCTTTACCAATTTGTATTACTTACATACTCTTTCTCTCCTTTGACATACCCATCGAATTTCCCGTTGAACCATTTGGAATACTAAAGGATACTTGGGAATCTTGTACATACAGTACCGTACCATTGCCATATCCTAGATATGGTCTTATATGAAATCTCATATTGATGCCAATAGCCCAGCAATGGTGTTACACGAAGTCTCATATCGATGCCATATCCTAGATATGGTGTTACACGAAGTCTCATATCGATGCCATATCCCAAATATGGTGTTACACGAAGTCTCATATCGATGCCATATCCTAGATATGGTCTTACACGAAGTCTTATATTGATGCCATATCCCAGATATAGTCTTACACGAAATCTCAATAACCCTAATGTCATGACATTTGTATCCTATCTATCCCTAATGTTCAACCGAGACTTTCGCTAGATCGAATCTCTATCGGTCATTTCCGTAGTATCGTGCTCAATAACATTCACATTTCATTTCAATAATATATCATTTACCACAATTATATCAATTAAGCATTTATACACATATAATTTAATGCTTATTAAACATACGAACTTTCCCCGACATAGAAACAGCAAAAAGGACCTAACAGTCAAATACTTGTTTTCCCCCCGTTCTAATCATGAATCTTGTTTTTCTTGATCTATAACATCACATTTAACTTATTTAATCAATACATTATTCATTTCAGTCCAAAAGTCACATTATGGAAAAAATTATATTTTTACTCCTAAACTTTTGACATTTTACAATTTATTCCCTAGGCTCGTAAAATGAATTTCATTCAATTTCTTCACATCCAAACCTAGCTAAAACTATTTTATACTCATAATAGCCCACATTTCACATTTATTCACATTTTTACACCATATTTTATAACTTTTACAAATAAGTCCTTTTAGGCATTTTAACCGAAAATCACTTAGCAAAAGTCGTTTAACAAACAACAAACATGCATTTTACACCATAAAACATCAAAATACATACATGTTCAACATGGGTAAAATTTTAGACTTTTGCCATCTCTTCAAATTGGTGGTAGAAATAGATAGATCATGTTACAAGGATTTCAAAAACATAAAAATCATTAAAAACGGGGCTAGAACGAACTTACAATCGAGCTTGGAAGCTTGAAAAACCCTAGCCATGGTTTCCCCTTGTAAAATTCGGCCATAGGAGGAAGATGGACAAAAATTGGCTTTTAGTTTGGCTTTTTAATTCATTTTAATTACCAAATTACTAAAATGCCCTTAATGAAAAACTTTAGAAACATACCAAACCATGTCCATTTTTGTCCACCAACTTAACCAATGGTCTAATTACCATTTAAGGACCTCCAATTTAAAATATCATAGCAATTGGACACCTTTAACATATAGAATTCAAGTTTTGCACTTTTTGCAATTTAGCCCTTTTAACTAAATTGAGTGCCCAAACGTCAAAATTTTCAAACGATATTTTCACGAAATCGTCCCATAAAATTGTACACCATAAAAATATATTAAAAATGAATTTTACTGCGTCGAATTTGTGGTCCTGAAACCACTGTTCCGACTAGACCTAAAATCGGGCTGTTACAACTCTCCCCCCTTTAGGGATTTTCGTCCCCGAAAATCTTACAGGAATATGAATTCGATTTCCTTGTAGAGTTCTCTATCTCATGTCACTGCCAAAGAACCCTCACTAAGGTTATACTTTTATTTCCCGACTTTTAATCTCTCATGTCAAAATTCTGATCGATTCTTCATTATATAACACATCTGCTAAATCTTAATCCCTATCAGAGAATTCATACTCAAAGAGTCCAATCGATACCATTGCAACATAGATACACAAAACACATTTTGAATCTCTTTCCAAGACAATACTTTCGGAAGTATGCTATCGCTGGACTGGAATTTCATATTCTTATGTTTCAAATTCACATATGTTTTCTGACAATCTGAAGTGGATTCTAAACTGCCACGAATCACTTTTACTTTCTTTACGATTTCTGATCGGATAGTCTCTGAAACATATAACTCAATTAATCTATCATGTTACATACCTGATCACCAGAACATCTATTTCAAATAATTGTACATTTTATTACTCCTTGAATGAACAAATGAGCTACTACTAAGCTTCCAACAGAATTTTCTGCATAAGCTCTGAATTACTCAGTGAGGAAATTCTATCTCGGAATAATGATAACAGTCATCAGATCCGACCTGAAATTCAAAATCAAAAGTCGTCTCACAATGTACTCGTTTAGCGTACCACTCACTATCACATTTCTCAGGTTCTCAATCTTGCAAAGAAAACATTGCTTTAGCTTCTAATTTAGCTATATTCAGACCGTCATCAAATAAGATTAATCATGTATCCAATACTCACAAAATAATCAAAGATTTTCAATTCAAGCATTTGCAACTATATCTGCTTTCCCAAAGGTTAATCGATAACTACTCACAATCTTTCAATAGTTTAAGCCATCTTTGTGTTTTTAAATTTAGATCCTTCTGTGACATTAGATACTTTAAACTCTTGGGATCTGTAACCATATGACATTTTTCACTGGACAACCAATTTCATCAAATTCTCAACACTGACATAAAAAGTGGCCGACTCTAAATCAGCCGTCGGACAGCTCTAAAAGCATAAACTATCACTTTACATTCTCGTATTAAAACACATTCTAATCTGTTTAATAGTGCATCAATGAAAAATCACAAATTCTTTACTCAATTTAAATTGGACCCAAAATCAATGCTTCGGTTAACAATACCTTCAACTATTTTCAACTTTGCTAACACTCAACAGACCATTCAAACTTTCACAAATGTGATAACTTTCTCAATCAAAACAGCTTTAACTCATACTAATATCATCCAATTAGAACTGATCTAATAGGTACGTCTATGTATCACACCCTTTTTGAATAAATTCTTCATTCAGATTGTTTGTCAATTTACCCATGAATGTACAAGATTTTATCTTCTTACCTGAGGATAAACTTAAATGCATTTAACTCAAATTACCTTTCAACTGACCAGCTCGCTCAGATAAAAACAACTGAGTCGATCTCAACTATCAAATAATATTATATCAAAATATTCCCTTCTTCATGTTGTTAAAACAACTCAAACATACAATCTTTCACAATTTCCTCATATGCTAGTCAAAGACCTTTACAACTACATTAGCTTATGGAAACAAATATCCTGATTGAACTCGTTGACCTTAATCAAACATACCTGAGAAAAGAAAACCATCGTACAGTTTGAGCTTGAGCTTCCACTATCTATACCTTTGCCGATGTCAATTCCTTTCACGAAAATTAGAGAAATCCTGATACTAGAATCACGACGTTCCTATGATCAAACTAGAAATACACCCATAATAGACATAGTTAACACAAGCCAAAGAACACACTTTAAAGATGAGCCACGATTGATAATTTATGAAATAAGGATGATAAGAAAATCGAGATAAAGAAATCCAAAATACGATATCATACTGGAAGTTTGAGAACATAACTCATAAGAAAATAATAAAGATCTGGATGATTCCTCAGAGAAAACCAAAAGAAAAACAATGCTTATACTCTCTAGAATCAAATGTAACAGAGATAATATATTTTCCAAATATATATACAAAACAAAAACAACATCCAGGAGAAACAGAAGAATAGCCTCACATAAGTTTTCACCAACAACTTTTATTCCAAACATAATAAGATAGAATCCCAAAGAAAGAGATAAGAAATGCTGCTCATCAACCAACCAGACTAACAGTGCTTTCATCTATCATTATAATCAGCTAGCATTCTCATACGATAAGAATTCCATTAGAAAACGAACAATCACATATATCTCTGATGATACATGAATATATATAATACCCAGGAGAGATCATCATAATCTATTCAATTACAACTGTTACACACGGACATCCTTACGATTCAAATATCATTTCTCTGACTAATTCTATCATCACTAATCCCGTATTATTCCATTCACTAAAAAAAATCAATCCGGAAGTGTAACATCCTAAAAATTGAGTATCGATATGTTGCATGTTTTTGGTGCTTAGTTTGTGAATGATTTAATTTGTGTGTTTAATATAGTCTTGAAAAGGTTCGGGATTTATTCAGAATTAGAATAAATTTTAGTAAGGAGTACTTTATTGAAGTGGAACAAGTGACCCTTATGCCTAAGGAAATTAAGTGGCAAAAGATAGCATAATTGAGCTATTGGTTAAGAGGTTATGCGCTACATGTATGGTCTTGACGGGGAGAGGTTCGAATCCCCTAGTATGCATTTTGTGAATATTAATTTTTGCTCCTTCCTAGCAAGTGTCGGCCAAGCATCATATTTTTGGTAAGTTAGACTTTTATTTTAAGGTATGATGGCTAAAGGATATGGTAAGAGTGAACTTAAGGTAGGGAATCATGAGTATATGGTATGTAGGGGGAACACAAGGCATGAAACAAGGGTGATGTTTTGGAAACTTTTGGGTGGCTAAAGCTTTGTCTTTTGGCCAATGTACTTGGACGGTTTTGGGGCTAGAAGGGGGTTGGCCGAATATTGGAAGGATTAGGAGCTAGTTGGCCATAATGTTTTAGCAAATTAGTGCATTTTCCTTTTATCTTCACAACTTCTCTCCCTAGTCGGTTGTGTCTTGTGCAATGGGTAAATTTTGTTTTGGTTTTGGTCATTTCTTCTAGACCAAATTGATACCATCTTTCATTTTTCCCAAGTTTCTCCTCTTTGTGCCGAAACCATACCATCTTGAAAGGTCATATTCTTTTCCTTCTTTTTGGACGAATATACACCAACCCCAAGATCATTTCTTTGTTCATCTTCCATTATTGAAAATTTACACATAAACACTTTCTCTTTTATTTCTTTTCTCCTTTCTTTCTTCATGAAAAGAACTCTTAACATCACTATTTTTTTCCAAAATCTTCTACCATGGCCGAATGTTAATAACCATCCTCATAGCTGAAATTTCCATTTCTCAAACATTTCTACTCAATCATTTTTCTTTGCATTGTTTTGAATAATCGGTAAGAATCCTCTTCGATTCTTTATTTCTCTTCTTTTCTTTAGCCGAATATACATATTAGTTTGAGAGGGTCTTTTGACTGAAATTGCATCCTCTATCCCTTTCTCTTAGACAATCTTTTCATCTTTATAGTGATAAAGTGAAGGCCGAAACTCGGAGTATTCGTAATCATCGTGAATCACTAGGATTTGGTTCAAAGTGTTAAGGTAAGAGTTTATATCAAGGACTTCTATATTACTTGTTATTTCATCAAAGATGAGTTATTAATCGATTTTATTTTAGAGACGTTATCGCTCGATTTTCATCCCGTGAACGTAGGATTTCGTGGCAAATAAGATAGGGTCGAAAAGGGTGGTGAATAGTGTTCGGAAGAGGGGCGATTTTGCTATTCCCTCTAGATTCAAGCGAAGGGCTATTTCGGCAATCCGAGATTTTCCATCGGGTTGTGGACCCTCATCTGAGGAGAATCAATTATTCGAAGTTGTTCGTAATTCGGAGCCATTAGCTATTCGGGATTTCCCATCTAGTTGTGAACCGTCAACCGGGGAGAACTGACAAATAGTTGTTGTTCGAGATTCCGAGGGTAAAGATCTAGATCGCTTATCTTTAGTATAGATTTATATTAACTATTAGTGTTCTAATCAAGCGTGACACGTTATTTAGGTATCGACGAGCGGGAAAGTATAGTTCTTACCGTACTCAGGTGTGTAATTTCACACTTATCTCATGGGTTAGATGTTATACCGTTATTAAACATTAGACTAATAATCGCAAAGTTGGTAAAATCAGAAAAATATGGTTTATTAATACTTTAGTGTAAGTGTATAAAATCGGTATTAGAATCATGAAAGTTACGAAATCGCCCTTAATGGGCTAATATGATAAAAAGTGATATATGGGCCTCATGTGTTAATGGGCCGTTTCGATAGATTGCTTAATGGGCCGTTTGGATAGATTGCTATATAGGCCGATTTGTTATATTGCTTAATGGGCCGATTTGTTATATTGCTTAATGGGCCAAATTGTGAAATGGGCCAAATTGTGATAAATGGGCCAAATTGTGATAAATGGGCCAGTTTTGTAATAATTTTAATTATTTATGGGCCTTATGTCGAATTAATCATATAAATGAATGGTTATGCATTTTAAATACATGATTGCATGGGTTGAGATATTTTGATGAAGAGAAGAAGGCTTCGTGCCCGGTTTAAATGGCTTAATGCCTGCGTATTAATGGCCACTGGCCTGCGAAATATTGTCTTAAATGGCTTAATGCCTGTGTGTTAATGGTCACTGGCCTGCGAATCATTGTTTTAAATGGCATTTTGCCTGCGAATTAAATGGCTTAATGCCTGCGATTGGTGTGTTGGTGGGGTGGGTTGACTTGATCCCCACAGGTGTGCTAGTTGGTACGGGTGGTGTGTAGCGGATGGAAATTTAAGCTTGGTTGGGAATTGCATTTCACATACATTTTTAATTACTATATTGTTATATTCGCAAATAGGCTCAAGCCCAATTAAATGCTTGAATGGTTTGGCCCAGTGGACATGGTAAGTGGGTTACACACTGAGTTCTAAGTAACTCACCCCATTTTCTTACCCTTCTCAGGTAATGATAATTGATGGAGGCTTGGGTCGGGGATGACTTCACGGAGGCCATACTTCAAATGATGGTTTTTATGAACTTTGAACTACTCTTTAGTATTTTTACTTAATTAATTTTCAGTTGTGATGTAATAAGGCCTCTGGTATTATTTTTATGGATTTTTACTCGTGGATGGATTTTAATATGTTTTAGATACAAAAAGGGGACTATTTTAATGTTATAATTGTTTTCTTAAATTTACATATAAAAAGGGGTTTTTCTTAAATATCACTAACTCGTATAAATTTCTGTGAATACTCTTTTATGAATTTTGTTTTCAAATTCCTTTTGAATTCTTTTAAACTTCTTTAAAAATTTAACCAATTATTTCTCTAAGATCAAATTATAAACTCTTATGTTCTAAAATCGTAGATTTCAAATTAACCTCGATTTTTGATAAACTTTGTCTGCAAAATAGTTTTTGAAGATCTGTTTCTTTAATTCATTAGATGACTAGATGTATGTTCGATTTGTATGGCATACCAAGTCTGGTCTTACGCATAGACCGAGTTTGGGGGGTTACATTTTATGGTATCAGAGCCAGTTTTAAAACTCGACTGTGGTTTGGGTTCAACAACAATTTTCATTTAAAACTATTTCAAATTTATAGAATTTATGTTTTAAAGGTAGTATGGCCCTACGAGCATCCGGCACCAAGTCAAGTAAGTATTCGTATATTGGAAGTTTATAAGATCATAGGAACACTCTAGAACTTTTAGTTTTAGGTGTTGAAACTGTAGAGATTGAGACTATAGGATATGATTGCAAAAACAACTCTATCTCTTATATCTCATAAAATATCGTTAATAAACACTGAAATAGTTTTCTGATTCATAAAAATTTTAATCAGATTAAACCGAATTAGTCATTAAGAGCGCTAGAGGACGTGGACGTGGTAGACGTGGCCGTGGTAGAGGCCGAGGAGCTAGAGCCGTGTCTGAGGCATCGAAACATATGCCGAAAATAGATGCAGCAGCATCGCCTGTGTCGAAAAATGGATCCCATGACCATATGAGAGAGGACAGTGCTTTGACCCAAGCAATGTTGCAAGTCCTAGAAAGGGTTGCTGGGACTAGAACTGGGCCAGCAGCTCGTGGATCAATATCAGAACGACTTAAATCAAGTGGTGCTGAGGTTTTTAGAGGTGTCTCTGGTGTAGCTCCGAATGTAGTAGAGTATTGGCTCGAGGCAGTGGAGCGAATTATGGATGATCTGGAGTGCACCGTCGAGCAGAAACTAAGAGGAGCGGTGTCCTTGTTAAGGGACAAGGCGTATGAATGGTGGCTTACTGTTCGAGAAGCCACTGAGGCTGTACTTGTTACTTAGGATTTCTTCAAAGCTGCTTTCCAAGGAAAGTATGTCGGGACAAGTTATGTGGCTGCCCGGAGGAAGGAATTCCTGAATCTGGTTCAAGGAAATAAGACGGTGGCAGCTTACGAGGCAGAATTTCTTCGCTTGAGCCGTTATGCTCGCATGATAGTGCCAACTGATCATGAGCGTTGCGTACGTTTTGAGGATGGATTGAATGATGAGTTGCGGGTACTGATAGCCCCACAACAAGTAAGGACTTTTGCCACGCTTGTAGAGAAAGCCAAGATAGTCGAAGAGGCTAAGAACTCAGAACGCCAGAACCGGGAAAGAGTCAGAGGCAAGAGGGACTTTAAGTACTTGGGTTCTTCTAAAGGTTCCAAAAGAGACCTCGAAATGATGAGCCAGCTCAAGCTAGAGCACCTGTGGCTACCAATTAGAGTCGAGACTGTGCTGACTGTGGGAAACGACACCCCTGGGAATGCTGGAAGAGAACTGATGGTTGTTTTAAATGTGGTTCCAAGGATCACCAGTATAGGAATTGCCCTCGACGGACTACTCTGACTCAGGAAGCTCGTAACCCTGATGCACAACCAGCCAGAGGCACTCAACAGCCACCGAGAGGCCGTGGACCAGGTCGTGGTGGTAATGGTGCTGTACGTGGTCAAGGTGCATCGGGTCGAGGTAATGCGGAGGCAAGACAGCCGAGGTTGGTCTATGCGGTCAGGCGTCGGGAGGATGGCGATGCACCTGATGTGATAACTGGTACGTTCTTCATCTTTGATGTACCTGTCACTGCTTTGATAGATATCGGGACTACCCACTCGTATGTTACTAGTGCCATATCTAGAAACTTGAATATTAGATCTGAGATTTCTGATAGAGAGATGACGGTAATCAGTCCTTTAGGACAGTCTGTAATCGTGAATAAATTGTTTAGAGGCGTGCCTTTAGAAATTCAAAGAGAAATATTTCTGGCAGATTTGATGGAACTGCCTTTCGGCGAATTCAATCTTATTTTGGGCATGGATTGGTTGGTAAAGCACCGGGCGCAATTGGATTGTGCTGCAAAGTGGATGTTAATCAGGACTTTGGATGATACGGAGGTAGTAATGATAGGCGAGCGAAGGAACTTTTGGAAAATGTGGTATCTGCTTTAAAGGTAGAAAAGTTGGTGCGAAAAAGGTATAGAGCGTTCCTAGCCTTCATTAGTGCTTTGGATGCCAAGGAGTTATCAGTGGAGGGTGTGAAAACAGTAAAAGATTTTCCTGATGTCTTTCCTAAAGAACTTCCGGGACTACCTCTAGATCGGGAAGTAGAATTTGGCATTGAACTTATGCCCGGAACAGTTCCAGTGTCCATTGCTCCTTATAGAATGGCGCCGAAGGAGTTAGCAGAGCTTAAAGCTCAAATTCAAGAATTGTTGGATTGGGGTTTTATCTGACCGAGTGTGTCTCCGTGGGGAGCACCAGTTTTGTTCGTCAAGAAGAAAGATGGGTCGATGTGTATGTGCATTGATTATAGGCAGTTGAATAAATTGACATCAAGAATAGGTATCCATTGCCAAGAATCGACGACCTATTTGATCAATTGAGAGGAGCTTCAGTTTTCTTCAAGATTGATTTGAGATCGGGTTATCATCAACTCAAGCTTAAGGACGTAGATATTCATAAGACGGCATTCTAAACTCGTTATGGAAATTATGAGTTTTTAGTGATGCCATTTGGGTTGACCAATGCACCAGCTGCATTTATGGACATGATGAACTGAGTCTTTGAACCCTATCTAGACCGGTTCGTGGTGGTGTTCATAGATGATATCTTGGTATATTTGAGGAATGAAGAAGAGCATGACTCACATTTGCGCATAGTATTGCAAATACTACGAGATAAACAACTTTATGCCAAATTCAGTAAGTGCAAATTTTGGTTGAAGGAAGTGACTTTCTTGGGTCATGTGGTGTCAGCCGAAGGAATAAGAGTTGATCCTCGGAAGTAGAGGCTATGTTGGATTGGAAACCACCAAAGTCAGTGGCTGAGATTTGGAGTTTCTTGGGTTTGGCTGGATATTATAGACGCTTTGTTGAGGGGTTTTCGTTGATTGTTGCACCCCTAACTAAGCTGTTGCAAAAGGGAGTACCGTATGTGTGGACCGATAAACAACAAAAGAGTTTCGAGAAAATGAAGAAGATTTTGATGGAAGCGCCAGTACTGATTCAACCTGAGGCTGGAAAAGAGTTTATTGTTTACTGTGATACGTCACACACGGGTTTAGGATGTATGCTGATGTAAAGTGGAAAAGTTGTGGCTTATGCTTCTCGACAGTTGAGGCCGCACGAAGTAAACTACCCTACTCATGACTTGGAGTTGGCTGTGGTGGTGTTTGCTTTAAAGATTTGGAGGCACTATCTCTACGGTGAGAAGTCTATCATTTATACGGACCACAAGAGTTTTAAGTACCTCCTTACCCAAAAGAGTTGAACTTGAGACAACGGAGATGGGTTGAGCTGTTAAAGGATTATGACTTCTCAATCGAGTATCATCCTGGAAAGGCTAACGTGGTGGCAGACGCGTTGAGTCGTAAGGTAGTATCAGAGTTAAGAGCAATGTTTGCTCATCTCAGCTTGTATGAGGATGGTAGTCTGCTAGCGGAACTTCAGGTGAAGCCTTTGTGGTTAGAACAGATCAAGAAAAAGCAGTTATCAGACGAAAAGTTGGGTCCTTTAATGCAACAAGTTGAAAGTGGTATAATAGGGGACTTTGGAATGAACCAGGATGGAGTGCTGTGTTTTCGTGGAAGAGTTTGTATGCACATGGATTTGGATTTGAGACAAATGATTCTACGGGAGGCGCATAGTAGCCCTTATGCTATGCACCCTGGAGGAAATAAGATGTATCGAGACCTACGAGAGTAGTATTGGTGGCCAGGGTTGAAGCGAGAGTTTATCGTTTTCGTGAGTAAGTGCTTGACTTGTCAACAAGTGAAGGCAGAACATCAATTACCATCGGGTTTATTGCAACCGGTAAAGATTCCTCTATGGAAATGGGAGTGGATAACGATGGACTTTGTTAGTAGGTTACCCTTAACACCTACTAAGAAAGATTCCATTTGGGTGGAAGTAGATCGATTGACGAAGACTACTCATTTTCTACCAGTTCGTACGAATTACTCGCTGCAGAAGTTGGCTAAGCTGTATGTATCTGAGATCGTGAGGTTGCGTGGAGTACCAGTGTCTATCATATCGGACAGGGATCCTAGGTTTACATCACGGTTTTGGAAAGCTTTGCATTAGGCTTTGGGAACAAAGTTAAACTTCAGTACGACTTCTCATCCTCAGTCAGATGGTTAGTCAGAAAGAGTAATTCAAATTTTGGAAGACATGTGTAATTGACTTCAGAGGTAGTTGGGAGGATTTCCTACCATTGGCAGAGTTCGCGTATAATAAAAGTTACCAATCCAGTATTCAAATGGTGCCCTATGAAGTGTTATGCGGTCGTAGGTGTCGTACCCCTACTTGTTGGACTGAATTGGGGGAACGACAGTTGTTGGGTCCTGAATTGATATCTGAGACGGAAGAAAAGGTAAAGGTGATTCGAGCACAGTTAAAGGAAGCTTCGGATAAACAAAAGTCATATGCAGATCTGAAGCGTAAGGATATTGAGTTTGTGGTGGGAGATCAGGTCTTTCTGAAAGTCTCACCTTGGAAGAAAATTTTTAGATTTGGAAGGAAGGGCAAGTTGAGCCCTAGGTTCATTGGACCGTACCGTGTGTTGAAGCGTGTTGGACCAGCGGCCTATCAGCTTGAATTACCTCCGGAGTTGAGTCAGATTCATAGTGTCTTTCATGTTTCTATGCTGAGGCATTATAGATCAGATCCGTCTCACATAGTACCGGTAGAAGAAGTGGAGTTAAGGCCAGACTTGTCTTTCGAGGAGGAACCAGTGAAAATCTTAGACCGTGCCATTGGTTAAGGTTCTATAGCGTAATCACGGAGCGGAGGAAGCTACGTGGGAGCCTGAGGACGCAATTCGGCAACAATATCCTCACCTGTTTTAACCAGGTAAATTTCGAGGGCGAAATTTTCTTTAAGGGGGTAGAATTGTAACATCCTAAAAATTGAGTATCGATATGTTTCATGTTTTTGGTGCTTAGTTTGTGAATGATTTAATTTGTGTGTTTAATATAGTCTTGAGAAGGCTCGGGATTTATTCGGAATTAGAATAAATTTTAGTAAGGAGTACTTTATTGAAGTGGAACAAGTGACCCTGATGTCTAAGGAAATTAAGTGGCAAAAGATAGCATAATTGAGCTATTGGTTAAGAGGTTATGCGCTACATGTATGGTCTTGAGGGGAGAGGTTCGAATCCCCTAGTATGTATTTTGTGAGTATTAATTTTTGCTCCTGCCTAGCAAGTGTCGGCCAAGCATCATATTTTTGGTAAGTTAGACTTTTATTTTAAGGTATGATGGCTAAAGGATATGGTAAGAGTGAACTTAAGGTAGGGAATCATGAGTATATGATATGTAGGGGGAACACAAGGCATGAAACAAGGGTGATGCTTTGGAAACTTTTGGGTGGCTAAAACTTTGACTTTTGGCCAATGTACTTGGACGGTTTTGGGGCTAGAAGGGGGTTGGCCGAATATTGGTAAGGATTAGGAGCTAGTTGGCCATAATGCTTTAGCAAATTAGTGCATTTTCCTTTTCTCTTCACAACTTCTCTCCCTAGCCAATTGTGTCTTGTGCAATGGGTAAATTTTGTTTTGGTTTTGGTCATTTCTTCTAGACCAAATTGATACCATCTTTCATTTTTCCCAAGTTTCTCCTCTTTGTGTCGAAACCATACCATCTTGAAAGGTCATATTCTTTTCTTTCTTTTTGGCCGAATATACACCAACCCCAAGATCATTTCTTTGTTCATCTTCCATTATTGAAAATTTACACATAAACACTTTCTCTTTTATTTCTTTTCTCCTTTCTTTCTTCTTGTAAAGAACTCTTAACATCAGTATTTCTTTTCCAAAATCTTCTACCATGGTCGAATGTTAATAACCATCCTCATAGTCAAAATTTCCATTTCTCAAACATTTCTACTCAATCATTTTTATTTGCATTGTTTTGAATAATTGGTAAGAATCCTCTTCGATTCTTTATTTCTCTTCTTCTCTTTAGCCGAATATACATATTAGCTTGGGAGGGTCTTTTGACCGAAAATAGCATCCTCTATACCTTTCTGTTTGACAATCTTTTCGTCTTTATAGTGATTAAGTGAAGGCCGAAACTCGGTGTAATCGTAATCATCGTGAATCGCTAGGATTTGGTTCAAAGTTTTAAGGTAAGAGTTTATATCAAGGACTTCTATATTACTTGTTATTTCGTCAAAGATGAGTTATTAATCGATTTTACTTTAGGGACGTTATCACTCAATTTTCATCTCGTGAACGTAGGATTTCGTGGCAAACAAGATAGGGTAGAAAAGGGTGGTGAATAGTGTTCGGAAGAGGGGCGATTTTGCTATTCCCTCTAGATTCAAGTGAAGGGCTGTTTCAGAAATCCAGGATTTTCCATCGGGTTGTGGACCCTCATCTAAGGAGAATTGATTATTCAAAGTTGTTTGTAGTTCGGAGCCACTAGCTGTTTGGGATTTTCCATCTGGTTGTGAACCGTCAACTGGGAAGAACAGACAAATAGTTGTTGTTCGAGATTCCGAAGGTAAAGATGTAGATCGCTTATCTTTAGTATAGATTTATATTAAGTATTAGTGTTCTAATCAAGCGTGACACGTATTTAGGTATCGACGAGCGGGAAAGCATAGTTCTCACCGTAATCAGGTGTGTAATTTCACACTTATCTCATGGGTTAGATGTTATACCGTTATTAAGCATTAGACTAATAATCGCAAAGTTGGTAAAATTGGAAAAATATGGTTTATTAATACTTTAGTGTAAGTGTATGAAATCGGTATTAAAATCGTGAAAGTTACGAAATCGCCCTTAATGGGCTAATATGATATAAAGTGATATATGGGCCTCATGTGTTAATGGGTCGTTTCGATAGATTGCTTAATGGGTCGTTTCGATAGATTGCTATATAGGCCGATTTGTTATATTGCTTAATGGGCCATTTTGATAGATTTCTATATGGGCCGATTTGTTATATTGCTTAATGGGCCAAATTGTGAAATGGGTCAAATTGTGATAAATGGGCCAAATTGTGATAAATGGGCCAAATTGTGAAATGGGCCAGTTTTGTAATAATTTTAATTATTTATGGGCCTTATGTTGAATTTATCATATAAATGAATGGTTATGCATTTTAAATACATGATTGCATGGGTTGGGATATTTTGATGAAGAGAAGAAGGCTTCGTGCCCATTTTAAATGGCTTAATGCCTGCGTATTAATGGCCACTGGCCTGCGAAATATTGTATTAAATAGCTTAATGCCTGCATGTTAATGGCCACTGGCCTGCGAATCATTATTTTAAATGGCATTTTGCCTGCGAATTAAATGGCTTAATGCCTGCGATTGGTGTGTTGGCGGGGTGGGTTGACTTGATCCGCACAGGTGTGCTGGTTGGTACGGGTGGTGTGTAGCGGATGGAAATTTAAGCTTGGTTGGGAATTGCATTTCACATACATTTTTAATTACTATATTGTTATATTCATAAATGGGCTCAAGCCCAATTAAATGCTTGAATGGTTTGGCCTAGTGGACATGGTAAGTGGGTTACACACTGAGTTCTAAGTAACTCACCCCGTTTTCTTACCCTTCTCAGGTAATGATAATTGATGGAGGCTTGGGCCGGGGATGACATCGCGGGGGCCATACTTGAAATGATGGTTTTTTATGAACTTTGAACTACTCTTTAGTATTTTTACTTAATTAATTTTTCAGTTGTGATGTAATAAGGCCTCTGGTATTATTTTTATGGATTTTTACTCGTGGATGGATTTTAATATGTTTTAGATAAAAAAGGGGACTATTTTAATTTTATAAATGTTTTCTTAAATTTACGTATAAAAAGGGGATTTTCTTAAATATCACTAACTCGCATAAATTTCTGTGAATACTCTTTTATGAATTTTATTTTCAAATTCCTTTTAAATTCTTTTAAACTTCTTTAAAAATTTAACCAATTATTTCTCTGAGGTCAAATTATAAACTCTTATGTTCTAAAATCATAGATTTCAAATTAACCTCGGTTTTTGATAAACTCCATCTTCAAAATAGTTTTTGAAGATCTGTTTTCTTTAATTCATTAGATGACTAGATGATGTTCAATTTGTGTGGCATACCAAGTCTGGTCTTAACGCATAGACCGGGTTTGGGGTGTTACAGGAAGAAATTCCAGCAAATACATACTTTAGACATCATACCTAAATGAGTCGATTAGACGAGATTAACTTTTTCTTTAATTGTAACATCGTTAAATTTGAATGATCTTTAGAACAACTTGGCATCTTTTCCAGAACTGTATTTACTTGCCAACTATTCTTAACTCTGACCACATTATCAGTTATTCCGCTACTGAACTCTTTAGTCTCTTTCTCGTGAGCTCATTCAATTTAAATCTCATGAAATTTCGTTATAAAATACCACATTGGTAAGGGGGTTAGGTCGTAAAGCCTCTAACTCGACTCTCATAAATACACACAGATCACTTAGCATTCATCATCAACATAGTATCTTCACAATCATATAATTCACTTCAATCTAATTAACATACATATTTATGTCACACGAACTTTCTGATTATCTTTATTCAAGCAACTGTACTTAAACATACATTCTATAAATTTTAAGTAAGTTTGCTTATCGCATTCACTTAATCAAACAAGTTAGGCACATAACATCATATGAATGCCAAACAATCATGAATGAGCTTATCACAATATAAACTTTCATTTCATTTCACCTTTCCATATTTCAAGAATAATTCCCATTGAACTATTTTAATTTCGATGGATACTCAGGTAGTATACTCAAGGTATGCATGTCAACAATCCGTCAATTCATATTTAAAAGTGCCCTTTTTGGTACATATTCATAGAGCACACTCTCGAGCCACATATGATATAACAGGATTGCCAGTCTAAACTAAATCCTTTCAGTAATGTATGCTCTGAAGAGCTTACTCAAGATTACCTGTTCGGGCTAAATCCTTTTTGCAACATTTAAAACATTTTATCCATTTGATAAAATCACTATAATCCATCGAAATACAACGTTCAATTGGAACAATGACATTTTATCCATATTTCTCAACTTATGGTTATTTCATTTTGTACATCGTCACATACATATCATGAACTCTTATTCATACATTTCTAAGTTTCGACTCATCACAAACACATTTTCAAATATCTTAGTATCACTTTTAGCGTTTTCGAAAATAGCTCGGTTGGAAAACATCTCTGCCTTAACAAAACAATTTCATCGGAGTCGACAGATATCACACTATCACAGGTAGTAATATGGCATGTATAGCTAGACTCACATACGCTATGTTAGTCCAAGAATCGACTAAACTGTAGCTCTGATACCACTAAATGTAACACCCCTTACCTGTATTCGACATCGGAACAGGGTACAAGGCATTACTGGACTCACATCACAAGCAGTCACACAATCCCGAGTTATAAAATTTACGTCCAATTAAAACCATCCATATTCAATCATAAAGTCCCTTATACGAGCCTAGGATGCCCAAAACATGCTTTGGAAGTGTTTCGGGACTAAACCAAGATCTTTATAAATTTTTGCAAAACTTAGAAAAATTTTACTAGATGTAGGGCTTTGATAAACCGTAAAAGCAACATATTTTAAGCCCACATTTAGCATGCTTTTGGATGATTTAAGCCTTGAATTTTGTAATTTGGTGCTCTTAATCCTTTGTTTTCATGTTTTATACTCAGAAGAGCACCGGATGATAAAAGGACGGAGCGGGTCCAAAATGGAGTAAATGGGCCATATCACGAAATCCACACGGCCTCGGCCCAAGACCACACGGCCGTGCCCCATTCAACAACCTCGAACACGGCCTGGCCACGACTTACACGGGCGTGTGCCATGGGCGTGTCCCTGTCGTGGGAAAGAAAAGTTTCATTCGAATTTGGATACTTAGGGGCAAAGAAACATATTCAGAAACCTATATAAACACCCTAAGTATGACCAGAAAAGGGGGAACCCAGGGCTTTAGTCAAGGAGCGTCCAGTTAGGCCAAAGAGGGCAGATTTGTGGGGATTTACTCGAAGATAGCCAGTTGATCCATCTCAAGAAGCCGGAATTCTACTCAAGACAGAGGATCTTTCCTTCAATTCCTTCAGGGAGTTTTAGGGATTTCTTATGTTTTGTTTTATCTTTTCTTCTGAGATGTTTTCTTTTATTCTTATGAACTAAAACCTCAAATACCTGAGGGGATGAAACCTAAGATGAATTTTGTTATCGTTTGCTGAACTATATGATAAATATTTGACTTGTTCTTAATTATGTGTTTTTAATTCTTGTGTTGATATTTCTGGGATATTAATTCAAGTGTGATGTGCTTAGGTGGAGGAGCAAAAGTCCCTGCTTAAGAGTAGATCTAGCATAATTAAGCGGAGTTGATCGCGCGCCTAGAGATAGGGTGATGAGATTTTGCCGGATTAGGGTGAAACCTAATATGGGAGTCCATAGATCGAGTTAATGCAATTCTAGGGGTTTTAATTAGAAAGAGATTTCAATTAATCAACCTAGGGTTAGACGTTAGTCGCCTCGAGAGAGGGACTAATATAACTTAGGGAATCTTACGGATCAAGTCAAATGAATAAATCGCCTGGTTCAGATTAGATAACAAGTGAAGTCTAGGTGGATTCTTCTTTAGGTGTCGTCTTAATTAATTGGTTTTTCCTCAAAGTTATTTTCCCAATTTCATTCTTCTTTGTCTTAGAGTCTTTAGTTTAGTAGATGGTTAATTTTAGATTAGATAAAATCACTTTAATTCTTAGGCTAAATAACAAAAAGAGAGTTAGTATTAGTACTTTTGGTTCCTTTGGGTTCGACAATCCGATCTTGTCTTAACTATACTACTGTTTGATAGGTACGCTTGCCTCACATCGTTGTCATAGTTAGTTTCCAGGTTTGATCATTCTTTGTATAAATTTTAAGACTTTGACATCGCATAAAACAACGATCAAATTTTTGGCGCCATTGCCGGGGAACTAAAATATTATGAACGCTTAATTTTTATTACTTTAGCCATTTTTTTATTGCAATTTATTTTCATTATTATTTTTTATTTTTATGTTTTTACTTTGCTAATTTTCCCCCTATTTGCTTTTGGCAGATAATTTTAGTTTATAGAGAAGATGGCACTGAATAATTATCAGTGGCAAGTCATGAGGACAATTCCTACTAAAGCAGCCAGTGTCTTCAACCTCGATGTGGTACACCTAGTAATGCAATATGACTCGAATCTAGGAGGCGTGACGAATCCTGAGTACCCACCCTTCGGACAGAGCATGGAGAGCTAACAAATGAACTATATGGGTAACAATTTCTGATCTAACAATAACTCTTATAGTAATACTTATAATTCAGGTTGGAAGAACCACCCCAATTTCTTATGGGGAGGTCAAGGAAATCAAAGGCAACAACCATCCCAAAACTTCCAACAACAGCCCTACCCAAAGGAAAAGAAGCCGAACCTTGAAGAAATGCTGACAAAATTCATAGTAGCCTCAGAAATACGTTTCCAAAATACAGAAACACGTTTCCAAAATATAAAAGCAAAACTTGAGGCATTGACATAGGAGCTCAAGGATCAAATCGGGCAACTACCTAAGCAGATCTATGAAGGACCAGAAGGAAGCCTACCAAGCAACACCGAGACTAACCCAAAGGAGCAAATTCAAGCCATAGCAACTCAAGACAGTGACAGGTTAGTTGAATCTGACCCAAGGCAAGAGCTTATGGTAAGTGAAGGTAAGGTTGAGGTAAGCCATGATTTACCAAACCCGGTAATTACAGAGTACCAATTTCGTGTGCCATACCCTGATGCAACAAAGAAAGACCACACAGAGGAACAACTCGGTAAGTCTCTTAAACTTTCAAGGAAATTTCATATTAACTTGTCATTTCTTGAAGCACTTTCGCAGATGCCAGATCCTAGACCTCGTCTCAATAAAGAGGAAATTCATGAGGAACGAAAGCTTCGAATTGATGAACTAGATGAGTGGAAGACACACTTCAAAGAGAAACTAAAAACACACGAAACAAAAACGAGGAAACTCCACGAGAAACTTAACGATAGGACAACCCAGCTTAAGATAGGAGATTAGGTACTCAAAATCTTCCCTGACGGAACAGTAGAGGTAACTAATCCTAAATTCAGCACTTTTAAGGCAAACATTAATCGACTTAAACTTTATATCAATAACCGAATTGATCGCATGAGAAAGGATTTTCACCTTCTCAAACCACCATGATTATACGAATAATAGGTAAGTCTAGCTCAAGAATTTAAAGGAGCGTTTCTCGGGAGGCAACCCGAACACTAACCTTACTAATTAGTTTAGTTTATTTCTTTTCATGTTCAGGTGCAGGTTCTCCATACCCACACGGCCTTACACACGGCCGTGGTCGTGGCCGTGTGGGTGCCACAAGTAGGAATATGGACACGGGCTGCATCTCTATTTAAGCCCCCTTATTCCTTTTTCTTTTCCAGTTGTCTTTCTTCTTTCATTTTCCATTATTTACTTTTATTTTTACTTACTTACTTATTTATTTATTTTCTTTATTATTTTCTTCTTATTCTTCCTACCATTTAGATTTAGCTTAGGATACAATAAAATTAGATCGGCTACTTGGAGGATTCAAGTCAAACGGCTTGAGGCACTCCCTACGTTTCTCTTCATCCAAAATTCAGGAAGTTTCACTTCTCTCCCTCTCTTTTGATTTTCTTACTATATGATCATTATCTACCTTTGTACATTGAGGGCAATGTACATCTCAAGTGTGGGGGGTAACTATAGTATTATTTGAAAATCCCTGAATTATGCCTTGCTCTAAATTAAGTTTCTCATATTATGATTAGACTGAAATTTCCTTTGATTTATGATGTTTATTGATATGTTTTGGATTAAGTCATTGATAATTGTGCATTGATGATTAAATTTGAAGGATACTAGAGAATCAAGCATGATAAGTCTATTTTTCAAAATTTAAATTTTTTTTTAGGTTGTCTACCTAAATCTAAATGTTACCTTGAAGTTTGAAATTTACAAGGTTGATATCAAAACCCATAATTTTTGTGAGATTTTGAGCCTTTTAGAGCAAACATCCTTTCTTGCTCACTTTATTGATTAAGAGTGTGTCAACATTGATTTGTTATTCTAGAACTTGCATCGATTATACATGTCGAGACCACACCTTTGATTTGATATATAGAGATGATAAAGGCACCTAGGTTTTAACCCACTTACTCTACTAAAAGCCTACCTTCATAATTAACCCCTAGTGAACCCCGTTGATCCTAACAACCCTTTTTATTGACTCACCCACTAATATTAACCCAAAACTCTTTGTATTTATTATCACAATTCCTTTTGACTACCCTTATGTCGAGATTTGATTTGATCAGTTGCCTGACTATGATCTTTATTTCAAGTAGTTGAATTTATCCTTTATTAGACATTTGACTTGTTCTTAAAAAATCGAAGTACATGCATTGTTAGTTATGCAATTAAATGAGCTTATACGTTTAATTTCCAATTGTTGAAGAAGAAGCTCGTGTCATTAGTATTGGTAGTGCAAATTTTCATTTGATGTAATTAGTTTGTGTTTTTAGTCAGGTAATTTGTCAGGTCAATCTCGATTCTAACCCTCTAATTCAGCCTTTATCCACACCTTTAACCTAAGCCCCGTTACAACTCTGTAAAGACCTTTTGATTTGTGTATCATCTCATATTTTACTGGTGGAGATTTTATTTTCATGCAAGACTATGGGATTAACTTTTCATGTTTGACTTTTGAGTGCTTAATTCTGAACCTTAAACACTTTGAGTGGTTTGAGTGAAACTTTAGTGAGGATGTCAACCCTTGTCGATTTCGAATTAGAGGTAATTATTTAAGTAAGGGGAAACACCTAACGTTTTCAGGACTATAAATGTATGACTTTGATTGTTTGAATCTTTAGGACCCTTTGAGTTGAATTATCCATGTGTAAATTATCTATGAACTGTCATGAAACACTATTGATGAGTATTATGAATCAGGGAAGTTCGTTTCTAATTGTAAGTTGAAAATTTTGCTTGAGGACAAGCAAAAGCTTAAGTGTGGGGGTATTTGATAAACCGTAAAAGAAACATATTTTAAGCCCACATTTAGCATGCTTTTGGATGATTTAAGCCTTGAATTTTGTAATTTGGTGCTCTTAATCCTTTGTTTTCATATTTTATACTCAAAAGGGCACTAGATGATGAAAAGAACGGAAAATGAGCCCAAAACAGCGTAAATGGACCATATCACGAAATCCACACGGCCTGGGCTCAAGACCACATGGCTGTGCCCCATTCAACAGCCTCGAACACGGCCTGGCCATGACTTACACGGGCGTGTGCCATGGGCGTGTCCCTGTCATGGGAAAGAAGAGTTTCATTCGGATTTGGATACTTAGGGGCAAAGAAACATATTCAGAAGCCTATATAAACACCCTAAGCATGACCAGAAAAGGGGGGACCCAGGGCTTTAGTCAGGGGGCGTCCAACTAGGCCAAAGAGGGCAGATTTGTGGGGATTTACTCGAAGATAGCCAGTTGATCCAGCTCAAGAAGCTGAAATTCTACTCAAGATGGAGGATCTCTCCTTCAATTCCTTTAGGGAGTTTTAGGGATTTCTTATGTTTTATTTTATCTTTTCTTCTAAGATGTTTTCTTTTATTGTTATGAACTAAAACCTCATATACCTGAGGGGATAAAACCTAAGATGAATCTTGTTATCGTTTGCCGAACTGTATGATAAATATTTGACTTGTTCTTAATTATGTGTTCTTAATTCTTGTGTTGATATTTCCGGGATATTAATTCAAGTGTGATGTGCTTAGATGGAGGAGCAAAAGTCCCTGCTTAAGAGTAGATCTAGTATAATTAAGTGGAGTTGATCGAGCGCCTAGAGATAGGGTGACGAGATTTTGCCGGATTAGGGTGAAACCTAATATGGGAGTCAATAGATCGAGTTAATGCAATTCTAGGGGTTTTCATTAGAAAGAGATTTCAATTAATCAACCTAGGGTTAGACGTTAGTCGCCTTGAGAGAGGGATTAATATAACTTAGGGAATCTTACGGATCAAGTCAAATGAATAAATCGTCTGGTTTAAAGTTAGATAATAAGTGAAGTCTAGGTGGATTCTTCTTTGGGTGTTGTCTTAATCAATTGGTTTTCCCTCAAAGTTTTTTCCCAATTTCATTCTTCTTTGTCTTAGAGTCTTTAGTTTAGTAGATAGTTAATTTTAGATTAGATAAAATCACTTTAATTCTTAGGCTAAATAATAAAAAGAGAGTTAGTATTAGTACTTTTGGTTCCTTTGGGTTCAACAATTCGGTCTTGCCTTAACTATACTACTGTTCGATAGGTACGGTTGCCTCACATCATTGTCATAGTTAGTTTTCAGGTTTGATCATTCTTTATATAAATTTTAAGACTTTGACATCGCATAAAACAACGATCAGGCTCACACGCCCATGTGGTCCAAGGGACACACATGTGTAACCCTAGGACACGCCCGTGCTTCAGAATGTGGTCAAATAAGGGTGCTCTCTGACTTGTGCCACACGGCCGTGCCACACGCCCGTGTGCTAGGCCGAGTAGCACACACGGCTGAGACACACGCCTGTGTCTCTGCCTGTGTGCTCAATTCTGGAAATTCTGTTTTGCAACAATTAAAGAGCAGGGGACACACGGCCGGAACTCATGCCCGTGGGGTAGATCGTGTGTCACAGATGGCCTAGACCACACGCCCGTGTGTCTATCCGTGTGGACAAAAACAAGGCTATTTACCAAGCCATTTTGCCACCCTCACTTGCACACATCTACACAACATAATATGTGTAACACCCCTAACCCGTATCCGTCGTCGGACTAGGGTTAAAGGCGTTATCGGACCCATCGAAAACATTTTAAGAAGTTCATACATTCATCCATTAATCTCAAACATAATGTCCCTTAATACAGTCAACGAGACCTAAAACATGCTTATAAACCGGGTCGGGACTAAACCGATACACATACAAAATTTCATGGAAAATTAAACTTAGGGCTTACGCGCCCGTGTGGGTAGGCCGTGTGCCTCCCACGGCTGCTAGACATACCCGTGTGTCCTCCCCGTGGTCGAAATTGACCTTTGCTCCATGGCCACCAAGCACGCCCGTGTACTTTGGCCGTGATCGATCCTGTCAAAACCACACAGCTACCAGGCACGTCCGTGTGCCGTGGCCATGTGCTCTTAGGCCTTATACTGACTTACGCCCACGGTCACTAGGCACGCCCGTGTGCCACAACCGTGTGACATTATAGGCCATTTTCAAGGCAAAAATGCCACCCACTTGGATCTTACCTACAAGCAATATTTATCAAAACATTTCATGCATACTAGACAACCAAAATAACCATTCAATCTAAACATTCAATATCCATTTCAATCATGCCAACTTCCAAGACTAAAACATATGTATATCAAATATAATTCATCCAAATGCTTACCCAAAAACTTGACCATATTTGCCACATTCACCAGTTCAAAAGTTGTATGTATACATAGCTCTTTCATGCTTACTTTCACATATCATATTGTTATCCCAATATTCATAATCATCATAGTAAGATCACATAGGTACTTACCTTATATACACACTTTGTAACACCCCAAACCAGGTCTATGCGTTAAGACGAGATTTGGTTTGTCACACAGATCGAACATCCATTAAATTCTCTAATGATTTAGGTAAAACAGTTCTACAAAACCTTTTGAAAGTGAAGTTTAGTAAAAATTAAGAAAAATGATTTAAAATCGATGAATTAAGAAATACTAGTTTGAAATCTTATCATTTAGTATTTAATTGTCAAAAACCTTAAAGTAGTTTTTAAAGAGTTCAAAAGAATTTGAAATCAAGAATAGTTAAAGTATCTCAAATGTTTTAAAACAAAATTAAAACCATCAACACATAAAAATCCATAAAAATATTAATAAAGGCCTTATTACATCATACCCAAAATAGTAATTAAAAGAAATCACTTAATAAAAGTTCATAGTTTATAAAACCCATATTCCCAGTATGGCCTCCACGAAGTCATCCTCAGCCCAAGACTCCGTCAATTGCCATTACCTGAGATGGATAATTAAACAAAGTGAGTTATTCAGAACTCAGTGTATAACTCACTTACCACATTCATTGGGCCAGATCATCAAGACATTATTTTGGGCTTGAGCCCATTTACGGATTTAACAATATAATAAATGAAATGCATGTAAAATGAAATTTCCCAACCAAACCTAATTTCCATCTGCTACACACCACCCGTACCAACCAACACACCAGTGGGGATCAAGTCAACCCACCCCGCCAACACACCAATCGTAGCCATAAAGCCATTTTAAATAATATTGTGGTGCACCACCGAACTAGATTGTGACAAAGTCACCGAACTAGAGGCATTAAGCCATTAAAATTTTGTGGCAGAGCCACCGAACTAGATTTTGGCAATAGGCCTTTCTTCTCTTCATCAATTATCCTAACCCATGCAATCATGTATGCATAACAATCTATATCCATATGATAATTTAACAAGAAGCCCATAATACATGTGAGTCTATATTTCAAATTTTCATTTTGGCCCATAAGACAAAATAGCATTTAGCCCATTTAGCAATCTAGCAAATTTCGGCCCATTTAACGATCTAGCAGTTTTTTGGCCCATTTAACGATCTAGCAGTTTTTCGGCCCATTTAATGATCTAGCAGTTTTTTGGCCCATTTAACGACTTTAACTGTTTTCATGCATTTACACAAAAGTGTTAATTACTACGTATTTTCTGATTTTGCCATCTTTACGATTTTATCCCAATACTTACGGTATAGTATCTAACCCGAGATAAGTGTGAAGTTACACACCTGGTTACTGTGAGAACTAGAATTTCCCGCTCGTCGATACCTAAACGCATCACGATAAATTAGAACACTATAATTTATTTACAAATCGAATCTTAGAAATAATGATCTAGACTTTTACCCTCAGAATTCTGAACCACTTCTCTTTGCTGTTTCCCCCCGATTGTTGGTTCGTTACCCGATGAAAATCCACAAACAAACAAAGGTTCGGGAGTACGAACGACTTCAAACAACTGATTCTCCTCGGATGAGCGTTCACAACCCGGTGGAAAATCTCGAATTCTCGAAATAGCCCTTCGCTTAAACTTAGAGGGAATAGCAGAACCACCCCTCTTCCGAACACTATTCACCGCCCTTTTCGTCCCTATCTTGATTATCTCCATTGACAAAAGATCATTAGTCCGACTAATAATATATCGAAATTTTGACTAACGGTTTTAAGGGTGAGATTGCCTTACCACAAAATATCCTTGTTCCACAATATGAGAATCGAGTAAAAACGTCCCCTAAAACGAAATCGATTAATAATCCATCTATATCAATATGACGAGTAAAATGAGAGTCCTTAACAAACCCTTACCTTAACACCTTCAATCGATTCCAACGTTCCAAGATGCTCACGAACACTTGAGTTTCGGGCCTCCACTATCACACTAAAATATAACGAAAGAAAATGTTTAATAGAATGAACGATGATTTCGATCAAAGAGATTCTTCTTACCACCATAAAGATTCGGCCAAAACATCCCTTAAGCCAACATAGAAACCAAAAAGAAAACTCTTACCTATTGTCCACGGCTTGAACTAAGAATGATTGAGAAGAATACTTTCGTATAATGGAAGATTCGGCTATGAATAAACAAAAAAAAAAAAGAAAAATGGTTCGGCTATGGAGTAATCTAACATTCGGCCATGAGAGAAAAATATTGAAGAAAATATGGTTGAAAAGAAAATAAAAGATAAAAGAAAGATGATGATGATGATTTGGTTTTCAAGAGGGAAAATAGAAAGAAAAGAGATGAATTTAGGAGCAATATGCATTCGGCATTAGGGAGGAAAAAGAGAAGAAAAGAAAAGGTCCTTGATGGCTATGTGGTTTCGGTCACAAAAAGAAGAAAAAGATTTGGAGAGAAAGAGCAACTAAATCCGAAATGGTCAAAAGAAATGGCAAAAAGAAATAATTGCTTACTCAAAGTTTTTGGCACATTCGGCTAGGGAGAAAATGGATGGAGAAAAAAGAGTGTCTTGCAAAAGCAAAATGGACCAAAAGCTAATACCCCCAAAAGCTACCAACCAACTAGCCTATCACCAAAAATTCACCACCCAAAATTGGCTCCCCCCTTTAGTCCACAAAACCGTCCCTATTCATGGTCAAAATGGCCATGAAAAAGTTACCAAAATATCAACCTTGATTCAAGCCTTGCAATCCTCCCTTTTCCTAAAGTTTGAGAAATCCTATCCCCAAAATCAAGCAATTCCATCCCTTAAATCATGCTTGCCATAAACTTTAATATTCTTACCATAAAAATTTAGTCCATCTTAGCCATGATTGATGCTTGGCCGACACATGCTAGGAAAAAGCAAAAATAAAAGCTCCCAAATTGCATGCTAGGAGATTCAAACCTCTCCCCTCAAGTCCAACTTATGGCGCCATCACCACTTTGCCAATTGTTCATCTTATGCCATCTTTTATCACTTAATTAATTTAACTTCAAGGTCACCTGATTTCTCTACACTAAAGTACTCTTTACTAAAATTTATTCTAATTCCAAGTAAACCCGAGCCTTCTCAAGACTTTATTTAGCACATAATAAAATCATACCCGAGCTAACACCAAAGACAAGCAACATATTGATACTCAAATTTTTAGGATGTTACAACTCTACCCCTTTTAAAGAAAATTTCGTCCTCAAAATTTACCTGATTAAAAGAGGTGAGGATATTGTTGCCGAATTGCATCCTCAGGCTCCCACGTAGCTTCCTCCGCTCTGTTATTACGCCATAAAACCTTGACCAATGGCACAGTCTTCTTTCTTAGCACCTTAACATCTCGGTCTTCCACTGGTTCCTCCTCGAAAGACAAGTCTGATCTCAACTCCACTTCTTCCACCGGTACTATGTGAGACGGATCCGATCTATAGCGCCTCAACATGGAAACATGGAAAACATTATGAATTTGACTCAACTCCGGAGGTAATTCAATCTGATAGGCCACTGGACCAACACGCTTCATCACACGATATGGTCCAATGAACCTAGGGCTCAACTTGCCCTTCCTTCCAAATCTGAAAATCTTCTTCCAAGGTGAGACCTTCAGAAAGACCTGCTCCCCCACAGTAAACTCGATATCCTTACGCATCAGATCTGCATACGACTTTTGTCTATCCGAAGCTTCCTTTAATTGTGCTCGAATAACTTTTACCTTTTCTTCCGTCTCAGATATCAACTCAGGACCCAACATCTGCCGTTCGCCCAATTCAGTCCAACAAGTAGGAGTACGACACCAACGACCATACAATGCCTCGTAGGGTGCCATCTGAATGCTAGATTGATAGCTATTGTTATACGCAAATTCTACCAATGGTAGAAAATCCTCCCAACTACCTTTGAAATCAATCACACATCCCCTTAACATGTCTTCCAATAACTGAATTACTCTTTCCGACTGACCATCTGACTGAGGATGAAAAGCCGTACTGAAGTTTAACTTTGTTCCCAAAGCTTCATGCAGAGCTTTCCAAAATCGTGATGTAAACCTTGGATCCCTATCTGATATAATAGACACTGGTACCCCATGCAACCTCACGATTTCAGATACATACAGCTTAGCCAACTTCTGTAATGAGTAATCCGTACGAACTGGTAGAAAATGAGCAGTCTTCGTCAATCGATCAACTATTACCAAAATGGAATTTTTCTTAGTAGGTGTTAAAGGTAACCCACTAACGAAATCCATTGTTATCCGCTCCCATTTCCAAAGAGGAATCTTTACCGGTTGTAATAAGCCTGACGGCAATTGATGCTCCGCCTTCACTTGTTGACAAGTCAAAATTTTTCCTACAAACTCAGAAATCTCACGCTTTAACCCTAGCCACCAATACTGTTCACGGAGATCTCGATACAACTTATTTCCTCCGGGGTGTATAGCATAAGGGCTACTATGCGACTCCCGTAGAATCATTTGTTTCAAACCTGAGTCCTTAGGCATACAAACTCTTCCACGAAAACACAGCACTCCATCCGTGTTTATACCAAAATCCCCTATTTCACCACTTTCAACTTTCTGAAATAAGGGTCCCAACTTTTTATCTGATATCTGCTTTTCCTTGATTTGTTCTAACCACAGAGGCTTCACCTGAAGTTCTGCTAACAGACTACCATCCTCATACAAACTCAGATGAGCAAACATTGCTCTCAAATCAGATACCACCTTACGACTTAACGCGTCAGCTACCACATTAGCCTTTCCAGGATGATACTCAATTGAGAAATCATAATCCTTTAACAGTTCTACCCATCTTCTTTGTCTCAAGTTTAACTCCTTCTGAGTAAAAAGATACTTAAGACTCTTGTGATCCGTATAGATGATAGACTTCTCACCGTAGAGATAGTGCCTCCAAATCTTTAAAGCAAACACTACCACAGCTAACTCCAAGTCATGAGTAGGGTAGTTTACTTCGTGCGGTCTCAACTGACGAGAAGCATAAGCCACCACTTTTCCATTTTGCATCAGCACACAACCTAAACCCGTGTGAGGCACATCACAATAAACGATAAATTCTTTTCCAGCCTCAGGCTGAATCAAAACTGGTGCTTTCGTCAAAATCTTCTTCAAATTCTCGAAACTCTCTTGTTGTTTTTCAGTCCGTATATACGGTACTCCCTTCCGCAATAGCTTAGTTAGGGGTGCAGCAATCAGCGAAAACCCCTTAACAAACCGTCTATAATAACCATCCAAACCCAAGAAACTCCGAATCTCAGCTACTGACTTTGGTGGTTTCCAATCCAGTACAGTCTCAATCTTCCGAGGATCCACCCTTATTCCTTCAGCTGATACCACATGACCCAAGAAAGTCACTTCCCTTAACCAGAATTCACATATACTGAATTTGGCATAAAGTTTCTTATCTCAAAGTAACTGCAATACTATATGCAAATGCGAGTCATGCTCCTCTTCATTCCTTGAATATACCAAATTGTCATCTATGAACACTACCACAAACCGATCTAAATATGGTTGAAAGACCCGGTTCACCATGTCCATAAATGCAGCTGGTGCATTGGTCAACCCAAACGGCATCACCAAAAACTCATAATGTCCATAACGAGTTCGGAATGCCGTCTTATGAATATCTGCTTCTTTCACCTTAAGTTGGTGATAACCCGATCTCAAATCAATTTTGGAGAAAACTGAAGCTCCTTTCAATTGATCAAACAGGTCATCAATTCTCGGCAAAGGATACCTATTCTTGATCGTCAATTTATTCAACTGCCTGTAATCAATGCACATATGCATCGACCCATCCTTCTTTTTAACGAACAAAACCGGTGCTCCCCACGGAGACACACTCGGTCGAATAAAACCCCAATCCAGCAATTCTTGAATTTGAGCTTTAAGCTCCGCCAAGTCCTTCGGTGCCATTCTATAAGGAGCAATGGACACTGGAGCCGTTTCGGGCAAAAGCTCAATACCAAATTCTACTTCCCGATCTGGAGGTATACCAGGAAGTTCTTTGGGAAATACATCTTGAAATTCCTTCATCGTTCTCACATCTTCCACTGATAACTCTTTGGCATCCAAAGCACTAATAGAAGCTAGGAATGCTCCATACCCTTTCCGCACCAACTTTTCTGCCTTTAACGCATATACCACATTTGCCAAGTAATTCCTTTGTTCGCCTATCATTACTACTTCCTTATCATCTGAAGTCCTTATTGACATCTGATTTTCAGCACAATCCAAATGCGCCCGGTGCTTAACCAACCAATCCATGCCCAAAATGAGATCGAACTCGCCGAAAGGCAATTCCATCAAATTCGCCAAGAATATTTCTCTTTGGATTTCTAAGGGCACGTCTCTAAACAGTTTATTTACAATTACCGACTGTCTTAAAAGACTAATTACCGTCATCTCACTATCGGTAATTTCAGATTCTAGATTCAAGTTTCTAGATATGGCACTAGCAACATACGAGTGGGTAGAACCAATATCTATCAAAGCAGTAATAGGTACATCAAAGATGAAGAATGTACCAGTTATCACATCAGGTGTAACATCCCCAAACCCGGCCCATTCACTACGACCGAATCTGGTTATGTTATGGGAAAAACTTATTGAAGAAACCAGGTTGCCATTTAACTTTTTGTCTAAACTCCTTTAGAGTAGTTTTACTTGCAGAAATCTTGGGCATGTTTGTTTGCAAACCGTTAGGTTACTTTGAAATCTCGGGGTTTCGTCTTTAAAACTCTTAGTTGTCAATTTCCTTAGGTTGGAAAACGTTTAAAACATCAGACTCAAGTGATTTAAGCTTAGTTCATAAAAGTAACATTATTCCCAAATCTCTTTAGACATAAATTACCAAAAGAAAACCAAATAACTTAAGAGGCTCTTATTACAACATAATGATTCCAAGTACTTGGTAATAAAGTGCATAAAGAAAAATATTAAAACGTCCTTTGCATGGGCCACCTTGTATCCACTCCAACCCGGTCCGATCATCCTTTCACCTGCGATGTTGGATAAGAGATTGGGTGAGTCACAATGACTCAGTATGTAACTAAACCATCGAAATCCACCCACATGCTAGCCAAATAATATCCCAATTATCAAATGCAACAAGTAATATATATATATATTCATTAAACAATTACCACAATCTGGGCTTGGCCCACCTTCAAATTATAACAAATACTGGACTAGGCCCTTTTCACATTAGTCCACTGATCACTGGGTTTGGCCCATGTCCACGTATGTCCCCAAAACATACCTATTCATTGGGCTTGGCCCATTTTCATATTATTTCATAAACGGAATAATGCAATCATGAAACCCACCCAAACCTAGGGTCCATCCGCTACACACCCCCTTATCTAGCCTACCACACACCAGGGGACTATCGAGTCACCCTCTCCTTTTCCCTCCAAAAAGGCAAACAATGCCATCCACGATGTAGCACGTAGCTAACATCAACCACGATGGAGCACACAGCACCCATCAGCCACGATATGGCATAAGCCGATATCAATCAAGGTAACCACGCGAACTAAATCGCAAAGATCCACAACGCGACCTCAGTCAGCGCCAATCCACGATGTAGCACAAAGCTGACATCAACCACGTACTCGAAGTACACCCGTACCTTCTTTTCATAACCCACCCATGCTCATGCCACATAAAATATAATCGTGATAATGCATGCACATGCTTATTAATATCCATAAACATACTCATAAACAAATAATCACATTGCAACAGGTCCGATACTAACCTGATCATCGCTATACTCCTTAAGGGTACCATTTTCACATTTAATTGTACTTATTAGCATGATATAACATAAGCAGATATATTCAAATCCCGGAAACAATGGTTTAACTACACACCTTATAACCTGGAGCTCTAAACCCTCGATCCCGACGCTATCGACTAGCGAGACTACCGCTATCTGCCTATAGCTATCTCCTGCCGCTGGCCCACACCCCGGTGGCCAATCCCGAACTGCTGAAACCGCTCTTTTCTTGAACTTCGGAATAGAGACCTTCCCTTGCCTACTCTGACTGGTTGTGGCCTCCATAAAAAACTTAATCAGGTAAACAGGTTAACCCCCAAAACACCACTTAAGCATTTAACCTTAATAAATATCCTTACCACCACTTGATCAAACTGACTGCTACAAACGGAGGCTTGGCCAACCACTAAAACCCCAGAGTATCTCAGTCACGGAACCCGAAAAGATCTAAGTTAACATTCGGCCCAAGTGCTATCAAGTTGAGAGAAAGAAATTCGGCAAAGGATGTAGATTCGGCTATTAATTAAATCAAGGGGTAGGGAACATTGGTTTCAGCCAAAGAGAGGAGAAAGAAAGGTGTGGGGTGTACTTTCGGTTTTGAAGTGAAAAGGAAGGGAAATAGGGAGAGTGAAGGGTTCGGCTACTTGGAAAAAAATGTGAGAGAAGAAGAACAACAAGCTTTGGAGAAAAGGTTTCGGCAACCAAGGAAATGGGGAACAAAATTCGGCAAGGGAGAGAAGGCAGATGGTGAATGAATAATGAGCACCTCCCCCCTATTTATACTAAAAGGCCAAGCTCCAACCCCCCAAAAATAATCCTCAAAATTCTCCTAAAATACCTCCCTTCCACCCATTCAAAAAGTTTGAATGAGTCAAACTTTTACCTAGCCAAATTCAAAAAAATTGACCAAGTCTTCTCCACCTTTTAAGCCTTTCAAACCGTCCATCCACCCCACCAAGATGACGCAAACACAATGCCCATCTGCTGCTCTTGCGAATCGAACCTGAGCCCCTTCCCCCCTGCAAATGGCGTCACACACACAAGGCCTTAGTGGCGCCTATCCTGCCACTCCACCAGCTCCTTTCTTGTGACATAAACTCCCAAATAATTCTCTTAAGACACCCCTCGCCCAGCTCCCCTTTTTAGCCCCTAAAACTAAAAATTTTCTAAGGCAACCTACCACCACCTAGGGTTCTCAGGACTCCTAAAACTTACCCAACCACACACTAGAGTGTGCCAACACCCGAGCTAAGCACCAAATGCCTAACCCCTAAAACCAGGGTGTTACAATTCTACCCTCCTTAAAATAATTTCGTCCGCGAAATTACTTGTCTAAACTAACAGTCCAATTCCTCCCGCTACGCTATGGCTGCGCACTCTGATCTTAAAGAGCTAACATTCTTCCCAATCATAGTCTCTAAGTTCGCACTCAAAATTCAAAGCAACTCAGAAAAGAGCTATTCCCACAAGCAAGCAAAGCATTTAAAGCATGCACCAAAGCAGAGGAGCTTACCCGATATCACCTCCTTGGTTGATTCTGACTGGAACCATTCCCTCCATGGCTTGAACCATGACCCCTCGTTGATCGAGGACAGTTCTTAACCAGATGTGCCTTAGATCCGCACCGAAAGCATGTTTTACTATTCCCCCAACACTTTCCTGTGTGAGGTCTTCCACATCGAGCACAGAGACAATTCCGATTCTCAGCAACTGGCACGGGTGTATGTACCGTATTCCCAACTCTTGGTCTTTTCTGAGCATCTCCAAACGATGCTGACCATCCAACACTTCTCTTATTCTCGTTCCTATTCTTTCCTCGGTTTTCCCTTACAGTCCTCTTAACTTCTTCGGCTATACGAGCTTTCTCCACTAGCACCGCGAAGTCTCTTTCCCTCTGCGGAGCGATCAGCACTCGAAGTTCATCTCGCAATCCGTCTTCAAACCGGACGCACCTCTCATAGTCAGTGGCCACAATTCCCTTAGCATACTGACTTAGCCGTACAAATTCTGCTTCGTATTCCGCTATCGACTTATTTCCTTGCACCAGATTTAGAAACGTCTTCCTTTGCGCATCTAAGTAGCTTGCTCCAACGTATTTTCCTTCAAACTTTTCCTTAAAGTAATCCCAATCCAATCGATCTGCCGGTACACCTTGTTTGACAGTGAGCCACCATCGATAAGCCTCATCCCGTAGTAGCGAAACAGCACCTTTCAACTTTTCCTCTGGGGCACAATCCAAGTCGTCCATAATTCTCTCGACTCCTTCTAGCCAATACTCCGCTACGTTCGGAGCCGTTCTCGACACTCCTCTAAAAACTTCAGCCCCGTTCGACCTAAGTCTCTCAGACACTGACTTCCGAGCTCCATTTCCTCTACTAGCTCTTGCCACTTGCTGAAGCACGCGTAACATAGCCTGCGACACTGTGTCCTCTTCACTTATCGGATCTTGTTCCTCTACATCCACTGCTGGCGGCACTTCGCTTTCTGACCCATAGCCAGACCCTACTGGTTCCGAAGCTGTCATTCTACCTCTACCGCGTCCCCTAGAACTCATCTCTAGCGCTTCGATTTAATCTGTTTAGAAAGTTTTATGGATTAGAAATTATTGTTTCACTGTTTTATCCACGAGCAATTTTATGCAATGAAGATTCTGAGAGTAGTTCTTTCGAGCAATCAAGTTTCCTTTTCCTACCCAGGGGTAATTTCGTCATTTTTCCTAAAGAGATATTTCGGTAATAACTCAGGGTCAATTTTGAAAATAGTTTTTCCAACTTAGAGATTTTTCAAAATTTGCAAAGCTCAAGAGTCATCTTAAAAATTTTGTTTCTCAAACAAAGTGTGTTGCAAAAATTTCAGAAAGTAGGGTCATTTTCGTAATTTTGGAAATCATGGGCATTTTCGTAAATTCTCAAAATCGAGATATCACCACATTTTACAAAATAGAATTTTCTGATATTTAGTAAAGTAGGAATATTTCAGTAGAAGTTGAGAGAAATTTGAAAATTTAGAAACCAAGGGCATTTCGGTAATTTTGTCAACCAGGGGTTTTTTTTTCGTAAATTTCCACAAATCAGAGTATCCTAATATTTTGAAAACTCGAATTTTAGTATTTTGCAAGGTAAAGAGCATTTTATCAAAATTTGAGGGTAGTACAGTAATTTTGCAATACAGGGGCGTTTTGGTAATTTTGCCACTAAGGGTATTTTGGTAATTTTGTAAATCGAAAAAAAAACGTCCTTCAAAATCAGATTTAAGGTTTCACAAACCAGAGGGGTAAATTTGAAAATTTAAAAACAGGGAATTTAGAAAACAGCAAGGCTAATTCCCTTTCGGGTTTTAATAACCGGTTTAGCCTATGAACAAGTCCTCTTGGTTAAGGTGAACCGTAGCTACGCACCAGGTAGGATTCGAGTAAAGAGGAGGTGAGTCGCTAGGACTGCTTAAATACCAAGCTCTTACTGAATGACACTCCTAGACATGCGTACAGTGGTTACCACACCTTAACTCGGCGACTTACTTCACAGGTTTGTTTAAGAGCTTTAAGTTTTATGCAAGTGTTTGAGTAGACTAATCCTAGGGTCCAATTGCCTTAATATTCTAAACTACGAGCCCAACTAAGCCCATAACAGTTCATAATAACAAATCACTTCCAAAGTTCGAAGTACTTACCTGGGGGACTTCGGGTCGGAGGTACAGGTGCCATGCCAAAAAAAACCTGAAAAAGTTTCTTAAAAGCCCATATTTTTGAAAAAAACCCATTTTTGAAAATTTTTTTGGGCCCAAAACCCTCAAAGCCGAGTTTTGAACCGGGCTCTGATACCAAACTGTAACATCCCCAAACCCGGCCCATTCACTACGACCGAATCTAGTTATGTTATGGGAAAAACTTATTGAAGAAACCAGGTTGCCATTTAACTTTTTGTCTAAACTCCTTTAGAGTAGTTTTACTTGCAGAAATCTTGGGCATGTTTGTTTGCAAACCGTTAGGTTACTTTGAAATCTCGGGGTTTCGTCTTTAAAACTCTTAGTTGTCAATTTCCTTAGGTTGGAAAACGTTTAAAACATCAGACTCAAGTGATTTAAGCTTAGTTCATAAAAGTAACATTATTCCCAAATCTCTTTAGACATAAATTACCAAAAGAAAACCAAATAACTTAAGAGGCTCTTATTACAACATAATGATTCCAAGTACTTGGTAATAAAGTGCATAAAGAAAATATTAAAACGTCCTTTGCATGGGCCACCTTGTATCCACTCCAACCCGGTCCGATCATCTTTTCACCTGCGATGTTGGATAAGAGATTGGGTGAGTCACAATGACTCAGTGTGTAACTAAACCATCGAAATCCACCCACATGCTAGCCACATAATATCCCAATTATCAAATGCAACAAGTAATATATATATATTCATTAAACAATTACCACAATCTGGGCTTGGCCCACCTTCAAATTATAACAAATACTGGACTAGGCCCTTTTCACATTAGTCCACTGATCACTGGGTTTGGCCCATGTCCACGTATGTCCCCAAAACATACCTATTCATTGGGCTTGGCCCATTTTCATATTATTTCATAAACGGAATAATGCAATCATGAAACCCACCCAAACCTAGGGTCCATCCGCTACACACCCCCTTATCCAGCCTACCACACACCAGGGGACTATCGAGTCACCCTCTCCTTTTCCCTCCAAAAAGGCAACCAATGCCATCCACGATGTAGCACGTAGCTAACATCAACCACGATGGAGCACACAGCACCCATCAGCCACGATATGGCATAAGCCGATATCAATCAAGGTAACCACGCGAACTAAATCGCAAAGATCCACAACGCGACCTCAGTCAGCGCCAATCCACGATGTAGCACAAAGCTGACATCAACCACGTACTCGAAGTACACCCGTACCTTCTTTTCATAACCCACCCATGCTCATGCCACATAAAATATAATCGTGATAATGCATGCACATGCTTATTAATATCCATAAACATACTCATAAACAAATAATCACATTGCAACAGGTTCGATACTAACCTGATCATCGCTATACTCCTTAAGGGTACCATTTTCACATTTAATTGTACTTATTAGCATCATACAACATAAGCAGATATATTCAAATCCCGGAAACAATGGTTTAACTACACACCTTATAACCTGGAGCTCTAAACCCTCGATCCTGACGCTATCGACTAGCGAGACTACCGCTATCTGCCTATAGCTATCTCCTGCCACTGGCCCACACCCCGGTGGCCAATCTCGAACTGCTGAAACCGCTCTTTTCTTGAACTTCGGAATAGAGACCTTCCCTTGCCTACTCTGACTGGTTGTGGCCTCCATAAAAAACTTAATCAGGTAAACAGGTTAACCCCCAAAACACCACTTAAGCATTTAACCTTAATAAATATCCTTACCACCACTTGATCAAACTGACTGCTACAAACGGAGGCTTGGCCAACCACTAAAACCCCAGAGTATCTCAGTCACGGAACCCGAAAAGATCTAAGTTAACATTCGGCCCAAGTGCTATCAAGTTGAGAGAAAGAAATTCGGCAAAGGATGTAGATTCGGCTATTAATTAAATCAAGGGGTAGGGAACATTGGTTTCAGCCAAAGAGAGGAGAAAGAAAGGTGTGGGGTGTACTTTCGGTTTTGAAGTGAAAAGGAAGGGAAATAGGGAGAGTGAAGGGTTCGGCTACTTGGAAAAAAATGTGAGAGAAGAAGAACAACAAGCTTTGGAGAAAAGGTTTCGGCAACCAAGGAAATGGGGAACAAAATTCGGCAAGGGAGAGAAGGCAGATGGTGAATGAATAATGAGCACCTCCCCCCTATTTATACTAAAAGGCCAAGCTCCAACCCCCCAAAAATAATCCTCAAAATTCTCCTAAAATACCTCCCTTCCACCCATTCAAAAAGTTTGAATGAGTCAAACTTTTACCTAGCCAAATTCAAAAAAATTGACCAAGTCTTCTCCACCTTTTAAGCCTTTCAAACCGTCTATCCACCCCACCAAGATGACGCAAAAACAATGCCCATCTGCTGCTCTTGTTAATCGAACCTGAGCCCCTTCCCCCCTGCAAATGGCGTCACACACACAAGGCCTTAGTGGCGCCTATCCTGCCACTCCACCAGCTCCTTTCTTGTGACATAAACTCCCAAATAATTCTCTTAAGACACCCCTCGCCCAGCTCCCCTTTTTAGCCCCTAAAACTAAAAATTTTCTAAGGCAACCTACCACCACCTAGGGTTCTCAGGACTCCTAAAACTTACCCAACCACACACTAGAGTGTGCCAACACCCGAGCTAAGCACCAAATGCCTAACCCCTAAAACCAAGGTGTTACATCAGGTGCATTGCCATCCTCACGGCGTCTAACTGCATAGACCAATCCTGGCTGTCTTGCATCCGCGTTACCTCTAGAACCATTGCCTCGACCCGGTGCACCTTGACCACGTCCAGCCCCATTACCACCATGACCTGGTCTACGGCCTTTCGGTGGCTGCTGAGTTCCTCTGGCCGACTGTGCATCAGGATTACGAGCTTCCTGAGTCGGATCCATCCGTCGAGGGCAATTCTTATATTGATGATCCATTGAACCACATTTATAACAGGCACCAGTTTTCCTCCAGCACTCTCCGGAATGTCTTTTCCCACATTCAGTACAGTCTCGACTCTGATTGATAGCTACAGGTGCTCTACCTTGAGCTGGCTCATCATTCCGAGGCCTCTTCTAAAACCTTTTTGAAGAACCCGAATACTTTATATCTCTCTTGCCTCTAACTCTTTCCCGATTCTGACGTTCTAAGGTCTTAGCCTCTTCGGCTATCTTGGCTTTCTCCACAAGCGTGGCAAAAGTTCTAACTTGTTGTGGGGCTATCAGAACCCGCAACTCATCATTCAACCCATCCTCAAAGCGTACACAACGCTCATGATCCATTGGCACTATTGTCCGAGCATAGCGACTCAAGCGTAAAAACTCAGCCTCATACGCTGCCACCGTCTTATTTCCTTGAACCAGATTCAGAAATTCCTTCCTTCAGGCATCCACATAACTTGTTCCTACATATTTCCCCTGAAAGGCAGCTTTGAAGAATTCCCAAGTAACTAATGCAGCTTCAGTGCCTTTTCAGACAGTAAGCTACCATTAATATGCTTCGTCCCTTAACAAGGACACCGCTCCTCTTAGTTTCTGTTCTACAGTGCACTCTAGGTCGTCCATAATTCGCTCCACCGCCTCAAGCCAATATTCAGCAACATTTGGAGTTACACCTAAGACACCTCTGAAAACCTCAGCACCACTTGATTTCAGTCGCTCCGATATCGACCCACGAGCTGTTGGCCCAGCTCTAGTTCCAGCGACCCTTTCAAGGACTCGCAACATTGCTCTTGTCAAAGCATTATCTTCTCTCCTATTCTCTTGCGATTCATTTTCCGACGCTGGTGATGCCGGTGCATCCATTTCCGGAATATGTCCCGATTCCGCAGACATAGCTCTAGCTCCTCGGCCTCTACCACGGCCACGTCTACCACGTCCGCGTCCTCTGGCGCTCATACTGACTAACTCATTTTAATCTGGTTACAAATTTTATGAATTAGAAAACTGTTTCAGTGTTTATTAACGATATTTTATGAGATTCAAGAGATAAAGTTGTTTTTTGCAAACACATCCTATAGTCTCAATCTCTACGATTTTCAACATCTAAAACTAGAAGTTTTAAATTGTTCCTAAGATCATATCATCATAATAATCATTCAGTAATGAATACTTACTTGACTTGGTGTCGGATGCTTGTGGTGCCATACTAACTTTAAAACATAATTAAAATAATTTCATACGGAAGTTATTTGTTGAACCCAACCACAGTCGAGTTTTGAAACTGGCTCTGATACCATTAAATGTAACACTCCAAACCAGGTCTATGCGTTAAGACGAGATTTGGTTTGTCACACAGATCGAACATCCATTAAATTCTCTAATGATTTAGGTAAAACAGTTCTACAAAACCTTTTGAAAGTGAAGTTTAGTAAAAATTAAGAAAAATGATTTAAAATCGATGAATTAAGAAATACTAGTTTGAAATCTTATCATTTAGTATTTAATTGTCAAAAACCTTAAAGTAGTTTTTAAAGAGTTCAAAAGAATTTGAAATCAAGAATAGTTAAAGTATCTCAAATGTTTTAAAACAAAATTAAAACCATCCACACATAAAAATCCATAAAAATATTAATAAAGGCCTTATTACATCATACCCAAAATAGTAATTAAAAGAAATCACTTAATAAAAGTTCATAGTTTATAAAACCCATATTCGCAGTATGGCCTCCACGAAGTCATCCTCGGCCCAAGCCTCCGTCAATTGCCATTACCTGAGATGGATAATTAAACAGAGTGAGCTACTCAGAACTCAGTGTATAACTCACTTACCACATTCATTGGGCCAGATCATCAAGACATTATTTTGGGCTTGAGCCCATTTATGGATTTAAAAATATAATAAATGAAATGCATGTAAAATGAAATTTCCCAACTAAACCTAATTTCCATCCGTTACACACCATACGTACCAACCAACACACCTGTGGGGATCAAGTCAACCCACCCCGCCAACACACCAATCGTAGGCATAAAGCCATTTTAAATAATATTGTGGTGCACCACCGAACTAGATTGTGACAAAGTCACCGAACTAGAGGCATTAAGCCATTAAAATTTTGTGGCAGAGCCACCGAACTAGATTTTGGCAACATGCCTTTCTTCTCTTCATCAATTATCCCAACCCATGCAATCATATATCAATATGATATATGATAATTTAACAAGAAGCCCATAATACATGTGAGTCTATATTTCAAATTTTCATTTTGGCCCATAAGACAAAATAGCATTTATCCCATTTAGCAATCTAGCAAATTTCGGCCCATTTAACGATCTAGCAGTTTTTCGGCCCATTTAATGATCTAGCAGTTTTTCGGCCCATTTAACGATCTAGCGGTTTTTCGGCCCATTTAACGACTTTAACTGTTTTCATGCATTTACACAAAAGTGTTAATTACTACGTATTTTCCGATTTTGCCATCTTTACGATTTTATCCCAATACTTACGATATAGTATCTAACCCAAGATAAGTGTGAAGTTACACACCTGGTTACTGTGAGAACTAGAATTTATCGCTCGTCGATACCTAAACGCATCACGATAAATTAGAACACTATAATTTATTTACAAATCAAGTCTTAGAAATAACGATCTAGACTTTTACCCTCAGAATTCCAAACCACTTCTCTTTACGGTTTCTCCCCGATTGTTGGCTCGTTACCCGATGAAAATCCACAAACAAACAAAGGTTCGGGAGTACGAACAACTTCAAACAACTGATTCTCCTCAGATGAGCGTCCACAACTCGGTGAAAAATCTCGGATTCCCGAAACAGCCCTTTGCTTAAACTTAGGGGGAATAGCGGAACCACCCCTCTTCCGAACACTATTCACCGCCCTTTTCGTCCCTATCTTGATTGTCTCCATTGACAAAAGATCATTAGTCTGACTAATAATATATCGAAATTTTGACTAACGGTTTTAAGGGTGAGATTGCCTTACCACAAAATATCCTTGTTCCACAATATGAGAATCGAGCAAAAACGTCCCCTAAAACGAAATCGATTAATAATCCATCTATCTTAATATGACGAGTAAAATGAGAGTCCTTAACAAACCCTTACCTTCACACCTTAAATCGATTCCAACGTTCCACGATGCTCACAAACACTTGAGTTTCAGCCCTCCACTATCACACTAAAATATAACGAAAGAAAACGTTTAATAGAATGAACGATGATTTCGATCAAAGAGATTCTTCTTACCACCATAAAGATTCGGCCAAAACATCCCTTAAGCCAACATAAAAACCTAAAAGAAAACTCTTACCTATTATCCCCGGCTTGAAATAAGAATGATTGAGAAGAATACTTTCGTATAATGGAAGATTCGGCTATGAATAAACAAAGAAAAGAAAAATGGTTTGGCTATGGAGTAATCTAACATTCGGCCATGAGAGAAAAATATTGAAGAAAATATGGTTGAAAAGAAAATAAAAGATAAAAGAAAGATGATGATGATGATTCGGTTTTCAAGAGGAAAAAGAGAAAGAAAAGAGATGAATTTAGGAGCAATATGCATTCGGCATTGGGGAGGAAAAAGAGAAGAAAAGAAAAGGTCCTTGATGGCTATGTGGTTTCGGTCACAAAGAGAAGAAAAAGATTTCGAGAGAAAGAGCAACTAAATCCAAAATGGTCAAAAGAAATGGCAAAAAAGAAACAATTGCTTACTCAAAGTTTTTGGCACATTCGGCTAGGGAGAAACTGGATGGAGAAAAAAGAGTGTCTTGCAAAAGCAAAAATGACCAAAATGTAATACCCCCAAAAGCTACCAACCAACTAGCCTATCACCAAAAATTCACTACCCAAAATCGGCTCCCCCCTTTAATCCACAAAACCATCCCCATTCATGGTCAAAATGGCCATGAAACAGTTACCAAAACATCAACCTTGATTCAAGCCTTGCAATCATCCCTTTTCCTAAAGTTTGAGAAATCCTATCCCCAAAATCAAGCAATTCCATCCCTTAAATCATGCTTGCCATAAACTTTAATATTCTTACCATAAAAATTTAGTCCATCTTATCCATGATTGATGCTTGGCCGACACATGCTATGAAAAACCAAAAATAAAAGCTCCCAAATTGCATGCTAGAAGATTCGAACCTCTCCCCTCAAGTCCAACTTATGGCGCCATCACCACTTTGCCAATTGCTCATCTTATGCCATCTTTTATCACTTAATTAACTTATCTTCAAGGTCACCTGATTTCTCTACACTAAAGTACTCTTTACTAAAATTTATTCTAATTCCAAGTAAACCCGAGCCTTCTCAAGACTATATTTAGCACATAACAAAATCATACCCGAGCTAACACCAAAGACAAGCAACATATTGATACTAAAATTTTTAGGATGTTACACACTTAGTGTATAAATCAACGTACCTAAAACGGATTCACTATTTACATAGCCATACGTATCACAGACTTGCCCGTTGAACCATAAGGAATCTAGTAGGATACTCAGAATGCTCGGAATAGTCATACAATGCCAACATCCCAAACGAGGTCTTATATGCACTCAGACATCGATGCCACTGTCCCAGACAAGGTCTTATATGTATCAATACGATGGCGATGTCCCAGACATGGTCTTACACATAAGAATCATATCGATGCCAACGTCCCAGACGAGGTCTTACAAGAAATCTCAAATCAATGCCAATGTCCCAGACGTGGTCTTACATGATAAAAACAGAACAGATATCTATGTCATGACATGGCTAATCCTATCTATTCCTTGGTTCGTACGAGACTTAGCGGACATTGTCACTATATCGATCTTATTTCAGAATTCATGTACAGATCATCTCATAAGCATTCATAGTTAACAATAATCATATGAGCATACGTAGTTCAATACAAATACATTTATTTGCATAATGACTTACCTCGGATTCGATTTAACAGAAATGGAACGACTACTCAGTGACTTTCGCTTTCTCGCGATCTAGGTCCATTTTCCCTGGTTCTTGATCTAAACATATTCAGAATTAACCTTTTTATTCACTAATTCATTCAATTCAATCCAAGGACACACATTTAGGGCTATTTTCAATTTAACCCTCATATCTGCATAATTTATCAATTTAGTCCATTTTTTTTCAAAACATCAAATTCACAAAATCATTACATACTCATGCTTAGCCGAGTGTTCCTACATCACATACAAGCCTATATTTTTCATCAAATTTGCAATTTAGTCCCTCAAATTACTATTTTCTCAATTTAGCCCTAATTAGCTAAATTCATCAAAAATTCAAGAACAAAGTATGTTCATCTAGCTCAAATCTTTAATTTAACAACTAAATTCCTTACAAAGCTCAATATATCATCAATGGCATATCTCACAAACATCATCAATACACAAAATTGAGACATGGGCTTAACAGTAGACAAAGCAACGTTTGCAAAAACGTACAAATTATCAAAATCCGAAGTCAAAACTCACCTTAATTTGAGCTTGAAATGGCCAAACCTAACTTAAGGTTTTCTTCTTTTTATTTCTTTGATTTTCGGTGGGAAGACATGAAGATAAACATCAACTTTCATTTGTTTGTTTTATTACAAAACATATTATTAATCTAATTACAAAATTATCCTTATAATAAAACATATATAACAAATGAATTAAGGCCATTTTAGAACTTGTGCCGTCCACTAACTTAGGTAATAGGTAAATTTGCCATATAAATCCTCCATACTTTTAAAGACATGGCAAATAGGCACCTTTTCATGTAGCATGCTAATTTACATATCAATGCAATTCAATCATTTGCTCAAATTATACACACAGACAAACAAATTAGTTCACAGAAATTTGCCACATACTTAGTCACATATCAATGGCACAGAATATAATATTAAAATATTATACAAACTCGGATTTGTGGTCCCGAAACCACTATTCCGACTAGGGTGTAAACCGGACTATTACAACATGGCACAGATTCAAGCATATAAATGTAACCAAACAACAACAAACAAGACAATAACATGTCATCCTCACGCCATTATTTATCATGTTTAAAACATCATACTTAGTCTGTTAAAAACATACTAATTTCACATACACAAGAGGGCATTAATATATGAATAAATTTATGATCAACATAAGCTATCATTCATGGCTATATATAAGATGAAGCATTAACAATTACAAGTTAACACATATGGCCAAATTAATAATGACACACATAACAAATTGGCGTAGTCTCTATACATGCCATAGACTTAAAATGCTTGAATTCATTTATACCCAAAATGATAGCTTGATAGTGTGATAGGATCTCCGGCGATCTCCAACCCGATCTAGATTAATAACCTTAAAAGACATGGGAAAGGAAAGGGTGTAAGCTATATAGCTTAGTAAGTCCGTATGAACATAATAAGTAACTCTTACAAATCTTTTATCAAGTTCAACAATTTAAACACAAGATAATACAAATTGCTATAAAGCTCACAGTTATAGTTTTTATTCAGTCGTAATGTTTACTCTATCAACTTATAAGCATAATTTAACATATCTTGGCTTTAGCCTAACAACCATAATCTCTCCTTTTTAACATATTGCAGCACTTAACAAATCATTTCAATCCTCATAGTAAACATGCACATTAATTATGAGTATATACATTACAAGCATATACTTCAACATCTTTCAATTTCCTAATCTCTTACCTTCCTATACTTCCACAACCTTTTTAATAGGCAATTATGCCAATTTTCCTTTTTCCTCATATCCGATAAAATATAATTTGTGTGAATAAAACATGCTATATCATAACTCAATTTAGCCCGAAAGCCAAACACATAATCGTCAACCCAATTTACCATGTATTTTATACATCATAAGTATTGACCAATAATCACAAGGTTTTCAAAATAACATCTGTTACATCCTAAAAATTTGAGTATCATCTGGTTACTTGTGTTAGCTCGGGTAGGATTGTTTGTGTGCTTAGCATAGTCTTGTGAAGGTTTGGATTTATTTACGAAGTTAGAATAATTTTTATTTTGAAGAATTTAGTGAAGTGAATTAGGTGAACCTGACACTTAAGTTAATTCAAGTGTCTAAATTTAGCACATGAGGAGTTAGTGGCAAGGTGGTTATGGCACATGGATGGTTGCTTGAGGGGAGTGGTTCGAATAGCATGGAGTGCATTTTGAAGACTTTATTTTTATGCACCTTTACTTTAAGTGTCGGTCAAGCTATACATATGGTAAGTTGGACTTTAAATTTTATGGCAAGTTGAATAATAGATTAGGAAAGCTTGTATTTTGGGATAAGAATCTTATGGATTAAAGAAGGATAGGGGGCAAAAGGCTTGAATTTTGGAGAGTTGTTTTGGAAACTCTTCTATGGCCATTAGTCCATGTATATGGACGGCATATTGGTCTGGGGGGGTTGACCGAATTTGTTGAAGGCTTGGTAGGTTGGTAGTTTTGTTAGTAAAAATTCCCTTAGGATTTGGGCATTATTTTCTTTTCTCTCCAAAAACACTCTCCCTAGCCGAATGTGTTCTTAGCAATAAGGTGAGTTTTTGTTTTAGTTTTGGCCTTCATTCTTTGTTTTGTGTCATAACCGAAAACCCTTTGAGTTTTGCAAATTTCTCCCTAGTGCACCAAAGTGAACTAAAAGCCGAATGTCCATAGTTGTTTGTCGAATTTTTTCCTCTTAGGCATTTGGCCGAATCTCCATTTGAGCCTCTCTCATATTTTATTTTCTTTGTAGCCGAAAACCAACCCTCTCCCCTTCATCTTTTTCTTCTTTAGTGGTTGGCCGAATCTTCCTTCTCTCTAATTCTCTTTTCTTTTCCTTTCTCTTTCTCCACTCTAGCCAAATTCATTTGATTGTCTTCTATCCACCATAGCCGAATCTTCTTTATTTCTTTTTGTTTTGTCTTGGCCGAATATCAACAAGGGTAGATTTTCTTTGGGTTCATCTATAATCGGTTTTGGAAGATATGTAAGTGTTTTGGCCGAATTTCCTTTTCTTTTCTCTCTATCGTTTCTCATGAGGGCAAAAGCCAAAATTTGGGCATTTGTTAGTAAGGTTTTAACCATAGGAACTTATTTCTTTTAGGCTCTTCGGGACTTTGGAAGCAATCCATTTAACCCTATTTCTCTAGCAATCAAAGTTGGTAAGTCAAGTGGTAAGGATTTATGTTGGTTCATTATTCTTTAAGAGGATGTAAAGCCGAAAGCTTTTGAGACTAAGGTTTGTTGTTGGCCGAATGGTCTATGGTATTGATCTAAGTGTTGGCCGAATGTAGGGCAAGGAGATCTAGTGCAGTAGATCGGGTCTTCGGGATTTAGTGATTTCGCTAGTGACCTTGTGTACCTTACACACTTTATAACTCGGTATATATATATTATTAAACTAATCATGTTATTAAAGCCGAAAATTGAGAGATCTTGATATGATACCTTGATGGGTATGAACAAGGATTCGGGTAAGTCCGTTTCGATATGATGTTGTTATATGTTGATTGATATCATGATCTACGATATATATATGTTATATGTTCATATCAAAGTATGATGGCATGATTTATACTCATAATACATTGGTTTGGGTAATATGAGTAGAGGGGGAAGGATTTGATATCCGTGTCTTTGGGACACCAGAGGTTTGGCACCTCCAGTGGTTTGGTACCACAGTTTATTTCGTGTCTTTGGGACACCAGAGGTTTGGCACCTCATAGCGACTCATCCTAGTGGCTTAGTACCACAGTGGGTTGGCCCCACAAATGGATTATTCGTGACTTTGGGTCACCAGTGGTTTGGCACCACATTATTGGATATCGTGACTTTGGGTCACCAGTGGTTTGGCACCACCAGTGGTTTGGTACCACACGGGGTAGAAAAAGAGTTATGGATGGCTAGGTTTGGGTGCATTATATATATATTGCTTGATTATAAATTGTGTAAGTATGTTGCATCAACCGGGGGAAGGATTTATGCACTGAGTCTTGGTGACTCACCTTCTCCCTTATCTTTTCAGGTGATTCGTAGATTGCGGATGAGGAGCCGGATGATCTCAAGGAGGCCATGCAATAAAAATTTGATTTACACGGACTTTGGTTTGGGTACTATATTTTATTTAAATTTGTTTTTTTTTTCATCTTTATTTGGAATTGTAATAAGGCCTCTGTAATTATGTTTTTTTTTTTTGGATTATTTATATGCTTTGGACTTGTTTTTTTTAAAATATGGATTATAAATTACATGGTTGATATAATAAATTGAGTACAAAGTTTTCTAAACTACAAAATGCAATGGTTTTCAAAACGTTACCATCGAGTAATATAAATCATTTGATAATATTTAACAACTTAAGAGTTTTCGATAACTCATACTATTTTCCAGAACTCAAGTTTCCAAATTTCAATTAGAAACGGTTTTCAAACTAATCGCTTTGGTTTCTTTTAAAATTATAAAAGGTTTTCTAATCTATGGATCTGCAACTATGTTTTAAAGATTTATGTACAGAATTTCGAAGTGAATTATCAGTGAGGTCTGGTCAAGGGTCAGAAAATGAGGTATCACCACCCCCACCACCAGCAGTTGGAGTTGAGCATCAGGATCAAACGGGGGATGACGCAGTGTCTCAAGCGATGCTGTGAGTTCTTGAGAGGGTAGCTGGAGTAGGTGGAGGCGCGGGAGCTCAGAAATCAGTACCTGAGCGACTCCGAGCCAATGGAGCTGAAGTATTTCGAGGTGTTTCTGGTGTGGCTCCCAGTACGGCTGAGTATTGGTTAGAGGCGACAGAGCGAATCATAGATGACTTGGATCTGAATGCTGAGGAAAAGCTGAAAGGGATAGTGTCGCTTCTTCGGGATGAGTCATATCAGTGGTGGATCACGGTGCGGAATAGTGCTGTAGCGGAGGATCTCACTTGGGATTATTTTAAGGCAGCGTATCAGAAGAAATATGTTGGGTCTAGTTACATTGATGCGCAGAGAAAGGCATTTCTGAGTTTGGTTCAGGGGAGTAAGTCCGTATCAGAATATGAGGCAGAATTTTAAGATTGAGCCGGTATGCTGGAGGAATCGTGGCTTCAGAGCACGAGCGATGTGTCCAGTTCGAGGATGGATTGAGGGACGAGCTGAGATTGCTGATTGCTCCACATTAGGAGCGAGAGTTTGCTGCGCTAGTTGAAAATTCTAAGATAGCTGAAGGGATATAGGAATCTGTAAGGCAGAGTCACGACAGGAATAGACATAAGAGAGGTTTTGGATCATTTGGGTCGGCCGGTAATTCTCAGAAGAGGGCTAGTCAGAGTGGGCCGAATCAGTCTGGAAGGTCTGTTACTGCTAATCAGGGACCAGCACAGTGTAACCGATGTGGGAAATCTCATTGGGGTGAATGTTGGACCGGAGGGAAAGGATGTTTTGAGTGTGGCTGCTGGATCATCGTGTGAGGGACTGTCCACGTAAGCTAGCCAGGAATCAGTCTGAGGGTCAAGGTCGTGCTCAGTTCAGAAAGGAGGGACCGTCACTGCAGAGGGGTCGTGGTAATGGTAGAGGAAGTAATGGTTCAGGTCGAGGCCGCGGAGCATTGGGCAGAGGTGCAGGCAACACTGAGGCAAGACAGCCTGGGTTGGTGTATGCAGCGAGGCGTCGAGAGGAGGGCGATGCACCAGACGTCATAACCGGTACGTTCTTAATCTTTGGTGTACCATATACTGCTTTGATAGATGTGGGTTCGACGCATTCGTATGTTGCTAGTAGCATAGTAAATACCATGAATTTAGACTTTGAGACTACTTCTAGGGAGATGACAGTAATTAGCCCTCTAGGTCACTCTGTAGAAGTAAATAAGCTGTATAGGGATGTACCCCTAGAACTCCAAGGGGTAGTGTTTGTAGCTGATCTGATGGAACTGCCGTTTGGAGAGTTCGATCTGATTCTTGGGATGGATTGGTTGGTCAAGTACCGGGCAACTCTGGATTGTGCTGCTAAGCGCATGGTTTTGAAGACAGCTGAGGTGAAGAGGTGGTTATGATAGGTAATAGAAGAGATTATCTATCCAACGTGGTATCTGCGTTGAAAGCTGAAAGGATGGTCAGGAAGGGTTGTGAGGCATTTGTGGTTCATGTGTGTGTGTTGGAGGGTAAGCAGTCTACTGTGGAGAATGTTCGAACAGTAAAGGAATATGCTGACGTATTTCCAGAAGAACTTCCGGGACTGCCTCCGGATCGTGAAGTTGAATTTGGTATAGATCTGTTACCCGGAACTGCGCCAGTGTCTATCGCTCCATATAGGATGGCACCGAGGGAATTAGTGGAATTGAAGGCTCAGATTCAGGAGTTGTTGGATCGAGGTTTTATCCGACCAAGTGTTTAGCCTTGGGGAGCGTCGGTACTTTTTGTCAAGAAGAAGGATGGTACGATGCGGATGTGTATAGACTACCGCTAGTTGAATAAGCTGACGATCAAGAACAAGTATCCATTGCCGAGGATAGATGACTTGTTTGATCAGCTTAAAGGGGTAGCGGTATTCTCTAAGATTGATTTAAGGTATGGGTATCATCAGCTAAAGGTGAAAGAGGCTGATATCCATAAGACGGCGTTTCACACTCGGTATGGGCACTATGAGTTTCTGGTAATGTCGTTTGGGTTGACTAATGCGCCGGCGGCATTCATGGACATGATGAATCGGGTATTTCAGCAGTTTTTGGATCAATTTGTCGTAGTATTTATAGACGATATTTTGGTATACTCAAATTCAGAGGAGGAGCATGATGCGCATGTGCGAGTAGTGTTGCAGATTCTGAAGGAAAAGTAGCTTTATGCTAAATTTAGTAAGTGCGAGTTTTGGCTTAGGGAGGTGACTTTCTTGGGTCATGTAGTACCAGCTGAAGGGATTAGAGTGGATCCTCGGAAGATTGAGGCAGTGTTGGAGTGGAAGCCGCCTAAGTCAGTGGCTGAGATTCGAAGTTTTCTAGGTCTGGCGGGGTATTACCGAAGATTTGTAGAGGGATTTTCTTTGATCGCAGCACCAATGACTAAGTTATTATGGAAAGGAGTACCATTTGTATGGACTGAGAAGCAGCAAGAAAGTTTCGACAAGTTGAAGAAGATTTTGACTGAAGCTCCGGTTTTGATTCAACCTGAGGCAGGCAAGGAATTCATGGTTTACTGTGATACATCACATACTGGTTTGGGATGTGTGCTGATGCAGGAAGGGAAGGTAGTGGCTTATGCATCTCGTCAGTTGAGACCACATGAGGTTAACTATCCGACGCATGACTTGGAATTAGCAGCAATGGTTTTCGCTTTGAAGATTTGGAGACACTATTTGTACGGAGAGAAGTCGATAGTCTACACGGATCACAAGAGTCTGAAGTATCTTTTGACTCAGAAGGATTTGAACTTGAGGCAGCGCAGATGGATTGAGTTGTTGAAGGACTGCGACTGTTCGATTGAGTATCATCCGGGCAAGGCTAACGTGGTGGCAGACGCGTTGAGCCGTAAGGTTGTATCAGATTTAAGAGCGATGTTTGCCCATCTAAGCCTGTATGACGATGGGAGTCTGTTGGCAGAACTGCGAATCAAGCCGACTTGGTTAGAGCATATCAAGGAAAAGCAGTTATAGGATGAGGGTTTGAACGATCGGAGTTTGCAGGTTCAGAATGATGGTTTAGAGGATTATAGTTTGTCCAGTGATGGAGTATTGTGTTTTCAAGGGAGAGCTTGTATGCCAAAGGATGTCGAGTTGAGGCAGAGAATTCTTCGGGACGCACATAGCAGCCCATACGCTATGCATCCTGGAGGTAGCAAGATGTATCGGGATTTAAGAGAGCAGTTTTGGTGGCCAGGTCTGAAGCGGGAGATAACTGAGTTTGTGGGTAAATGTCTGACTTGTCAGCAGGTCAAGGCTGAACATCAGTTGCTGTCTGGGTTACTTCAGCCGGTGAGAATTCCACAGTGGAAGTGGGAAAGGATCACTATGGACTTTGTTAGTGGATTTCCCCTTACACCTAGTAAGAAAGATTCAGTTTGGGTGATTGTGGATCGTCTGACTAAGTCAGCTCATTTCATTCCGGTAAGGGTAGATTACTCGCTTCAGAAGTTAGCTAAGTTGTATGTGGCAGAGATAGTGAGGTTGCACGGTGTACCAGTGTCGATCATCTCGGACAGAGATCCCAGATTTACGTCAGGTTTTGGAGAGTGTTACATCAGGCTTTGGGTACGCGGTTGGATTTCAGTACGGCATTTCATCCACAGTCTGACGGGCAGTCGGAAAGGGTTATACAGATTTTAGAGGATATGTTGAGAGGTTGTGTTTTGGATTTCAGAGGTAGCTGTGAAGAGTTTTTACCATTAGTTGAGTTCGCATACAACAATAGTTATCAAGCAAGCATTAAGATGGCACCATATGAGGCGTTGTATGGTAGGAGGTGTCGCACACCTACATACTGGACAGAGTCGGGTGAGCATCAGATGTTAGGACCAGAGTTGGTTGCAGAGACTGAGGATAAGGTTAAGTTGATTCAGGCTCGTTTGAAGGAAGCTTCGGATAGGTAGAAGTCATATGCCGATCTCAAGCGGAGGTTGAGATTTGAGAGAAAAGGCAAGTTAAGTCCAAGGTTTATTGGGCCATATAAGGTGTTGAGACGAGTGGGACCAGTAGCTTATCAGCTCGAGTTGCCAGTAGAACTGAGTCAGATACATGATGTGTTCCATGTCTCCATGCTTAGACGCTATCGTTCTGATCCATCACATGTCGTGGCAGTAGAGGAAATAAAGGTGAGTCCAGATTTGACGATAGAAGAAGAACCAGTGCAGATTCTAGATCGAGATGTGAAAGTGTTGCGCAGGAAGTCAGTTCCATTAGTGAAGGTATTATGGCGGAATCATGGCGTAGAAGAAGCTACGTGGGAACCGGAGGATGTGATGAGACAGCAGTTCCCTCAACTCTTTTGATCAGGTAATTTCGAGGATGAAATTTTCTTTAAGGGGGTAGAATTGTAACATCCTAAAAATTTGAGTATCATCTGGTTCCATGTGTTAGCTCGGGTAGGATTGTTTGTGTGCTTAGCATAGTCTTGTGAAGGTTTGGATTTATTTACGAAGTTAGAATAATTTTTAGTTTGAAGAATTTAGTGAAGTGAATTAGGTGAACCTGACACTTAAGTTAATTCAAGTGTCTAAATTTAGCACATGAGGAGTTAGTTGCAAGGTGGTTATGCCGCATGGATGGTTGCTTGAGGGGAGTGGTTCAAATAGCATGGAGTGCATTTTGAAGACTTTATTTTTATGCACCTTTACTTTAAGTGTTGGTCAAGCTATACATATGGTAAGTTGGACTTTAAATTTTATGGCAAGTTGAATAATAGATTAGGAAAGCTTGTATTTTGGGATAAGAATCTTATGGATTAAGGAAGGATAGGGGGCAAAAGGCTTGAATTTTGGAGAGTTGTTTTGGAAACTCTTCTATGGCCATTAGTCCATGTATGTGGACGGCATATTGGTCTAGGGGGTTGACCGAATTTGTTGAAGGCTTGATAGGTTGGTAGTTTTGTTAGTAAAAATTCCCTTAGCATTTGGGCATTATTTTCTTTTCTCTCCAAAAACACTCTCCCTAGCCGAATGTGTTCTTGGCAATAAGGTGAGTTTTTGTTTTAGTTTTGGCCTTCATTCTTTGTTTTGTGTTATAACCGAAAACCCTTTGAGTTTTGAAAATTTCTCCCTAGTGCACCAAAGTGAACCAAAAGCCGAATGTCCATAGTTGTTTGCCGAATTTTTTCCTCTTAGGCATTTGGCCGAATCTCCGTTTGAGCCTCTCTCATATTTTATTTTCTTTGTAGCCGAAAACCAACCCTCTCCCCTTCATCTTTTTCTTCTTTAGTGGTTGGCTGAATCTTCCTTCTCTCTAATTCTCTTTTCTTTTCCTTTCTCTTTCTCTACTCTAGCCAAATTCATCTGATTGTCTTCTATCCACCGTAGCCGAATCTTCTTTATTTCTTTTTGTTTTGTCTTGGCCGAATATCAACAAGGGTAGATTTTCTTTGGGTTCATCTATAATCGGTTTTGGAAGATAGGTAAGTGTTTTGGCCGAATTTCCTTTTCTTTTCTCTCTATCGTTTCTCATGAGGGCAAAAGCCAAATTTTGGGCATTTGTTAGTAAGGTTTTAACCATAGGAACTTATTTCTTTTAGGCTCTTCGGGACTTTGGAAGCAATCGATTTAACCCTATTTCTCTAGCAATCAAAGTTGGTAAGTCAAGTGGTAAGGATTTATGTTGGTTCATTATTCTTTAAGAGGATGTAAAGACGAAAGCTTTTGAGACTAAGGTTTGTTGTTGGCCGAATGGTCTATGGTATTGATCTAAGTGTTGGCCGAATGTAGGGCAAGGAGATCTAGTGCGGTAGATTGGGTCTTCGGGATTTATTGATTTCGCTAGTGATAGGTGTGTACCTTACACACTTTATAACTCGGTATATATATATTATTAAACTAATCATGTTATTAAAGCCGAAAACTGAGAGATCTTGATATGATACCTTGATGGGTATGAACAAGGATTCGGGTAAGTCCGTTTCGATATGATGTTGTTATATGTTGATTGATATCATGATCTACGATATAAAAATGTTATATGTTCATATCAAAGTATGATGGCATGATTTATACTCGTAATACATTGGTTTGGGTAATATGAGTGGAGGGGGAAGGATTTGATATCCGTGTCTTTGGGACTTCAGAGGTTTGGCACCTCCAGTGGTTTGGTACCACAGTTTATTTCGTGTCTTTGGGACACCAGAGGTTTGGCACCTCATAGCGACTCGTCCTAGTGGCTTAGTACCACAGTGGGTTGGCCCCACATTTGATATTATGGGATCGTCGCCAGTGATTTGGTATCACACGTGGGTTGGCCCCACAAATGGATTATTCGTGACTTTGGGTCACCAGTGGTTTGGCACCACCAGTGGTTTGGTACAACACAGGGTAGAAAAGGAGTTATGGATGGCTAGGTTTGGGTGCATTATATATATATTGCTTGATTATATATTGTGTAAGTATGTTGCATCAACCGGGGGAAGGATTTATGCACTGAGTCTTGGTGACTCACCTTCTCCCTTATCTTTTCAGGTGATTCGTAGATTTCAGATGAGGAGCCGGATGATCTCAAGGAGGCCATGCAATAAAAATTCGATTTACACGGACATTGGTTTGGGTACTATATTCTATTTAAATTTGGTTTTTTTTTTCATCTTTATTTGGAATTCTAATAAGGCCTCTTTAATTATGTTTTTTTTTTGGATTATTTATATGCTTTGGACTTGTTTTTTTTTTTTTAAATATGGATTATAAATTACATGGTTGATATAATAAATTGAGTACAAAGTTTTCTAAACTACAAAATGCAATGGTTTTCAAAACGTTACCATCGGGTAATATAAATCATTTGATAATATTTAACAACTTAAGAGTTTTCGATAACTCATACTATTTTCCAAAACTCAAGTTTCCAAATTTCAATTAGAAACGGTTTTCAAACTAATTGCTTTGGTTTCTTTTAAAATTATAAAAGGTTTTCTAATCTATGGATCTGCAACTATGTTTTAAAGATTTATTTACCGAATTTCGAAGTGAATTATCAGTTTTTGACTTATTATACACCTGATTTCTACAAACATGGAACAACAAAGAGTTTTTCACTAAAATTTAATTGTTAACTCGATTTTCTTCAAAACGTTTTCCTCTGTGGCATGCCAGATTCAGTCATGGCGTATTGACCGGGTTTGGGGTGTTACAACATCCCTGTGGAAATCATGAACTTACAATTTCATGAAGTCAATGCTTATAAACTTTACGTACATACTTGTACCAATTCGTATTACTTACATACTCTTTCTTTCCTTTAACATACCCATTAAATTTCTCGTTGAACCATTTCGAGTACTAAAGGATACTCAGGAATCTCGTACATACAATACTGTACCAATTCCATATCCCAGATATGGTCTTACACAAAGTCTCATATCGGTGCTAATAGCCCAACTACGGTCTTACACGAAGTCTCATATCGATGCCAATAGCCCAGCTATGGTCTTACACGAAGTCTCATATCGATGCCATATCCCAAATATGGTCTTACACGAAGTCTCATATCGATGCCATATCCCAAAAATGGTCTTACAGAAAATCTCAGTAACCCTAATGTCATGACATTTGTATCCTATCCATTTCTCATGTTCAACTGGGACTTTCGTTGGATTGAATGTCTATCGGTCATTTTCGTAGTCCCGTACTAAATAGCATTCACACTTCATTTCAATAATTTAGCATTTACCACAATTATATCTATTAAGCATTTATACACAAATAATTTAATGCTTATTAAACATACGAACTTACCTCGGCATAGAAACGACAAAAAGGACCTAACTGTCAAATACTTGTTTTTCCCCCGTTCTAATCCCGAATCTTGTTTTTCTTGATCTATAACATCACATTTAACTTATTTAATCAACACATTATTCATTTCAGTCCAAAAGTCACATTATGGAAAAATTACATTTTTACCCCTAAACTTTTGACATTTTACAATTTAGTCCCTAGGCTCGTAAAATGAATTTCATTTAATTTCTTCACATCCAAGCCTAGCTGAAACTATTTTTATACTCATATCAGCCCACATTTCACATTTATTCACATTTTTACACCATATTTTATAACTTTTACAAACAAGTCCTTTTAGGCTTTTTACCGAAAATCACTTAGCAAAAGTCGTTTAACAAACAACAAACATGCATTTTCCAGCATCAAACATCAAAATACATACATGTTCAACATGGGTAAATTTTATACTTTGACATCTCTTCAAATTGGTGGTAGAAATAGATAGATCATGTTACAAGTATTTCAAAAACATAAAAATCATTAAAAACGGGGCTAGAACGGACTTACAATCGAGCTTGGAAGCTTGAAAAACCCTAGCTCTGATTTCCCCTTGTAAAATTCATCCATGGGAGGAATATGGACAAAAAATGGATTTTAATTTGGCTTTTTATTTCATTTTAATTACCAAATTACTAAAATGCCCTTAATGAAAAACTTTAGAAACATACCAAACCATATCCAGTTTTGTCCACCAACTTAACCAATGGTCTAATTACCATTTAAGGACCTCCAATTTAAAATCTCATAGCAATTGGACACCTTTAACATATAGAATTCAAGTTTTGCACTTTTTGCAATTTAGTCCTTTTAACTAAATTGAGTGCCCAAACATCAAAATTTTCGAACAATATTTTCACAAAGTCATCCTGTATAAATGTATACCATAAAAATATAATAAAAATGAATTTTACTAAACCAAATTTGTGGTCCTGAAACCATAGTTCTGACTAGACCCAAAATCAGGCTGTTAGATGTTTCCTGTCCAAAATTGCTTCAATTTTTTTTTGGGTCGACACGAATACTAGCTGATACCACGTGACCCAAAAACATCACTTTGTGGAGCCAAAACTTACACTTACTCAATTTAGCGTAAAGCTTTTTCTCACTTAAAATTTGCAGGACAACTCTCAAGTGCTCATTATGTTATGTTTCAAACTTGGAGTAGATCAAGATGTTCTCTATGAAGGCCACAATAAATTGATCAAGACAGGGCTAAAAAACACGATTCATTAGGTCCATACAAGTAGCCAGAGTATTCGTAAAACCAAAAGGCATTGCAGGGAACTCGTAGTGACCATACTGAGTCCTAAATGCAGTCTTAGGAATGTCCATTTCCTTCACTTTCAACTGATAGCATTCAGACCATAGATCGATCTTAGAGAACACCGTAACACTCTTAACATGATCAAATCAATCATCTATCCTCTGTAAGGGATATATGTTCTTTACGGTCAACTTGTTTAATTGTCGATAATAGATGTAGAGTCTCATGGACCCATCCTTCTTCTTTACAAATAAAATTGGGGCTCCCCGTGGTGACACACTTGACCCAATGAATCGTGATCCAGAAGATCCTATAATTGTGCCTTGAGTTCCATAAGCTTTTTAGGTGTCATGCGATAGGGAGCAATGGACATCGGAGTTGTTCCAGGCAATAGATCGATCCCAAATTCAACATTGCGCTCTGAAGGTAGTCCAGGTAACTCTTCTAGAAAGACATTGGGAAAATCCCTCACTGTACAAATGTTACTGTAACATCCCAAAATTGGGCCTAGTAGGATTGGGCCGATTGGGAATTGGGCTTTAGGAAAATTTTAGTATTATCTTGTGTTAGCTCGGGTATGAATTTTGTGTGTTAGCAAAGTCTTGTGAAGGCTAGATTTTAATTAGGAAGTTAGAATAAATTTTAGTATGGTTTATTTAATGAAGTAGGATTAAGTGAGCTTGACACTTAAGTTAATTAAGTGTTCATTTATAGTATAAGAGGAGTAAGTGGCAAGTTGGTTAAGGAGCTTGAAAGGTGGCTTGAGGTTAGAGGTTCGAGTAGCATGTTTAGCATTTTGAAGGTTTATTTTTGTATTCTAGCATTGATGGTCTGTCAAACTTATTTATGATAGGTTGGACTATTTATTTTGGTAAGTTGAAATTATGATTAAGGAAAGCTTGATATTGGGGATAAGAATCTTGAAGTTAAGGAAGGTTGGGGAAACATAAGGCTAGACTTTAGGATGATGTTTTGGAAAGTTTTCCTAGGCTTTAGTGCATGTATGTGGACGGTATGGGTGTCTAGGTGGGTGGTCGAATTTTGTTAGGTGGTTTAGGGGGGAATATTTGGCCAATTCCTCTTTTGTGCATCTTTTTGCATTTTGCTTTTCCTCTCCAAAAACTCTTTCTTTTGGCCGAATGTTATTGTGCACTTTTGTGCAAAATATGTTTGTGTTTTAGCCTTCATTTTGTTGAACCAAAAGTACTATTCTCTTCCTTTCATTACATTGGATTTTTGTGCACTTTTCTTTTAGGCAAAAATTGGTGTTGGCCGAACCTTATTTCTTCCATATTTCTCTTTTCTTTTCTTCTTTTGATTTTTGATTAATCACATTCTCTTTTATCCTCTCTTGGCCGAATCTTTCTTTTTCTCAATACCATTTCTTTTTCATTTGTTCAAAGTTAAAAGATCCATTACCATTCTATTCCCTTTTCTTTTTCACTTCACCATAGCCGAATTTTCTACTTCCTTATTAGTTTTAGTTTGGCCGAATATTCAAGGGTAGACTCTATTTGGTTTCTTCAATCGATTTTGGAAAAGAGTAAGTATTCCTGGCCGATTTTCCTATTATTTCTTTTCTCCTCTCTATGTTATTTTCTTGTGGACAAAGGCCGAACCTATGGGCATTTGTTGCAAGGTTCTAACCATTTTAGGATTCGATTATTCTCTTAGGCTCTTTGGGATTTCGGAAGCAATCGATTTAAGTCATTCCTTTAGCGAATCGGAGTTGGTAAGTCAAGTGGTAAGGATTCTATACTTTTTAAAGTTGGTTGAGGAAGCCTAAGATTGATTGGATTTAGTGATATGGCCGAATGGCCTTTGTTAATAATTTTTAGTATTGGTCGATTGTAGGACAAGGATCTAGTGCGATAGATCGGATCTCCGGAAGTTAGTCTTGCGTTGGTGAAAGGTGTGTATCTTACACACTTTATAGCTTGGTTTATATATGTATGTATATGTGTGTTATTACTAATCATATTATGAAAGTGGGAAAAACGATGAGTTTTGGATATGATACCATGATGGTATGAATGAGGATTCGGGTAAGTTTGTTTCGATATGTTGTTATTACATGTGGATTGAAAACATGATCTATGATTTATAGTATTTATTATATGATTCATATTAAAGTGTATTAACATGATTTGGTTATCTATTGCATTGTATGGGCAATATGAGAGGAGGGGGAAGATTGATATTCGTGTCGACGGACACCAGTGTTTTGGTAACACATTGTGACTACGGTCACCAGAGGTTTGGTACCTCCAGAGGTTTGGCACCTCATAGCGTCTCGTCCCTGTGGTTAACACCACCGTGGGTTGGCCCCACTTTTGAGATATGGGATCGACGCCAGTGATTTGGTATCACACGTGGGTTGGCCCCACAACTTGATGATTCGTGTCTTCGGACACCAGTGGTTTGGAACCACCAGTGATTTGGTATCACACGATGGGTTGGCCCCATCACTTGACACCAGAGGTTTGGCACCTCATAGCGACTTGTCCATGTGGTTAATTCCACCGTGGGTTGGCCCCACTTTTGAGATATGGGATCGTCTGCCAGTGATTTGGTATCACACGATGGGTTGGCCCCATCACTTGATTTGTGACCTCGGTCACCAGTGTTTTGGTAACACAATTGTGTCTTTGGACACCAGTGGTTTGGCACCACCAGTGGTTTGGTACCACACGGGGTAGAAAAGGAGTTATGGATGGCTAGGTTGGGTGCATTATACATATATGTTGCTTTGTTATAAATTGTGTAAGCATGTGGTATTACCCGGGAGAAGGAATACACATTGAGTCTATGGACTCACCTTTTATGGGATATCATTTCAGGTGATACACAATAATTTGGACCGGGCGTGGACTACGTGGTGGCCATTGCTCAATTTAATTCGGTTTTCCTTATTATTTAATTTATTACGTTTCTTATATATATTTGAGATTTAAATTTGGGATATGTTTTTGTAATAAGGCCGCCATTAGCTATGTTTTCTTTTACATTTTAATTTATATTCCGCTACAATCAACTTTAATTAAATTACTTAAATATTTTCGATAATCGTATATTAAAATTAAGTTACAAATTGGTATCAGAGCCTAGTTCAAAGCTCGGCTGTGGGGGCCCAAGGCCCAAAAATGTTTTGATAGGCCTTTTTTTGAAATATTTTGGTTTTGAATAAGCATGGCACCGAGTCTCCGGCACCAATCCGCCCAGGTAAGTACCTCTAACTTTTTGCGTGGATTATTATTGTAGAAGGGTAGGTAGGGAACGTAGTTAGTATGATAGGTGTTGAACTTTAGGATTAGTCTACCCCAACAAAACTCATAAGATTCTAATGGCCTAATAAAAACCAACCTGTGACCAAGTCGCCGAGTTAGGGTGTGGTAACCTTGGTGCGCATGTCTAGGATTGGATCCGGAAGAGCTTGGTACTTAAACAGTCCTCGTGACTCACCTCCTCTTCGCGAGATTCCTACCTGGTGCGTAACTTCGGTTCACCCTAAACCAAGAGGACTCGGTCATAGGCAAAACCCTAAATAAAACCCGAAAGGGACTAGCCATGTTTTAAGGAAAACTTCGGTTTTAAAACCACTAAATTATCTCTTTTAGATAGTAGGACAAATTTATCTTCAGAAATTATCAAATATTCCCGGTTTACCAAAATTACCGAAATGCCCCTAGAGGCAAAATTACGAAAATACCCTTGATTTCTAAAATTACCATATTACCCCAATTTGATTAAATTTTTTTTTATTTTGTTTAAGTACTCGAAAAATTTTGTATTTCAAAATAATACCCTGACTTTGGAAATTTACAAAATTACCCTTGATTGACAAAATTACCAAAATACCCCTGGTTTTCAAAATTTTGCTGTACCTTTAAATTGTGAAATTTACAAGGAATACTTCTCAGTTTTAGAAATCACAAGATGTTTTGATTTATTAAAGTTTTAAAATTTTCTTGATTTATTATAAAAATACCCTGTAGGAAAATGACGAAAATACCCCTGGGATAGGAACGGACAGAAATGCCCGAAGAGTGCATAGCTATGAAAGGTATTAGGGAATGGATGTACTTTTCTGTGTAACTAGGATAGAAGACTTAAAACTGTGATTGATCGAAAGAATCTCTATTAAACTCTTTTCATAAAATTTCTTCGCGGATAACCAAGTGAAACGTGTACTAATCCATAAAAAAATCTCCTAATCTGATTAAAGCGCGATAGCTAGAATGAGCTCTCGAGATCGTGGTCGTCATGGACATGGTAAAGGCCGATTGTGCTAGGGCTAGATCTTCGGCACCGAGGCATATTTTCGAAATGGAGGCGTTAGCATCGCTAGTGCTTGAGACGGGGTCTCATGATCGAAATCGGATTGATGAGCTGACTCAGTTAGTTAAAGAAGTTTTGGAGAAGAATAGAGATCACGGTTCTCTAGGGTCACAATTTCATTCTGTAAAATCACGGTATGATCGAACTTATTGGCTTGCGATTACTGTGGAAGGTGTCATCCGGGAGAATATTGGAGGAGGGTTGAAGCATGTTTGAGATGCGGGTCTAAGGAGCATAAGGCTCGGGATTGTTTCCTCACTCTCAAGTCAGGTAAGTTTTGGTTAGAAGTGATGGCCGAATGTAGGAAAATTGTTGGTATAAGTGTAAGTGTTAAAAGAACATTGTGGTTTTATTAAGATCAGAGTGCGCAGCAAGAGCGTAGTGTGGTGAGATAGGATGTACGACTGTTAGTTAGTTGGAAATTTCGAGGACGAAATTTTCTTTAAGGAGGGTAAAATTGTAACATCCCAAAATTGGGCCTAGTAGGATTGAGCCGGTTGGGAATTGGGCTTTATGAAAATTTTAGTATTATCTTGTGTTAGCTCGGGTATGAATTTTGTGTGTTAGCATAGTCTTGTGAAGGCTAGATTTTAATTAGGAAGTTAGAATAAATTTTAGTATGGTTTGTTTAATGAAGTAGGATTAAGTGAGCTTGATTAAGTGTTCATTTATAGTATAAGAGGAGTAAGTGGCAAGTTGGTTAAGGAGCTTGAAAGGTGGCTTGAGGTTAGAGGTTCGAGTAGCATGTTTAGCATTTTGAAGGTTTATTTTTGTATTCTAGCATTGATGGTCGGTCAAACTTATTTATGATAGGTTGGACTATTTATTTTGGTAAGTTGAAATTATGATTAAGGAAAGCTTGATATTGGGGATAAGAATCTTGAAGTTAAGGAAGGTTGAGGAGACATAAGGCTAGACTTTAAGATGATGTTTTGGAAAGTTTTCCTAGGCTTTAGTGCATGTATGTGGACGGTATGGGTGTCTAGGTGGGTGGCCGAATTTTGTTAGGTGGTTTAGGGGGGAATATTTGGCCAATTCATCTTTTGTGCATCTTTTTGCATTTTGCTTTTCCTCTCCAAAAACTCTTTCTTTTGGCCGAATGTTATTGTGCACTTTTGTGCAAAATATGTTTGTGTTTTAGCCTTCATTTTGTTGAACCAAAAGTACTATTCTCTTCCTTTCATTACATTGGATTTTGTGCACTTTTCTTTTAGGCAAAAATTGGTGTTGGCCGAACCTTATTTCTTCCATATTTCTCTTTTCTTTTCTTCTTTTGATTTTTGATTAATCACATTCTCTTTTATCCTCTCTTGGCCAAATCTTTCTTTTTCTCAATACCATTTCTTTTTCATTTGTTCAAAGTTAAAAGATCCATTACCATTCTATTCCCTTTTCTTTTTCACTTCACCATAGCCGAATTTTCTACTTCCTTATTAGTTTTAGTTTAGCCGAATATTCAAGGGTAGACTCTATTTGGTTTCTTCAATCGATTTTGGAAAAGAGTAAGTATTCTTGGCCGATTTTCCTATTATTTCTTTTCTCCTCTCTATGTTATTTTCTTGTGGACAAAGGCCGAACCTATGGGCATTTGTTGCAAGGTTCTAACCATTTTAGGATTCGATTATTCTCTTAGGCTCTTTGAGATTTCGGAAGCAATCGATTTAAGTCATTCCTTTAGCGAATCGGAGTTGGTAAGTCAAGTGGTAAGGATTCTATACTTTTTAAAGTTGGTTGAGGAAGCCTAAGATTGATTGGATTTAGTGATATGGCCGAATGACCTTTGTTAATAATTTTTAGTATTGGCCGATTGTATGACAAGGATCTAGTGCGATAGATCGGATCTCCGGAAGTTAGTTTTGCGTTGGTGAAAGGTGTGTATCTTACACACTTTATAGCTTGGTTTATATATGTATGTATATGTGTGTTATTACTAATCATATTATGAAAGTGGGAAAAACGATGAGTTTTGGATATGATACCATGATGGTATGAATGAGGATTCGGGTAAGTCTGTTTCGATATGTTGTTATTACATGTGGATTGAAAACATGATCTATGATTTATAGTATTTATTATATGATTCATATTAAAGTGTATTAACATGATTTGGCTATCTATTGCATTGGTATGGGCAATATGAGAGGAGGGGGAAGATTGATATTCGTGTCGACGGACACCAGTGTTTTGGTAACACATTGAGACTACGATCACCAGAGGTTTGGTACCTCCAGAGGTTTGGCACCTCATAGCGTCTCGTCCCTGTGGTTAACACCACCGTGGGTTGGCCCCACTTTTGAGATATGGGATCGACGCCAGTGATTTGGTATCACACGTGGGTTGGCCCCACAACTTGATGATTCGTGTCTTCGGACACCAGTGGTTTGGAACCACCAGTGATTTGGTATCACATTCGTGTCTTCGGACACCAGAGGTTTGGCACCTCATAGCGACTTGTCCCTGTGGTTAATTCCACCGTGGGTTGGCCCCACTTTTGAGATATGGGATCGTCTGCCAGTGATTTGGTATCACACGATGGGTTGGCCCCATCACTTGATTTGTGACCTCGGTCACCAGTGTTTTGGTAACACAATTGTGTCTTTGGACACTAGTGGTTTGGCACCACCAGTGGTTTGGTACCACACGGGGTAGAAAAGGAGTTATGGATGGCTAGGTTGGGTGCATTATACATATATGTTGCTTTGTTATAAATCGTGTAAGCATGTGGTATTACCCGGGAGAGGGAATATACACTGAGTCTTGGTGACTCACCTTCTCCCTTATCATTTCAGGTGATTCGTGAGATTGCGGATGTGGAGCCGGATGAACTCGAGGAGGCCATGCAATAAATTTGGGTTCTACGTGAACTTTGGTTTGAGAACTTTACTTTATTTAAATTTGGTTTTATATTTTTATGGGTTTGTAATAAGGCCTCTCAAATTATGATTTTGGATTATATTTATGCTTTGGAATTGATTTAAAATGTGGTTTATAAAATTTCTTGATTATTATAATAATTGAGCCCAATGTTTTCTAAACTTCACAACGCGATGGTTTTTAAAATGTTACCATCGGGTAACATAAATTAATTGACAATTTCAACAACTTTAGTGTTTTTGATATATTAAATGATTTACAAATATTTAGTTACTACTATCAAATGTAAATGGTTTCAAAGTAATAATTTGAGTTTTCTTAAAATGATATAAATCTTTTCTAACTTATGATTTACTTACTTATATTAAAGTTTTATGTAATTTCAAAGTAGATTTCATTCTTAAACTTATTTTCTACAAATATAGAATTTCAAAAGGGTTTTTTTCACAAAATTTAAATCGTGAACTCGTTTTTCTTCAAAACGTTTTCCTCTGTGACATACCAGATTCGGTCGTGGCGTATTGACCGGGTTTGGGGTGTTACAGTTACCCATAATTGATCCACTAACATTAATTTTAACACCTCAAACTCGGCCTAGACGTTATGATCGAATCTGGCGATGTCACATTGAAGTTTTTTTTCAAAAACATAGATTCGTTGGAAAACCCGTTCTATATTTAAACTCGTTTATGATCTTATAAAAAATTTTAGGGTATCTTGTTCATTTAAAAATCGAGTTGTGTTTAGCAGAATGTGGATCATATTAGTTTGTTACTAAACTTTAAATCAATGTTTGATGTGGAAGCTTTTATCGTATGTTAGGAAAACATGGTTTTTTGAAAAACATTTATCATTTGAAAATCCGCGTCCTACTACTACTCAGATGTGAATTAAAATAAGTAAAATGCCCAACTTAAAAGTTAAAAATTTAAAGAGGCCTTATTACAAAAACAAATACCCAAATCAAATTTATTGGAAATAAAACTCAAATGTAAATGCATCGATCTACCTAAGATTGGGGATCACCTGTACAGATAAACAGAGTGGTGAGTTTACGAAAACTCAGTGTGTAACCCCATATAAGCACAATGGCCAATCAAGCCATAAGCAAGTACAGTATGGGATTAAGCCCAAATCAATAATAGTTCAGTTCAGTAGGGGCCTTAGCCCATTACCATATCAGTATCAGTGTGGGCCTTAGCCCATTTCAGTTACAGTTACGGTTTAGTTATGCAATCAAAAATCCTACCCAACCAGCCTCTACACTCCACTCAGTCCAGCCCAACACTCCATGTGGGGATAAAATTACCCACCCATCCCTACACCAAAATTAGCACCGGTTGCGGCACTAAACAGCGTTTGCAGCAGAGTTGCCAGTACAGTACACTTCCTCCAATCATAATAATCCCATCCCCATAAAACGTATCACACATGTATGCAACATATATATATCATGGAATGCTCATAAACAGTCATACATAACATAAGGCATACAGTCATTTAATGTCATAGGGGCATAACAGTCATTTTACATCATATGGGCATAACAGTCATTTTATCATTTTGGGGTCTAGGTATACTTACTGACCCATCAGTAGATCCACAGTCGTCTCGAGCGACCCGTGCAACCTTTAACAATCAAACAATGAAAATGGGCCCAAGGCCCATAATGTGGGCCCATGTGATCCCACACGCTCGTTTGGCCCACATAGCCTAGAAATGGACTCGGCCATGTAAATTACACAGCTTGGCCCAACATTCTTTGTACATTTGTGTGGTTTACCAGTGTGGGCCCCACAGGCCCATTGGGCCCACACGGCCCATTTCGGCCCAACATGGCCCAAAACAGCCTAAGACCATGAAATCGCTCATGGTGGCCTCAATGGTCTAACGCCCACGTTTTATGCGTTCAGATTACCAGACGAGCGAGCGCACGCTCGTATAGTGCCAAAGGTTATATTTTTCAGCTTTTGCCGAATCACGCTTTAGGCAGTGTTTGCATACCTGGTTTCGATTCTTTGCAAAAGCACTCCTGAGCACCCAAGGCCTATTAATTGACCAATATAGTACTTTATTATACACCTCAATCAATAACCAATTAACTAAAATCGGAAGACATCATCTTAACACCTTAACCGAACTCATACCTTACAAACACTAGACATTTCCCTTAACAATTCGGCACCAGCGCAACCCTTCGCTCCAGACTTTCAGCTGTCATCACAATCAACACAGATTCTCCAATTACCAACTTAAAAGCCGAATATTAACACACACATATTAATAGTAAAACAACGATTTAATCAAGACCCCAATACCGAGGGCGGTTCAATAAACATGATCCACTTACCAATAACGCGAGATGAGTACCCACTCCAAAGTGTAAGAACTTTATCGGCAAATAGAGAATGATAACCATAACAACAGAGAAGCGGAAAGCAGTCAACTGCAAGGGAAAGAAATGCATCACTAAAAAGAAATGAAAGGGGAGGGGTGAAAAGAGGGGGGAAAGATTCGGCCAAGGGAAAAGGAAACCGTTTGCTCACCTTTTTCAGAAGAGTAATATCCTGAGAAGTCAAGAAAGAGAGAACACAAGAACGCTAATTTGGCAGGAAGCAGTAAGAACAAATTTGGCACAATAAAGGTAAAAAGAAAAGAGAAACGGCAAGGAAGAAACAACAGCAAGCGTCAGAACCTTTTGGGAAAAGAAACGAAGAAGAGGCAAGGAGAGGAAGAAGGTATATTCGGCCAAAAAGGTTGTCAAATAGAAAAGAACAGAAGAACTCGAAAACCCCTAACACATTCGGCTTCAAGCAAAAGAGAGGAAACGCAAATACGAAAAAGACTTGAAATGAGAAGTATACCAAATGAGGGGTATACCACTCTGGCCGAAATTGTTGAGTGCCCACAGTCCCAATTCGGCACAACACTCCATCTACCCTCAATTCCCTTGATTTCCTGTAATGTCCCGAAATATGGGTTGCTAGTTTGGAAAATAACTCGAGTGTTAGTGGGCTCAAGAGTGATTTTTAATGTGTTATTAGAGTTTCTAAAGCCCGAGGATAAAATGGGAGCATTTTGGAAATTTTGAAAATTTTTGGGGCAAAAAGGGGAATTTGGACAAGGCCTTAAGTATAAATTTTGCAAGTTTGTGGCACATAAGATGCCCTAGTAAAGTGGTCGTGTGCCACTTAAAGTTTAGCTTGGGCGCTAGGCAAGTCAGAGGTTCGAGCTTCGCGAGCGGCAAAAACATTTTATTTTGAACAAGGGCGCTGTTTTGAAGGAAGCCTTAAAAGAATTTTCGGTGTAATTATTGCATGAAATTCGAAGTGGCCGAGTGGCCAAGGACTTTACGTGAGAAGTAAGGCCTGGGGGACTCATGTTCGAGTCCTGGAAATCGCACATTGGGCGCTTTATTTTTATTTCAGCGCTAAAGTGAAGGGAGCCAAGGCAAGGATAGATTAAAAGAAAATGCGATGCAATTAGTCGCATGAAATTCACCTTGGCCGATTGGATAAGACGTTGCAGCATGGAGGCCGCTACAAGGACTCGTGTTCGAGTTCCATTAAGGGCGCGGACGTTTTCAATTTTTTTTCGGTTCCTAGCGCTAAAATGGAGAAGCCATTGAAATAAGGTTAAAAAGAATTTATATGCGCTTATTGTCACGAAACACGCAAAGGATTAGATGGCTGGAAGCAAGAGGACTCTTCTCCAGGTCCCGGGTTCGAGACCTGGGGCTGCAGTTTGGCCTTGTGTTTTGTTTTGGCCACGTGAGGAGGCCTGCATGGCACATGCATGCACGCATGCCGCCTTGGGGGAGGGTTTGCTCCTCTTTGTTATTTTTATTTTTTATTTTATAAGTATTATTATATTTTTATGCATGAAGTATGGGAAATTGTTAAGTCTTATTTTTATTCAAAAAAGGTGTTGAGCATGCTATATATTAAACAAAGAAATTTATTATTTTTATGAAAATGTGTTATTATTTTATTAAAAGATGGGTTATATTTTTAGTTTTTTTTTTTATTAATAAAGAATGATGGAATAATAATATTATTATTATTACTAGTTATGCATGGATGAATTTTGGCCTTGGGAAGGTTATATGCGTGGCCGGCCTAGGGAAGCATGGCCATTAACTTTTATTTTTTTTTTATTCTTTTGGAAGATAGAGGAATTATAAGTATTATTATTTTTATGCATGGGAATTTGTTAAATTTGATTTTAAATTTCAAATGGTGTTAAGCATGCTAATTATTAAGGAATTTTTCTTTGTTGTTGTGATGAGGGGAACAAAGCCTGCCGTTGGAATTGGGTATGCCTTGGGTTGATCATTTCTTTTTATTATTGTTGGATGAAGGAACTAAGGGAGGAGCTTGCTAATCAACTATGTTTTTGGGTATTTGATGTTTAAAAATTTTCAAAAGGGATATGGGAAAGGGAAAGCATGGCCGGCCATTTGCTTAACAAAGCATGGCCGAATGCTTGAATTGTTTTAGCTCTTCATTTCCAATTGTCTTGACCAAAAATAGAGATGAGAAGGAGCATGGCTGAAAGGCATGCAAAATTGTTGTTTCCCTCTTGCTCTTGAAGCTTAGCCGAATGTGATCTACCTAAGAGCATTCATTCTCGATTTTGTTTAGCAAGGAAGGTGGCCTTGCCTTGTTTTCTTCTTCTCCCTACTTGTCTTGGCCGAATATTTCTTTTACGATGAAGGAACCATAGCCGAATCTAGTTTTGAAAGATGCTATCAACCACGTAATTGAGAGCTCTTCAATTGTTTTGTCGAAGGAGATAACATTAAAGGAGTAAGGGTTCTTTTGAAAATGGATACAGCAAGGAGTGGCCGAAGATGTATAAGGCCATAAGGTTGTACTTCGTTCGTGTGTAGCTAGTATTACGGTACATCAAATGAATCTTTCGAGAGATTGAAGTACTCAAGGTTAGTAGTTGTGGTATTCGGCTTAGGCCATTCTGATATCTAACTGGCTAACCGATTTCTAACTTTGGTTTAAAGGTAAAACATCAGAAAAGAAACGGAAGCTTTTGGGACTTTAGTTGATATTAGATTGATAGATCAGAATCTTGCTAAAGTCAGGTGCGTAGTTATCGTACTGTTCTTTTGCTTGATATATGTATTGTAAGTATCATTTTATGTAAATGTATGAGTTGTGCATGTTGGCCGAAATAAAGGCAAAAAGTATAGATGCTAAGGTAAGTGATCAAATAATCAGGTTATGATATTAACTCGTCAGTGATTTGCGATAATAACTGATTAGAAAAAAATTTCGTGGTCATGTTACATATACTTATGCATGTGAAATGTGAAGTACACTATGTGAATGATCTAATGCCAGCCTCGTGCTACATTCGCGATTGATGATTAGTGAACCGATTGATATATGGATCACTATGTGATCGGTGGCTCAGCCACGACCCTAAGAAACAATGTGCAAAAGAAAGATATGTGAATCACTTTGTGGATTGGACTTCGTAATTGTATTTTCGTATTCATATCTATAATATTGTGTATTCATAATGGCATAGTCATAATTGTGTGTTATATATATATGGATTGTGTGGATATGGGCCAAGCCCATATGTGAGGATATGTGTTTTTAACTATGCACTGAGTCTTGGTGACTCACTCTGTTTTTATTAAACCTTTCAGGTGGCGCGTAAAACTTGGACCGGGTCGGAGAAGGTACAGAGGTGGCCATGCAAAAGTGGATTTTAGTACAAAGGAATCTCTGATTTAATGAATTAAATATTTACATTATCCGTATTTCTGATTTAGTATGTATTGTAATAAGGCCCACTAAAGTATTCCAGCTCTTTTATTAAGTATTATTAATACTATACCTTATTATGGATGGATGATTTAAGGATGATTGCCAATGGTTTTATTTTATCAAGTAAAGCTTGAATCAGATATTTTTAACAAACTTCGATTTTTACTTAGAACATTGCAAGTCACGAAAATGTTTTACCAAACTCGACAAAATTTGAACGGTTTACCTCTTAAGTAAGAATGTTTTTTGAAAGTATTCCGCAGTGGCATTCCAAATTCGGTCGAAATGAGTGGGCCGGGTTTGGGGTGTTACATTTCCTCCTAAAATCCCTCATCAAATTTCTCCATCCGATCACACCTCCCCTCCACCACTCAATTAGAATTCTTCTCAACCACTTCAGTGTTTCAGTCAAACTATAACACTCCCTACGGCACAGCAGCAAAATAAATACTCCACTGCTCCCACCAAGATTTGAACATCAGTCCTCTGGCATAGGTAACACGCCACTTACCCCTAGACCAGTAGACACTTTATGTCATGCTTTACCCACAATAATTTAAAAGCCTACTAACTATAGGCAAGGGTTTATTCCCTAAAAACAAAACTTTTTGCATAAGCTCAGGCTTGAACCCAGGACTTCTCAAACACTCCCAAACACACCCAAATCACTTAACCACTGAAGCAAACAAGTATTTATGTAACAAACATGAAAAAAATAAATACTTGGATTTTTGGGGCGTTACATTCATGTCTAGAATATAAGCCAAATAGGTTTCCCATCCCTTACGTACTAACTTTTTGACCACTAGAGCGGAGATCATATTAGATAGGTAATCTATACACTCTACAACCATTATTATCTCTTTTCCAAAATAAGTCCTCAGGGTAACCCTCTTTCAAGCACAATTCAAACTGGCTTCCAGCAATCAGTCCATTCCCAAAATAAGATCATATTCTCTGAAGGGTAATTCCATCAAGTCTGTCAGGTATACCTCTCCTTGAATTTCTAGCATACACCTCTTATAAATTTTATTCACAGAAACAAATTACCCTAAGGAACTGAGTATAGTTATGCCACCAATAGTTTCTTCTACCCTAATCCCCAATATATTAGCCATCAAGCAAGACACGCATGGGTGGGTTGAACCAATGTCAATCAAAGCAAAGTCCTAAGCAGAATTAATTGTAAAAGTACCTACTATGATGGTGGCCATGTCATAGTCCTCGCTGCATCTAGCCGTATAGATAAGAGCAGGTTGTGTTGCATCGGCTCGGTTAGCTCCCTGACCCAGTGCTCTCTATCACTAACCAGCATTACCACCTCTATTCTAGTCTTCACCCCTCTGAGGTTGCTGCCTAGCCTGAGCTCTGTCTTACACAAAGGCTTGCATCTGCTCATTAAGGAGTGGACAATTCTTGATCTTATGGGGTTAATGAAACGATAGTGGTCACGCCCAAAATTTTTTAAGTTGATCCTGGCACATTTGGTAATATATATGTATCAAGTCTAGTGATTTAATAAGGCTAGAGCTATCCTTAAAGACCTAAGTTCGTATCTCTTCCCTTACATTATTTTCTTTTTGGTGCAATTTTGCTTCAAACCGTAGTAAATGTCACACCATGTTTTTCAATAAATATTGTTGGAGTGTTAACAAGCAAGTGAGTTGGCCTAGTGGTTAAGAGCATTAATAAATTCATTAGGCCCCATGTTCAATTCCGCACATCCCCATTATTTTTATTTAATTTTTGGCTCATAAAACCATGGTCAACCATTTTGCCACCCATAATTATTACCATACATAGGAGATTCTCATCCCCCTTTTCTTCTCCTTGTTTTCCTTAGTTTCCTTTGAATTAATGTATGCTACCCCTTGCACATGAAACCATCCATATACATTTTTTATTCTATTTTTTCCTTTCCCCTTTCTAGTCACTTTGTCTCTTCCTCCTAAAAATGTTAAGTGTTGACTAGGTAGTTGTCGCACCCTTGAAGGCTATGCTCAAATTTTGGTTTTCATTTTGGATAAAAATCTCTCCTTTCATTTTCTCCTCCTTGAGCCACCTTGTGCTGCCCCCTTATTTGGTTGTTCTCCTTAATCTTTTACTTCATTTACATTTATTTTTTTGAGACCACCACCATTAGTTAACTGCACCACCATCAAACCACCACCACACCACCGCCAAACCACCACTCTCCTTTTTCTTTCTTCTTCTTGATAAAACCTTGTTGGATTTATTCTCTATCAAGCAATCCTCCTCTCTAGATTGAATTGAATCAACATAGTTTTGGTTGGCATAAGTGTAAGTATGGATTAACATTGGATATATATATTAACAATATTCTTTCATCCATTTCTCATGGTCAATCATACCTGTAACATCCGGGAATTAGGGGCTTTGTATTTATTATGTTCTGTGTGTTGGGTATGCTTTGCTTGTTGTTTGGGTGTGATTGGGGGCCCCGGGAGGGTTCGGGGTTAAGCTGAAGCTTGGGCAAAATTTCATTCTTGGGCATCTTTAGAGGAGAGCTAGCTGGGGCAGGCTTTAAAGATTAATGCTTGTGGTTGTTGGCACAAAAAAGGAGTGTAGTGTGGTGGCAAGGAGACGCCACCTTGAGTGCTTGGAAGTGGCGTCATATGGGAGCTGCAGGGAGGAAGGAGTTCGAGTTGCACTAACAGCATTTTGGAGTTTTATTTTGCGCCTGGGGAGCTTAAGTGGTGGTTTCGGCAAGGGCTCTTCATGGATGAGGGTGGAATGAGTCAAATGATTTGAAAGTATGGCCAAGAGTGAAAGGTGGAGGTTGAATCATTCAAGCTAAATTAAATGGGTGATGGAGAGGGAAAATAAGAGAGAATCATGGAGAGTGTTGGGGGTGCTAGAGTTGGCCGAACTTAGGGCTTTGGTGGAGTTGAGTTTCAGCTAGGGGGTATGGATTAGTAGATTTTGACATTTTGGGGATGAATGGAGCTAAAGTGAACCGTATGCCCTTGTGTGGTTAAGTGCCAAAAGTCTTAAGGAGTTTTAGTTTTATGTTGGTGCACTTTCGGTTTTAGGTATGGGTTTGTGAGCCGATTATTCCAAAGGTTTTGTGAGAGGAGTGATAGCAAATCAACCTTAGAAGTATTTTACTCTCTTTTGCAATCAGCGAGCATGCGTTTTCTTCTCTCATTTACCAACTGAAGTCATCTCTGGGGAATCTCACTTTCGGCATTCTTTCTTCTTTCAATCAAAAGCCGAAACTTCAACTTCAACTCTCACTTTTTCTGCTGTTCATACTCATTCTACATTTCATATCCCCTTTAGCCGAACCCTCCTATCACTTTCTCCACTTCTTTGTTCTCCTTCTGTCTCTTCTACTCAAAGCCGAAACCTATTTCCCCTTTTCTCCTCTTTAAGTTTTCTTTCACCCTTCCTCTATAGTCGAATCTCTGACTGTTCATTTCCCTTCAATCGATCTCATTTCAGTGGATCGCCCCTCTCAATCGATATCTTCCTGATTGGTGGTAAGCATTTTCCTTCTTTTCGATTCTTTCTTATTCTCTTGCTGGTTGGTAAATCGAAGGGGGTTAACATAGTACTTTGGGTGCTTTGGCCGAATGTAGGAGGGGCCTTGTGGTCGCATTCTTCTCTGCATCTGGCCTGCGGTTGGAGGACTTCTGGGTAAGTAGGGTTGGCCGAATGGTGGTAAGAGTTCCTGTTTGCTTGTTGGCCGAAAGGTCACTCGTTTAATTTATGAGAGGGATCGGTTCTAACTTGATAACATTTTAGGGATTCACTCGATTCTTAAACCAAGCCTGAAGCTTTCAGTTCCTGTTGATCTAGGTAAGGAAATCTCTTCAGTTGAGCGTATAATCTTACCCTTATCCCATTCAATGCTTTAACTCGGTCTTCTGACCAAGATTTTTCCATGGAATCAAATACCAGTCAAGCAAAGGTGGGGGTTGGACCCGTAATCCCAGCCCTTAAGTTCAAAAAGCGTGCGGTGTCTGCCGTTCGTGACTTTCCACCGGATTGTGGGCCGACTTAAAAAAGGGATAAGCAGATCGTTGTGATCCCTGCTAGTGAGGACATTAGCGGGATCGATAGTTTAGTTCTTCGGGTTTACAGGTGTGTAATTACCACACTATTCCTTAATTGTATAACTGTGTATGTGTTATGTTTGGAAGCCGAAAATCGCGGCAATGGTGATTGAGTTACCCACGTTGGGTAAAACCGAAACACCAGGTCAGTATATTTTAATTAAGTCTTACAATTATTGTTGATAGCATGATTGTGTGTGTATACTAAATACTGTATGTACGACATCATATGACCTATTTAATATGCTATGTTGCATGTGCATGGGATATTGGGATGTTAATGATATGAAGGGGAAATGTATATCGGTGACACTGTCACATTAAATGATGGCTTGGTGCCTCATTATCGTACCAGTAATTTGACCACGTATTTATCAGCGGATAGACCACGTTATATTGACTTTGAGCAGCGTGTCTGTCAGTATGACTGCCAAAGAGGTGTGTAGAGGATGGAGGGTTGATTGTAGAAATCCCCACAGGTGTGTTGAGGATGGACATATGGAGTGGTGTGTAGAGGATGGAAAATTAGGCTGGGTGGGGCTATCATATTGATTATGTTGCTATGCGATTATGATTTGGGCTTTGGCCGATTGTGGTTGGGGCTGGATTATGTGGACTAATTGCACACTGAGTCTTGCGAGTCACTCTTTTTATTCTAACAAATTGCAGGTGACTCACAGTTTAGTGGACTGGGCTAGACTAGACTCGAGGTGGGCATGCACAGGTTTTGTTTAATTAAAACTTTGCTTTAATTATAGTTTTTTTTTCTATTTTTTGGGGATTTTTGGTTGTAATAAGGCCGCTGTTAACTTGGTTTAAATTTTCAGCTTTAAATTTTAGATGTTATGAAAACGGTTTAATGGATGAGACACATTACTTTCAAAAACGAACAAAAGTTTTCTACAACCTAATTAACTGTTTTCATAAAATGGACTATAACACAAACTGCTACTTAAACCTGATAAGTATAAATGTATGTATATCTTTATACCAATACGTGACTAATTTAGCTTGTAAGTTCATATGCCGTCTAAATGAAATTTGAAATAAGAAATGAGTTTTCAGACAAACTATTAAACGGGTCGCAAAAGTATAACAAAAACTTAATGTTTTTTGGAAGATCGATAAGTATGATAAAACTTTATTTTAGTGACATGCCAGATCCGGTCATGGTGTTTGGGCCGGGTTTGGGGTGTTACAATACCTATTGTATAATCGTATGCTTTTTAGAACTAATCTTCTTAATATTGTTTTGGTGATGAAGGACCAAATATTGATGTATTGGAATGTCAGTAATTTTGGAAGCAATTCATACCTCCAATTTAAATATCACAAGAGTAAGTATTGTCATAGAAGCCAAAGCCTAACCATTTATCAAATATTTATTGAGGGTAATTTAATGATGGACAATTCATTTTGGGTTTAGATCCAAAATATATTGAATTAAATCTGGAAGTAGGCGTTAAAAAGAGTTTTCACATTGGATTTTAGTAGATCAGATGTGGGTTTAACTTAATATTAAATAAACGAATCTGATTCATTGTTAAATAAATTATTTACAATTATTAATAATGGAAACACTGCTGAGTTCTTCATAATGCAAAATAATATGAATACATTGTGTATTCAAAAAGGGATGTTAAACCCGTAAAAAGGTTGATTCTCAACTAAGTACTCCAAACTGACTATTTTGTGATCGTATAATTATGTTGATGTGATTCAATGTTGATTGTGAAAATATGTTTACATTACAATACTCATGATGTGTGATATCTTGGCCTTATATGATATGCATGATACATAAATAATGCCACTGATATTGAAATTGAGATATATGATATGCATGTTAAACATGTTGATTGTACTGATTATAAATCTGATTCGCATGTTAAGTATGCCCACTGAAACTATTGTTCGTATGTGATATCACATGCATGGGGTTGGGATGATTATGAAAGGAGGAAGACTTTGGCAGATTTACTACAATATTGAGTGGCTTGGCCACAACATTATTGAGTGGCATGACCATAACGTGCAGCTTGTTTGCGATATTGAGTGGCTTGGACACAACGTGGAGTGTTATTGGATGGACGAGTTCTGGGAACTCTTTATAGGCATGTAGCGAATATGGGTAGGAATGTTTTTGAAAAACTTGCACTGATTTCTGAAAAAGCTCTACATTGACATCCTTATGCATACTACTATCTGAGAAACTATACTGATATATAAATTCTACTATTTTTATGAAATGGTGTGTCTAAATTATTGGTTGTTACCTAAGTTAAGACTTTTTAGAATTGAACTGTATAAATTCTTTGTATATTTTGATTTATATACTACATTCCAGTTTAATAATTAAGTTAAAACTCACACTAAGTTTTATAGCTCACCCCTTTTAGTTTTCTGATTTTATATAAAACCTCGAGGTTAGGATTTGATGACAACTTTTGGAGGAGTTTCTCAGAGTATTTTTTTAAATTAAAGTAATTAAAGCCTATTTTTGTCTTTTGTTATTTTGGGACTGTTTTAAATTTGTTTATGGACTGTGGCATGGGACATTACTTTTTAAAAATTGCATAAATTAGTATTTGATAAGATTATACATGAAACTTGTTGTCATTAAAACTTTGTTCAAAAATCATTCTTTTTCACTACGACAACGAAAATAACTTTCAGACAAAAATACGATTTAGTTTTTAAGGTTTTAAATTATTTATTGATGTTTTATGTAATTTACATGAAATATTGACTTTTAACAAAATATGGCTTTCGCAAAATTTTACATTGCAATTTTTCATAAAAACATGTCAATATTACATTGTTTTACTGCAATTCTAAGAAATGAGATTTTAATAAAATTAGACTTAGTTTTCAAAATTAATAATGTTTACAAATGAGACTTCTAAAGATATTTGATTTATAAAGTTGACATGTTTTTCACGAATAATGATGAATGACCAAGTTCTTTAGTTTTGAATTAATAAACGACTGAATTTTAAATTATGAAAGTTTTGAACAGCAATCAAGCTTTTACAAATTATAAAAAACTAAAATCATTGATTTCTAAAATACTCAATTTCACTGGTTTTGAAAGATTTGCACAAATGGTTTAAAATGTATGTTTGCAAACTACGAAAGATTTTTGGGGTCATTTCGGTGGCCAATGTGGCCTTTTGAATTTGGTCATAATGACTGGGTCGGGTTTGGGAAGTTTCACCCATACTTCTCCAGCACTCTCCTAGATGTCTCTTGCCACAAGTAGCAAACTTTTGGGCTCTCCCCCCATCAACAACAGTAAAAACATTTTGTCGAGGCCTATCGTCTCTAGCCCGCTTATTGGGTCCTGAGGCCTAGACAGCAAGTCCATCATCTCTCTTAGCAGGGACTCGAGCTTTGTCCCTTCTTACGCTCTCCACAAACTTCATTTCCTCAATGATCTTGGTTTTCTCCACTAAAGTTTCGGAAACCATTTCCTGCTAAGCGGCTACCTACACCGTCAAATCATACCTCAATCCATTCTCAAACCTAACGTACTTAACCTGCTCTGTCACAACCCTGCTCTGTCACAACCATCCCTTGAGCATACCAATTAAGCCTTCAGAACTCAGCCACTGATCTGTCTCCCTATTTAAGCTTGATGAATACTAGCCTCTGAGCTTCAACATATCCTGTACCCACGTACTTATTCTAGAAAGAATCCAAAAAGTATTCCCATGTCATCCTCTCTGCTTGAGTACCTCTCATAATGGCCTGCCACCAACGGTAATCCCTCACCCCTTAGCAGTGATACAACCCCTTAATTTTTGCTCGGGCGTACATTCTAAATCATCTTAAATTCTCTCCGTAGCTTCCAACCAATATTTAGCTACACTAGGGGTCATCCCAGCAACACCCTTATATAATTCAACTCCATTACAACAAAGCCTCTTTGCAATAGTCCCTCGACTTGCAAACCTAGTTTGAGTTCCCGTTACTCATTGTATAACTCTAAGCATGGCCTGCCACATAGCATAGTTAACAAGCTCAAGATGGCTCTCATCGATGTTAGGCGCATGTTCAACATGTTCAGCCATTGGCTCGAGAGTGCACACTTGCAACACAGACGAATCGACTTGGGTCCCTTGACCTTTCTGTAACATCGGGCCTAGTCAGAATAGTGGTTATGACACCACAAATCTGAAGTAGAAATATGTGTTTTATGATTTTTATGAGGCTTATGATATGTTTACATGATTATGTGAAAATTTCATGAGGAAATTTTATTACGTAGTGAACAATTTGTCTATTAGGACTAAATTGCAAAGATTGGAAAAATATGAGACTCTAGAAGATTTGAGCATGAAATAGCATTAGAAAAATTTCTAGAGGTCCTTATTTACCAATTAGACCATTATATGTTAAGATGGACAAAAATAGACATGGGAAGGAAAAATCTCAAGAAAGGGGCCTTAATGGCATTTTAGTCATTTGGTTAATTAATGAATTAAAAAGGGAAAATAAGTCAAAAATGGTGTCCATCTTCTCTAAGCTTGGCCAAAAATCACAAGGACTCCATAGCTAGGGTTTCTTCAACTTTCAAGCTTGATTGTAAGTACCTCCTAGCCCCGTTTTTAATGTTCTTCGTATTTTTGAAATCCTCCTAGCTCGATTTAGCTATTTCTAGCTATATTTTGAGCTAGGGTTCATGATAAAAAAATTACCCATGTATGACATGCATGTATTTTGATGATTAATGGAGGAATATGAAAGTTTGATGTATGATAAGCATCTTTTTCTAAGAGATTTTCATAGAAATTTCAGAAAAGGGACTAATTTGTAAAGTTATGAAAATGGTCATACATGAGTGAATTAGTGGAAATTAGGGGCTGTTATAGTTATGAAAATGATTCGGCTAGGCTTAAAACGCAAGGAAATTAGATAAAAATCATTTTACGAGACTAGGGTCAAAAGTGTAAATATGTAAAAGTTTAGGGGCAAAATCATAATTTTGCCAAAGTATGATTCATAGATCAATTTAGTCAATTTGAGTATTAAACAAGTGAAATTGTTATTATAAATCAAGATACAAGAAGCCCGGATCGAAACCGAGGCAAGAATAATGTTGTGGACTAAATTGAATATCTATACACATTTTTAGTACCGAGGTAAGTTTGTGTGAAATTAATGCTACATAATGTTATTATGTTTGTAATTACTTTATATTATGAGCAATGTATATTATTTCCATGAAGTTTATTAATGATGCCTTGATGAAATTATAATGAGATCATGTAATTTGAAGTCCCGGTTGAACATTCGGAATAACAAGGATACCTATGTCACAACATGAGATAAGGAAGGTCCCGTATAAGACCATGTCTGGGACATGCCCTCGGCACCAAAAGAAGATCTCGTGACCATGTCTGGGACATGGCATCGACATCTATATATGATCTTGTATAAGACCATATCTGGGATATGGCATCGACATCGAGATATGAGATCTCGTGTAAGACCATATCTAGGATATGGCATCGGCATCAAGATGTGATCCCATGTAAGACCATATCTGGGATGTGGCATTGGCATCGTGATACATATATGATGACATTGAGTATCTTTGGTATTCCGAGTAGTTCAACGGGTAAAGAGCTAATTTATGTACTGATGACAAAGAGTTAAGTCTATGTTTAAGAGAATAAAAGTGCTAAAGTTATGTGATGAAGTGATACAGGTACCTATGAGTAACTTACGAGAAATGAATGCAAAATGCGATATGTAATTTGGTAAGAGTATGCATGAGTGGTTATGTTGATGTGTTTGAGAACTTGTGTATTATTACATGAAATGAATGGATGCTATTATAAGTCTTAATGTTACTATTTATTTCATGCAAACTTACTAAGCTTTATGCTTACTCCTCTCTTTTCCCTTTTCCTTGTAGTATCGCCAAACTAGCTCAGGGATCGTAGGACTTCGGAGATCAATTCACTCTATCAACTATTCTTTTGGTATAGTAAAGTCGATTTATTTTGGGTATGGCATGTATAGGAACTTGATCATTTTGTTATGTCATATTTGTTAGCCTAAGTGTTGGCTATTAATGTTACTCATCCATTTTGTAAATGGCCATTGTGAATTGGCCAATACTTGTTAAGTTTTATATATTTAATGATGATGAGTTTTATGAAGTAAATTGATTGAGAAAAATGCAAAATGTATGCATGATGAATTAGTGATCATTCATAGTGTATTATTCTTAAGTTATGTGTTGCTTGACGTGGCATAAGTGTGTTTACTTTTTAGGGTGGCAATCGGCTTGGAAAATAGCCTTATAATTGTCCACACAGGTAGACACATGGGCGTGTGTCTAGGCCGTGTGTGACACACGGCCAGCCCCATGGGTGTGTTGGTAGGCCGTGTGCCTCCTACATCAAATTTCCGAGAATTCAATTCGTCACATGGGCCAGCACACGGGCGTGTGACTAGGCCATTTGCCCCTAAATGTGTGCTGACATCATAAACAGAATACCCAGATTTTCATACGCAGGTGAAGGCACGGGCGTGTTTAGGCCGTGTGAGGGACACGGGCCACAGACACGGTCGTGTGTCCGGTCGTGTGAAAACCCCTGTAGGTTCGAAATGAAAAATAAAATCCACAGGGCTAGGTACATGGGTGTGTGTGATCACACGGCTTTCCCACACGGGCTTGTTCCATTTCACACGGGCGTGTGGCCCTGTTTTGAGCAAAAAATTTCTAGGTGTGTAAAAGTTTCCGGTTTAATCTCGAACCATCTCGTATGTATGTTTAGGGTCTCGTAGACCCATAATAGGGGCGTTATGAATATGAATGAAAACGTTTTAAGTTAGAACGAAATTTTATGTTCGATGTTGTATGTTTGAGCAAATCAAGTTCGGTAATGCCTCGTATCTGGTTTCGATGTTGAATACGGGTAAGGAGTATTACATTTAGTGGTATCAGAGCTACGATTTAGTCGATTCTCAATCTAACGTAGCGTAAGCATGAGTCTAGCTATACATGCCATACTTATGAGTATTTACATAATGATAGTGTGACTACTCCTAACGATTTAAATTGTGTTTTCATATAGTAAATGGATCCTGATAGAGCTGTGGCGGATGATGTAGAAAGTAACGCGCGGCTCCCACCGAAGGGACGGTGTTGAATGAAATTGAGAATAGACCAACGACTGTGAGTCAGAGAGGAGGAGAAGAGGATAGGGAAGCCTTTATCCATATGATGAATGCATGGTATACGGAGTTCGTTCATATGAACCCGAATACACAACCCCCTCCACCCCCACCTATTCCTCAGTCTACCCCTGTAACTCCCCAAGTGGTAGAAGTGGTGAAAAGAGAAAAGCCTTCGGTGGATAGAATCCAAAAACAAGGAGCCGAGGAATTTCGAGCTAGTAAAAATGATGATCTGAAAAGAGCAGAATTTTGGCTTGAAAATACTAGGGTATTTGATGAATTATTTTGCACACCTGAAGAGTGCATGAAATGTGTGGTGTCTCTCTTGAGAGATTCCGCTTACCAGTGGTGGAACACCTTTGTGTCAGTTGTACCAAGGGAAAGGATTATATGGGAGGTTTTCTAGAAAGAGTTCCGGAAGAAGTACATTAGCCAAAGATTTATTGATCAGAAGAGAAAAGAATTCCTTGATCTAAAACAAGGTCTAATGACAGTAACTGAGTATGAGCGTGAGTTCATAAAGCTCAGCAAATACACTCGAGAGTGTGTATCCACTGAAGCCATTATGTGTAAATGGTTTGAGGACGAATTAAATGAAGATATCCAATTATTTGTTGGTGTCCTATAATTGAAGGAATTTGTTGTGCTAATGGACAGGGCTTGTAAAGCCGAGGAATTGGTTAAAGAGAAAAGAAAAGCTGAAATGGAGTCTCCTGACTCAAGAAAGAGACAACTGAACAAGTCGTCTCAATCCTCATCCAAGAAGTCAAAAGTTTTCACTACTCGATTAGCTATTTCAGCTGGGTTTTCGAATAGAAGTAAGGGTAAACAATACTTAGGGTCTAAAGCTCAGACCACTTCAGTTGCTAGTGTTGGGAACGCTCGACCTAATAGACCGAAATGTCCACAGTGTGGCAGATGTCACCTCAGTGAGTGACGAGCACATGAGAGAGCCTGTTTTAAGTACAGTTCCCAAGATCATTTTATGAGGGAATGCCCCGAGATGGTTGAAAAAAGAGAAAATTCAGAGTGCAAGATCAAGAAGCACTATTAGAGGGAGACAACAGAGAAACCCGGGAAGTGGAACGAGTAGTAAGAGTACACTCAGAAAGCAGGCTGCGAGATCTGAGGGTAGAGCACCTGTGAGGACTTATGCCATTCGCACTCGCGAAGAGGAGTCATCCCCTGATGTAATTACAGGTACATTTTCTCTCTATGATACTAATGTTGTTGCTTTAATTGACCTGGGATCTACCCACTCATATACTTGCATGAAATTAGTATCTAGTATGAGCATGGCTGTAGAGTCTATAGAATTCGTGATAAAAGTGTCCAATTCCTTAGGCAAATGTGTACTATTTGATAAGGTATGCAAAGATTGCCCATTGATGATTAGAGGTCATTATTTTAAGGAGAATCTCATGCTATTGCCATTTGATGAATTTGATATAATTCTTGGTAAGGATTGGTTAACTGCTCATGATGTAAAAGTAAATTATGGAAAGAAATACATTGAATTGAGATGTGAAAACGGAGACACTCTTCGTGTTGAATTAGATGAACAGGACAGATCACCTGTAGTGATTTCTCACATGACTACCCAGAAACATGTAAGAAAGGGATATGAAACATATCTTGCCTTTGTGATGAATGCCAAAGAGACTGAGTTAAGGATTGAATCAGTGCCGATAGTATGTGAGTATCCAGATGTATTCCCCGAAGAATTGCCAGGGTTGCCTTCAGTTAGAGAGGTTGACTTTGGCATTGAGTTAGCCCCTGGTATTGCACCTATATCGATTGCTCCATACAGAATGGCTCCAACAGAGTTGAAAGAATTGAAGGCACAATTACAAGAGTTGACGGACAAAGGCTTTGCACGACCGAGTTATTCTCCATGGGGTGCTCCAGTATTATTTGTGAAAAAGAAAGATGGTGCCATGAGATTTTGTATAGATTATCGGCAGCTTAATAAGGTAACCGTGAAGAACAAGTACCCGTTGCCAAGAATCGATGACTTGTTTGATCAATTGAAGGGAGCCACTGTGTTTTCCAAGATAGACTTGAGGTCCAGTTATTGTCAGTTGAGGGTCAAAGACTCAGATGTGCCAAAAACCGCATTTCGGACGAGGTATGGGCACTACAAATTTTTAGTCATGCCTTTCGGTTTAACAAATGCCCCTGCTGTGTTTATGGATTTAATGAACCGCATCTTTCGGCCATACTTGGATAAATTTGTTGTGGTTTTTATTAATAATATATTGTTTTATTATCATGATGAGGATGAGCACGCCGAACACTTGAGGACAATTTTACAGATTTTACGAGATAATCAGTTGTATGCCAAGTTTAGCAAAAGTGAATTTTGGCTCAAAGAAGTTGGATTTTTGGGGCACATTGTCTCGAGAAATGGAATCTGAGTTGACCCGAGTAAGATTTCAGCTATTGTTGATTGGAAACCGGTGAGAAATGTATCAGAGATCAGAAGTTTTCTGGGCTTAGCTGGCTATTACTGACGGTTTTTCAATGGATTTTCCATGATAGCGATTCCAATGACGAGGTTGACACAGAAAGATGTAAAGTTTGAATGGACAAAAAAATGCCAACAAAGTTTTGAGAAACTAAAGGCACTGTTAATTGAGGCTTCGATTTTAGAGCAACCTGAACCGGGAAAATAATTTGTGGTTTATAGTGATGCATCCTTGAATGGATTGGGCTGTGTGCTTATGCAAGAGGGCAAGGTGATAGCATATGCCTCTAGACAGTTAAAGACATACGAGAGGAATTACTCGACACAGGATTTAGAGTTGGCTGCCATTGTGTTTGCAGTGAAGATATGGAGACACCATTTGCATGGTGAAAAGTGTCAGATATTCACTGATCATAAAATCCTAAAGTACTTGATGACTCAAAAGGAGTTGAATTTAATGCAATGAAGATGGTTAGAGCTGATAAAAGACTATGAGCTAGTGATTGACTATCACACATGAAAGGCGAATGTAGTCGCCGACGCTCTCAGTAGAAAATCCTTGTTTGCATTGAGGGCTATGAATACACGGGTGACTTTATCTAGTGATGGTTCTATTTTAGCCGAGTTGAGGGCTAGACCTATGTTTCTCCAAGAGATTTGTGAAGCTCAGAAAGATGACAGCGACTTGCAAGCCAAAAGATTTTAGTGTGAGTTGGGTGTTGAGTCTGACTTTTGGATTAATTCTTATAGATGTTTGATGTTCCGAGATAGAGTCTGTGTATCGATGGATGATAAGCTCATTCAGAAAATTTTACACGAGGCACATAGCAGATGTCTGTCTGTACATCCAGGCAGCACAAAAATGTATAATTATTTGAATAAATGGTATTGGTGGCTGAATATGAAGAAAGATATTTCTGATTTTGTATCAAAATGCTTGATTTGTCAACAAGTAAAGGCTGAACACCAAGTACCTTCAGGTCTACTTCAACCTATTATTGTTCCCGAGTGGAAATGGGACCGTGTTACTATGGACTTTGTAATGGGTTTACCCTTGGCACCGAGTAAGAAAGATGTCGTATGGGTTCGATAGACTTACGAAGTCGGCCCACTTTATACTGGTACGCATTGATTATTCACTTGATAAGTTCATAAGCTTATATATGTCAGAAATTGTAAGACTACATGGAGTGCTTTTGTCAATTATATCAGATAGAGATCCGAGATTTACATCCCGATTTTGGAAAAAGTTGCAAGAAGCTTTGGGCACAAAGTTGAGTTTTAGTATAGCTTTCCATCCGTAAACTGACGGACTGTGGGAGAGATTAATACAGATACTTGAGGATATGCTCCAGTGTTGTGTTCTTGAGTTTCAAGGCTGCTGGGAAAAGTATTTACCGTTGGTAGAGTTTGCACACAATAACAGTTTTCAATCAAGTTTGAGAATGGCACCTTAGGAGGCATTGTATGGGCAGAAGGGTCGAGCACCTTTGTATTGGACCGTACTCAAAGAAAATCAGATTCACGGGGTCGATCTTGTTAGAGAAACTGAAGAGAAGGTAAGAGTAATTCGAGATTGTTTAAAAGTTGATTTGGATAGATAAAAGTCTTATGCGGACTTGAAACTAAAAGAGATTGAATCTCAAGTTGGTGATAAGGTATTCTTGAAAGTGTCGCCATGGAGGAAAGTTATCAAATTTGGCCAGAAAGGCAAATTGAGTCCGCATTTTATCGGACCATATGAAATTACCGAGAGGATGGGACCTGTAGCTTATCGATTCGCTTTGCCATCTGAGTTGGAAAAGATACATGATGTGTTCCACGTGTCTATGTTGCGACATTACCGATCAGATCCTTCGCATGTGATTACACCGGCAAAGGTTGAAATTCAACCCCGACATGACCTATGGCGAAGAACCGATTAAGATTTTTGCACAAAAAGTCAAACAATTAAGAAACAAAAGTATAGCCCTTGTGAAAGTACTATGGCAAAGACATAGGGTAGAAAAGGCTACATGGGAGCCCAAGGAGGTTATGAGAAACCAATATCCAGACCTTTTTATCGGTAAGATTTTCGAGGAAGAAAATCCCTAAGGGGGGAGAATTATAACAGCCTAATTTAGGACCTAGTTGGAGTAGTGGTTGCGAGACCACAAATCCGTAGAAGAAATATGTGTTTTATGATTTTTATGAGGCTTATGATATGTTTACATGATTATGTGAAAATTTCATGAGGAAATTTTATTACTTAGTGAACAATTTGTCTATTAGGACTAAATTGCAAAGATTGGAAAAATTAAAGGCACACTCTAAAATGATTTTACAATTTAACATTTTAAGGCCCAAAAGCCCAAAATCCAATATATCTTGTTAAGTTAAGAGGAAAAGCCCACATTTTAGGAAAACGTTTATGTATTAAGTTGTTTCGAAAATCGTGTCATCTTTGGAAATTTGATGAAATTTATTAAGCAAATAGTTGAAGCAATAATAATAAACCCAAAGTCAAAAGTCAATCAGGAGTTACATGGCCTTATTACAATCCAAAAAAAAAAAAAACAAAGTATTTAAAGTAATTTTATTTGATCAAATTAAAACATTTAAACAACTTGTAGTGTGGCCATCTCCGAGTCCCCTCCCACGTCGAGTCGTCTATTCAGGATTACCTAAAACATTAAAATTAAGGGTGTGAGTTTCGAAACTCAGTGTGTACAACCCTTGGCAATCAAATCACATACAAATATTCACATTGGGCCTAAGCCCCATCAAAATCGGTGGTCTTGGGCCTTAGCCCACCATGACCTCATATCACATCATATACAACAAGATAATGCAAAACCCACCCCAAAAATCCATCTGCTACACACCATTTCCCTTCCAACCTTATACACTTGTGGGGAATTCTAGCTCGACCCACCCCTCCGCTACACACCAAGGGTAGCCCAGTTACGGTACTACCGAACGTTGCAGCAAAGCTGCTAATCATATATTGGGCTTAAAGCCTCCGGTGGATGCATGCCATACCACTATACGATCCTCAAATCTTCCTCCGTACCATAATTCCCACCCATATCCATCCTAAGTAGATTATCATATGAATGCATCAAACACTCAAGTAACATCCATAAACTCATATTCGTCACATAGGGGTATTTCCGTCATTTCACTACCCAGGGGTATTTTCGTAATACTACCCTCAGGGGTATTATGTTAATTTACAAAATAAGGGTATTCTGGTAATTTTACAAATCTAGGGGTATTTTAGTAATTTTATAAATATAAGGGTATTTGGTCCCTTTCGGGTTTTAGTTATGAACTTTGGCCCATCAACAAGTTCTCGCCGTTAAAGTGAACAGACACTACGCACCAGGTAGGATTCCAGAGAAGAGGAGGTGGGCCACTAGGGCCGCTTAAGTACCAAACTCTCCCTAGATCCAATCCTAGACATGCGTATGCCTGTTGCCACACTCCAACCCAACGACTTGTTCACAAACATGTTTAATTAGCTTAAGTGTTATGAAATTACAAAGTTGTTCAAACTAGGCCTAAAGTCCATTAACCCTAACATACTTGTCAACGTCCCTATAAGCCCATCAAACCCATTTCATGTCCTTACGGCCTGTTAGGCCCAAATCTCATCATATGACCTATTAGGCCCAAAACATATCCATATCATGTATAAAGCATGGCTAACTTAATTCGTATAATCAACCAAACCATTTTATCAACTTAGCCTCAGGGCCCACCGCGCCTATTTAGCCACTTTCAGCTTTTCGGCTTTTCGGCATTACCGATATCTTGTGTAGTGTTTGTACACACCTGGTAATCTTGCGAGCTGCAACCCCTTAGTCACGAACCTACAATTGACATTACTAGCGATTAACCAAAGCGTTAACACATACTGACAAAAAGCCGAAACCTCACCGTACCCTTACCGTGTGCCTCACGTTCTAGTAGCCCTTCCTTTGCTACTATTGGTGATTATCCTCTAGATCTGCACCCAAACACCTATATCGTCAAAACCAAGTAACCCATATTGATCATAAGTCACCCCTATGAGCCACAATAGATTCGGCCATTTACTAAAACTCTAACTGAGTCGAGAATACTTATTGCCTTGATAGCAATCCTTACCTACCGCGCTTGCGATTGCTGAGCCTCACCCTTGTTAATACATGGTGACGACAAAGAAGGGTTAGATAGCCCTTTGGCTTTTAATAAAACACTTTAAAAATTCAACTAAGCTCTTACCGAAATCTTCCTTTGATCCTGCGGCCTAAGTCCGGCTTTTGAGACTCCTAAGGTGACAGAAACAATTCGACAACACTAGGGAGAATAAAAAAAGACGTGATTCGGCTAGAACCAAGTGGTGAACCAAAAAGGGAATTTGAGAAGGGAGAGTATGAAGGATTCGGCTTTGGCACACTTAGAGAGAGAAAAATGTTTCACAAGTGAAGAAATTCGGCCAGAAGGAAAGTAAAAATTCGGCATTAACCTAGGAACTTAATTCGGTACTCATATATATAGCCCCTAATCGAAACTTCCCTTCCCTCAGAGTTCAATTCAGCACCACTATATCCACCTCCCAATCCCTATCTTTTCTCCCTTATCTTCACCTTAAATTTCTCTCCTGAACACTCCCATTTAGAGTCCCCTCCAACGCCAACTCATTCTGTCCAGGCACAAAAAATAAAACTTCTTAGTTCTCCCCTCTTAGACCTCGAACCTTGAACCTCCTTGATTGCCAGACACGCCACCTCACAGCCCCTATATGACGCCACTTTCCACTGGACTACAAGCCCATCTGTGTCCCTTTTCTTCTCTTAATCTGCTTATGAGGCCTCCTGCCTGAGACTAGGGTCCACTAAGTAAGAAAAAAAAAATTTTTCTTTATGGTCACCCCTAACTCTAAGGCTTCAAATAATCCCGATAGTATCTTAATAATATTATTCAAAGTGCTATACATACAAAGGCACAGAAATTAGGGTTTCGAGATTTTTAAGGCATTACAGACCATGTCTGGGACATGGCATCGACATCTATAAACGATCTCGTATAAGACCATTTTTGGGAAATGGCATCGACATCAAGATATGAGATTCCGTGTAAGACCATATCTGGGATATGGCATCGGCATCAAGATGTGATCCCATGTAAGACCATATCTAGGATATGGCATTGGCATCGTGATACATATATGATGGTATTGAGTATCTTCGATATTCTAAGTAGTTCAACGGGTAAAGAGCTAAGTTATGTACTGGTGACAAGGAGCTAAGTCTATGTTTAAGAGAATAAAAGTGTTAAAGTTATGTGATGAAGTGATACATGTACCCATGAGTAACTTACGAGAAATGAATGCAAAATGTGATATGTAGTTTGGTAAGAGTATGCATGAGTAAGTTACGTTGATGTGTTTGAGAACTTGTGTATTATTCCATGAAATGAATGGATGCTATTATAAGTCTTAATGTTACTATTTATTTCATGCAAACTTACTAAGCTTTATGCTTACCCCTCTCTTTTCCCTTTTCCTTGTAGTATCGCTAACCTAGCTCGTGGATCGTAGGACGTCGGAGATCGATTCACACTATCAACTATTCTTTTGGTATATTAAAGTTGATTTATTTTGGGTATGGCATATATAGGAACTTGATCATTTTGTTATGTCATATTTGTTAGCCTAAGTGTTGTCTATTAATGTTACTCATCCATTTTGTAAATGGCCATTGTGAATTGGCCAATACTTGTTAAGTTTCATATATTTAATGATGATGAGTTGTATGAAGTGAAAGTTCATGCAATTGATTGAGAAAAATGCGAAATGTATGCATGACAAATTAGTGATCATTCATAGTGTATTATTATTAAGTTATGAGTTGCTTGAGGTGGCATAAGTGTGTTTACTTTTCAGGGTGGCAATCGGCTTGGAAAATAGCCTTATAATTGTCCACACGGGTAGACACACGGGCGTGTGTCTAGGCCGTGTGTGACACACGGTCAGCCCCATGGGTGTGTTGGTAGGCCGTGTGCCCCCTACATCAAATTTGCGAGAATTCAATTATTGTTAAGTTATGTGTTGCTTAAGGTGGCATAAGTGTGTTTACTTTTCAGGGTGGCAATCGGCTTGGAAATAGCCTTATAATTGTCCACACGAGTAGAGACACAGGCGTGTGACTAGGCCGTGTGCCCCTAAGTGTTTGCTGACGTCATAAACAGAATACCCAGATTTTCACACACAGGTGAAAACACGGGCGTGTTTAGGCCATGTGAGGGACACGGCCCACAGACACGGGCGTGTGTTCGACTGTATGAAAACCCTTGTAGGTTCGAAATGAAAAATAAAATCCACAGGGCTAGGAACATGGGCGTGTGTGATCACATGGCTTGCCCACACGGGCGTGTTCCATTTCACACAGGCGTGTGGCCCTGTTTTGAGGAAAAAATTCTAAGTGTACAAAAGTTTCTGGTTTAATCCCGAACCATCTCGTATATATGTTTAGGGTCTCGTAGACCCATAATAGGGACATTATGAATATGAATGAAAAAGTTTTAAGTTAGAACGAAATTTTATGGCCGATGTTGTATGTTTGAGCAAGTCAAGTTTGGTAATGCCTCGTATCCGATTCTGGTGTTGAATAAGGGTAAGGGGTGTTACACTTTCTCTCCACGAGCTCTCATACCTCTGGTTCGTACTCCACGAGTATTCATTTCTCTATAGCATGATTAAGTTTTATGAAATTATTTGACAAATTAGAAACGTGTTTTCGTTATTAATCCTAAATGTTTCAGTTTAATAGTTTCATTGCAGCTTAACTATCTATAGTTTCATAATCTAGAGTTTCATTATATAAGAAATACTTATCCTGGGCTGGCTTCAGAGTCTCAGATTTTTTACAAAAACATAACTTTTGTAAAAAGTAGATTTTTAGTTATGGCATGAATTTTTCCAAAAAATACCCCTTTATTAGATATTCATGCGAACTTTAAAAATAAACCACAATTCGAGTTTTAAACTGGGCTCTGATACCACTAAATATAACCCTCTAAACCTAGCCTAGACGTTATGGTTGAATCTCGAAGATCACATTAGCCATGTTAATTGCATAGAAAACCATTTAGTTATTTTCTTTCAACAATTGTCATCTTTTACTTTTAAAATCAGCGTTTTGATTTCCTCGAGAAAAATCCAAGTAATGTCTTTGAATATTTTAGGAAAGAAATTATCAGAAATTGATTCAGTTTGGAAAGTACAAGTTTTGAACATTTGAAGAAAACATCATACTTTGAAAATGTTGCAGCGGAAAAACGACCAAATCTTATTTGTTGATTAAAAATCATAATTTGATACATTTCATAAATAAATGAATAAATAGTTTTAAGTTTCGTAAAACATACTCTTGAGTTTGAGATAAAATCATTAGGTCGAGATTATAATTTTGTGTAAAAATTATCGTTTTTCATACTAAGTTGATAAATCATTTAAATAATTGTTTTAAAACCAAATCATGCAAAAAAAAAAATCATTGTGGACAAGCCACCAGAATTTGCAGATTAATAAACTACCAGAATCCACTTTTGTACAATCTTATCCCAGCCCCATGCATGTGATATGACATAAAGAACATAATTTTCAGTATGCATGATTTACATGTGAATTAGATCTCATTACGAATTAACACAGTAGGCATATTTTGACATGCAATTCATAATCTTTTTATCAGAACAGAAGCATGATATATGTAAATATATTTCAAGCAAAATAGAATATCGCCATTCAACATGTCATGAGTGTTGGAAAAAGAATAACATAATATCTCATACACCAAAATTCACATAATAATCATATAATAACACGTATTGAAATAGCATAGAGTTACTTACTTGATATACAACCATGTCAATAGTTTTGTCAAACTTTCCCATTTTGAATACGTAGTGTATTCGTGGTTAACCATATTTTCAGAGTCACATTAATAAATATCAAATTTATTATTTGCTTACTAATTATTAACCATTACGTAGTAATAGATTAGACCCACACCTTGATTTGTAGATCCAACAACACTGTCTCTGTAACAGCCCTTACCCGTGTCCGATGCTGGGACAGGATACAAGGCATTACCGAACTTAAACATAAACATTTATACAAAATCGGGCTATAAAATTTCATTCAATTTAAAATCATTCATTCACATGGAAATTGTCCCTTATATGGGCCCACGAGGCCCAAAACAATCATTGAGAATTGTTTAGGACTAATCCGAGAACTTAGGAAACTTTAAGAAGACTTATACATTTTTTATCAAAACAGGGGTCACACGCCCGTGTGGCTTGGGACACGCCCGTGTGGGTAGATCATGTGGTTACACACGCCCATATCCTCAGGCTGTGTAACTCTCTGTTTATGACGTCATCAACAAAATAGGGTTACACAACCAAGTCACATGCCCGTTTGCTTAGGCCGTGTGGCGAATTAAATTCCGAAAAATAAATGCAGAGTTCACATGCCCTGGGCACAAGCCCATGTCCAGGGGTCGTGTCCTCCACACAGCTAAGACACACGGCCATGTCTCTGCCCGTGTGGCCAAGAAAATGGCTATTTACCAAACCATTTGGCACCCTCATTTGCACATACTTAAACACAACCTCAATGGCATCTTTCATGGCATAATTGAGCAATTAAACATCATCAAACAAGTCATGATCATAGCGAATTCATATAATCTTATTCAGGCATAAGGCACCATACTTTGCCTAGCTTAAAATTATCAAACTTTCATGCCATGATTATCATCAACACATCCTAAATCCATCCATGCCAAACACACATAACCACATCACATGAAACCTTTAGTACAAGCACACACATATAAATAGGCATTACAACTGATTAACCAATATTAGCCACATCTCATGGCCATATACAAAATGAATCATATTACCATTATGAACCAACACATTTGGCCAAATCAAATGGCACATACACAATTTACTAAGTCCCTATACATGCCATAAACTTAAGAGGTCTGTATTCACTTTTACCCCACGATGATAGCTTGATAGTGTGATAACATCTCCGGTGATCTCCAGCTCGAGCTAACATAAAACCCTATAAGATATGAGAAAGGAAGGGGCGTAAGCTACAATACTTAGTAAGTCTGTATGCAAATAATAAGCAAAAAAGGAAGGGGAGTAAGCTACAATGCTTAGTAAGTCTGTATGCAAATAATAAGCAAATTATTAACATTTTTTTCACCTATTCTCACAATATGTTCTCTAGGTAATACAATCATAATTGCATAAAATTTCACAATTCATTTATGTTCATCTTGAGCTGTCTACTCGGGTGATAGTCACTAAATTATTTTTATCCATAGCTACGGAACTCCAAATTAACATATGCTAATTTACCTTGAAACTAGACTCACATATCTTCTTATCATAAAATTTCCAGAATTTTTGGTTCAGCCAATCAGTACAGTTTATTCTTTAAAATCTTCCCTGTTTCGCTATCCAATAGTTCTGACCCTTCTTCACTAAAAAATTCTTTTTCTCATGGTACAAAACTCGAATGATGTTCTTGTTTGTTTCTCTTGAAAATAGACTCCTTAAAAAATTTAAGAATATAAATTTTATCCCTGATTATTTTTATAAAATTTTTAATGAATTTCCCAAGTCAGAATAGGGGATTCTGAAATCATTCTAACCCTGTCTCACTAAAATCAAAATATCTCATCATATGAAATTCTTTTGCTTATTCTATTTCTTTTATACAAAAATAGACTCAATAATATTTAGTTTCATATCTTATTCAACTTCTAATTCAATTTCCACCATTTTTGGTGAATTTTCAAAGTGATACAACTGCTACTGTTCAAACTGTTTTGTTGCTAATTTTACTCTATCATGTTTTATTTGTATTAATTCTCATTTACACACATATAACACTAAATTATATCAATAGTTAGCCATGCCAATAGCTAGTTATCATTAAATATTTACAAGCCATTCATTGGCCAATTTAACCTATACATCCACAACAAAGACTTGAATATTTCATTTCTCAATTTAATTTGGCTTAAAAGCCTCACACATGATCATCAATCACATTTCCCACTTATTCATACATCATACGCATGATCTTATAATCACAAGGTCATTCTCATAGGTATAACTTACTCGTTTTCCTTCTTACCAAAATTTGATCATATCCCGAGCACATTGCTCATGAGTGTATACATACATATACTTGCACTTAATCATCACATATCATATATCGGGATCATTGTAACACCCCAAACCCGGCCCAAATGCTACGAATGGATCTGGTATGTTACGGGGTTTACGTTAAAAACTTCACTTGGATGATCTTTGGAAATTCAGTTTTTTTATACAAGTATTCGTTAAGTAAGTGATATTGGAGGAAAACCTTTGCTCTTTTGCTGAACATAAATTTTAAAAAAATTAATGAAGATATTAACAATTATAAATTGATGTGATATGCATGTTGGGGTTGATGGGCTTGATGGACGTAGACTAGTATGATAGTATTAACGGACCTTAGGCCTAGTTAAACAACTCTTCAATTCCATAAGACTTCATCCAACTAAACAAACTCGTGAACAAGTCAATGGGTTAGGGTGTGGCAATAGGCATACGCATGTCTAGGATTGGATTCAGGAAGAGCTTGGTATTTAAGCAGTCCTAGTGACTCACCTCCTCTTCGCTGGAATCCTACCTAGTGCGTAGTGACTGTTCACCTTAGCCGCGAGGACTTGTTGATGGGCCAAAACTTATAATTAAAACCCGAAAGGGACCAGCCACCCTATTTCACAATCAAAATACCCCCAAGTTTTGTAAAATTTCTGAAATACCCTCGATTTGTGAAAATTCCCCAGAATACCCTGGATTGTAAAACTACCAAAATTTGTGAAATTACCGAAACACTCCGGTTGGCAAAATTTCCAAAATACCCTTGGTTTGTGAAAATTTCCAAAACAATCGTGATTTTATAAAATCCTCATGTTTTGCAAATTCACCCGAAAACCCCTAGATTTACAAGAGTAACCCGGTTTACGAAATTCAATTTTCTAAAGTACCCCTGCTTCAAAAGAAAAGAAAACAACACCAACATCAAAATACCTCTATTTCGAAAAGAAAAAACCAAGATACCCCATTTTGAGGAAATTACCAAAATACCCTCGTTCAAAAAAAATTTTTTTTCTAGAAATACCAAAAATACCCTTGCTTTAATAAAAAGTACCAAAGTACCTCCAATTCGAAAAAAAATCACCAAGATACTCTATTTTGGAAAATACCCTGTAGGATAAAACTACGAAAATACCCCTGGGTAGAGAAATGATGAAAAAACTCTTATGCGATGAATGTGAGTGCATGGATGCTATTTGTATGTTGATGTTTGATGATTGAATGTATGTGCTTCCTAGCACTAGGAGATGCGAACTTGAGACTGAATTGTAGATATAACTGCGAATTCGAAAGAACTACTCTTAAAACTACTATTCATAAGACTGGTTGTGGTTAATCAGCGGAAGCGTGGTGGGCCCGTAACCTAAAGGTTCTAGGTTCAAAAACTCGGCTGTGGGTATGAGGTCCAAAAATATTTTCAAAAGTTGGTTTGGAAAATGGTTTAGAAAAATATATATCTATTTTCTGGAAGTATGGCACCCGAGTCTCCGGCGCCAATCCACACTGTAAGTTTCCTGATACTTTGCTTTGTTATTTGTTGTATTTCTGGTATCTATTCTGTCTGTTTGGTTTGGATGTGATGTTCAGATATAGAGTTGGTTGCATACGAAATATTTTTCTGCTTTAATGGCTAGGTGTTTTTCAGTATGTGTAGGAGTTCTAAATTCTAGTTAAAAGTATATAGTGTTATTAAGATCAGAGTGCGCAGCAAGAGCGTAGTGTGGTAGGTTGGGATGTGTGACTGTTAGTTAGTTGGAAATTTCGAGGACGAAATTTCTTTAAGGAGGGTAGATTTGTAACATCCTGAATTTGGGCCTAGTAGGATTGAGCCCAATGGGCCTTGAGCGTAGTAGCGTTTAAAATTTTTGGATAATAAGAGATTGTCTTTAGTGCAAGTTGGACCTATTGGATAAGTGATTTTGGAATGTTAGAGGGCTTTATGAAGTCCCGGGATCAAACTTTGGCTTTAAGGAAATTTTAGTTTTCTTTTTAAATGGACTTTAGAATTTGGATATAGATTTAAAATTAGTTGTGCATGGTTTAAGATACAAATGGGCTTGTGGCCCAGTGGCAAAGTGGCGCCACTTAGAGAGCAGGGAGGTGGCGTCAACTGGGGAGGCCCAAATTCAAGTTGCATGAAGCCCAATTCTTTTAATTAAATTTTAGCTAATTTTCGGCATTTAAATGGATAGAGTGGGTGGCATTAGGGCTTTATTCTTCCATTCTCTTCTTCAATTTCGGCATTTGGATTTTTCTTTCCTTCTTTTCTCTCATTCTCTGCCAAAGCCGAAATCCCTAAATCCCATTCTCTCATCTTCACTTTTATGCAAAAGCTGAAACTCTTGATTTTAATTCTTTTCTCCATTCTTTTTCTATAAGCCAAATATTCATTATTCTTTGCTTCTTCTCTTTTGCCGATCTCTTCACTAAAAGCCGAATCTACATAGATTCCTTCCTATCATCTTCTCTTTTTGATCTTCTCAAAAGCCGAAATCTTCTAGGAGTTGCCGAATTCTCTGTAAAGGTAGGTGACGATTTCTTCTGATCTATTCTTTTTCTCTTTCGGTTTTTAGAAGACAAAGCTGAAAGGCTAATGGATTAATGGTTTGATGTTTTCTGGTTGGGCGACATTCGGGAATTGAAGTAGATCGCTTAGATCTAAAAGCCGAAACCGTTAGTCTCTGAACTTCATATCTCTCTTTTCGGGATTTCAAGGTAAGGATTTCAATTCTCCTTAAGATGATCAACCGTTTTCTTTTCGTTAGTCATGCCTTAACCTAATGTTTCGTTACCAGCCTCTGAACAACACCTTAGGCAGATAGCGGTTGTGTCGGCTACGGATAACGTCGACGTAGAAAGTCTTGTTCTAATGATAATCAGGTGTGTAGATCTCTAAAACACTAGTTAACTGTAATATATATATGTTATGGGCTAAAAGCCGGAAAGAGGCTGTGTAGACAGTCGAATAAAACCCTAAAAGGGTTAGGCAAAGGATGCCAGGTACGTAATCATAGAAACCTCTCTATGAGTACCAATATATGTGAAAGCCTGCTTGTCTATTTCTTTTAAGTATGTATGCATGGGGAGGGACTATGATAATGAAGGGGAAGTGCATGATAGGTCACTTGGTGATCGGTGGTTAAACCACAAATTCAAATGTTAGGTCACATAGTGATCGGTGGCCATGCCACGTTAAATGATTCCTGAAAATAGGAATAGGCAGTACGGCTGTCGGCATGGTGTGTAGCGAATGGAGGGTTGATTGTAGAAATCCCAAGGTGTGATGGTTGGTACGGATTGGTGTGTAGAGGATGGAATTCTAGGATGGGTTGGGCTATTCATCATTTATTATTTATCATGTAATTATGACTGTTGCCTTTATGTATGGGCCAGGGCTCATAATGTGTTTATGGGCCTCAGGTCGTTGTGTGCTTCGGGATTTATACACTGAGTCTTGGTGACTCACCCTTTCATTTTTCTCTACTCTTTCAGATGAGCAGTAGATCGTGGACATGGGAGCCGAGACGGACTCGAGGGGCCATCAAGTTTTTATCATTATAGATTATTTCGGTTTTTCTTTAAGTTTTTAATTTTTGGAATATTTATGTAATAAGGCCCCATAGTTTATATTCAACTAAGTAGTTTTTAATATTCGCAACTTATGAAATTATGTCAAAGGTTTAATTATTCAAAATAATAATAATACAAGTTTTTTTTTTCCAAACGTCACTTAATTATTAATTATTGGCTAATTAATTTAAGATATCCAAAACCAATAAGGAACTATGTTTTCAACTTCAAACCCGTAGCATGCCAGATCTGGTCGAAACGTATGGGCCGGGTTTGGGGTGTTACACTCATTTCTCGTGAGTTTTCATATGTATCTGTATCACTTCATCACATAACTTTAGCACTTTTTCATTCTTGAACATAAACTTAGCTCTTTACCGTTGAACTAATAGGAATATCGAAGGATACTCAATCTCATCATACATGCATCATGATGCCAATGCCATATCCCAGATATTGTCTTACATGGGATCACATCTTGATGCCGATGCCATATCCCAGATATGGTCTTACACGGGATCTCATATCTCAATGTCGATGCCATATCCCAGATATGGTTTAATACGAGATCGTATATAGATGTCGATGCCATGTCCCAGACATGGTCTTACACGAGATCTTTCTTTGGTGCCAAGGCCATGTCCCATACATGGTCTTATACGGGATCTACATTCGGTGCCGATGCAATGTCCCAGACATGGTGTTATACGGGACCTTCCTTATCTCATGTTGTGACATTGGTATCCTTACTATTCTGTATGTTCAACCGGGACTTCTTCTTAACATATTTTCATCATACTCTCATCGAGGCATCATTAGTCGACTTCATAGAAATAATATACATTTCATGAAATGTCAAACATTTAAAACCATAATAACATGATGCTGAATTATTACACACAAACTTACCCCGACTTAAAATGGCGAAAGGGACTGAGTCGTCTAATATTCGTCTTTCCCCCGTTCTAAGTCCGAAACTCATTTTCTTTATCTAAAATATCACATTTTACTTATTAAGTTGTTATACTATTCAATTCAGTCCAAAAACTATATTATGGAAAAATTACATTTTTTCCCCTAAATATTATCATATTTACACTTTCGCCCCTAGGCTCGTAAAATGATTTTTATTCAATTACCTTGTATTTTAGGCCTAGTCGAACCATTTTCATAACTATAGCAGTCCATAATTTGCATTCATTCACGCATTTTCATACATTTTCAACTTTTTACAAACTAGTCCTTTTATGCAATTTCATCGAAAATCACTTAGTAAATGTCGTTTACTACACACCGAGCATTCATATTCTACCATTAGACATCAAATCACATGCATGTCATCCATGGGTAAATTTTTAAACACAAACCCTAGCCCAAAATAATGGTAGAAATAGCTAAACCGAGTTAAGGAGATCTAAAAAATGTAAAGAACATTAAAAATAGGGCGTGGATGCACTTACTATTGAGCTTGAAAGCTTGAAAACCCTAGCCATGGCTTCCCCCATGCTAAATTAGACCAAGCAAGATGATGGACAAGGGTTTTTGGCTTTTATTTTGTCTTTTAGTCCATTTAATTACCAAATTACCAAAATGCTCCTAACTTAAAAATATCCTATTTCATTTATCTCATGTCCATTTTTGTTCAACAATTTAACCAATGGTATAATTACCATTTAAGGACCTCCAATTTAAAATTTCATTAGAAATTGGACATTTCTAACATGTGGAAGTCAACTTTTGCACTATTTACAATTTAGTCCTTTTGACTAAATTGAGTGCCCAAACGTCGAAATTTTCGAAAGAAATTTTCACAAAATCTTTCCGTGAAATTGTAGACCATAAGAATATAATAAAAATAAGATTTTCCTCGTCAGATTTGTGGCCCAAAAATCACTGTTTCGACTGGGTCTAAAATCGGGTTGTTAAAGTTCATTTCCACTTCCAACTCCAAGGGAAGTATTTTGACTTTGAGTCCTTTTTATTAATAAAATCAATACCATGTGTTAAAATCTTGAATAATTACATAAAAAACCCATATTGAAGATTAGTTAGAAAAAATTACTTATCAATCGCCTATACGAATTCACTTTTCCTAAAGTGAGATTTCGGATATGAATGGTACAGGAAGAACACTTCACAAGAGTCCATAAATCAATGTTAGATTCGGTCTTAGGAAGTGGAAAAGAAAATATTATTATCGAAACTTTAAAGACTACTTACAATAATTCAAAGGAATTGGTGAGTCCTTGATCCCACAGTAGTTCAATTACAATGGAAGATTATCTAGGGAAAATTAACATTCAAAAATAAAAAGAATATATTAGGATCGTAAAAGATCTATGAAAAATAAGAGAGGAGGATTACCAGTTCGATTTTAACTGAAGAAATCAAGAGACTATGAAAATTGATGAAAGATGGTGAATAACGGCGATGGTGGTGCGGTGGCGTTACGATGGCAGCATGGCGGTGGTGCGGCAGTAATGAAGTATGGAGGAGGTGTGGAAGAGAGAGGAGGTCTTTGTGTCATTGTGGTCGTGCTAGTAAGTGCTCTTGAAAGACTGTCCAATGTCTTTAATAGAAGATGTGAAAATTGAACTAAAATTAAAGTTTGAGGTGTACAAATGCACCAAATTAATGTTTCAAATTGTATCAAAATTAATGTATACTTTTGTATTTATCCCTATACAAAAATGAACTTAGAAATTTGTTATAATTTTTATAATTTTATAAAAAGTTTTAAACATTTAAAAAAAAACTTATTTTTATTATTTTTATAATTTATTAGAACTGTTTATAAGATTTTATGATTCTTTATAGTTGTTTTTGTATGTTCCATAATATTTTACAACATTTTTAACTTTATATAAAATTTTAATATTTTTATACATTTTTAATATTTTATAATTATTTATGAGAAAAACATAATATTAAGTCAAAGTTTGCTAAGTGTCGCAATCAAATTGTGTAACACCCTACCCCGTATTTAACGCCAGGATAGGGTTATGGAGTATTACTGGACTTATAGCACATTTAAACATATATTTTACATACGATTAGTCAATTCATATACAATTCAACCACAACCAATCATTTTTCCCTAATACGAGCCTACGAGACCCTAAACATGCATTAGGAGTGGTTTGGGACTAAACTGATAACTTTGGAAACTTTTTTGAACATTTAGAAAATATTCTCAAAAACAGGGGACACACGCCCGTGTGGCCCGGCCGTGTTCTCACACAGCCACAGACACGCCCATGTCACAGGCTGTGTAGACATTCAAAATGAGAGCACATGGCTGGGTCCCAACCCGTGTCTGACCCCATGTAACTCTCTGACTTGGGTCACATGGCCAACACACACGCCCGTGTGGCTAGCCCGTGTGCCCTGAAAATGGCCATCAACGCCCGTGTGCTTGGCCGTGTACTGAGCCGTGCCAAACCTGTAGGGTATACTGACTTATGCCACATGGCCAAGTCACACACCCGTGTGTGAGGCTATGTGGTGCATACTGAGTTGTTTTATATTTCATCATCAGGGGACACATGGCCGCGTACGTGACCGTGTGTCACACACGGCTGAGACACACACTCATGTCTCTGCCCGTGTGGACAAAAATAAGCTATTTACCAAGCCAATTTGCCACCCTATCTTATGCACACCTATACCAAACATCAACAACACCTAAACAACTTCAAATCAAGCATATTCTATACCATTTCATTTCTCATCAGTACAAATCACAAATAGCACAATATGCCATCTAATTTCATACCTAATTTCACTTATCAAAACATCAATATGGCCATTTCCTAAACCTGCATTATTTTACCTAATTACATAAACATGCCAACCTCAATTCTCATCCATTAAATACCCTTGATTAAAAAATACCAAAAAGCATAACATCTTCATATCCAACCTCATAACCAAGCCATATACACATTAATATATACATAACCACTTTATCCAAAATAAGCCAACTCTCATGGCTATATACAAACCAAGACTTAGACATTCATGAGCCAACTCAAATGGCAAAAGTCAATACCAAAATACATGTCAAAATAACTATAATCCTATACATACCATATAACCAAAACATAAGCTCAAAAGTACCAAATTGATAGTTGGATAGTGTGACGAAGACTCCGACGATCCCCGAATCCAAGCTAGCTTTGGAATCACTATAAAACATGGTAAAATGCACAAAGTAAGCTTTATAGCTTAGTAAGCTCGTATGAAATAAATTCAATTTAATCATAGATATACAATTCAAAAAATTTAATATAACAACATATAGATCATTTAACTAACAAACCTTTCACATATTCAATCATAATTTTATATTAGAACTTCACAACGTTTTTGTTTTAAGCTTATATAATTCATGTACATACCTGTACGACCTCGTATCAATCTCATACTCAACCACATCTTTCATTTACCCGTTGAACCATTCAAAATACAATTAGATATATGGGAAACTTGCACTCGAAGTGCCACATATATAGCCGAACCTAACCCGATCTGATATCACATATTCTGTTCACACTAGAGCTATCAACAGGCCTGCTCACACAAGCTGTGGGTCAAGACGTAGCTACACGGCTACTCACACAAGCTGTCAAGAAACCACAATAGATTTCAGTATACTCAGTCACCGGTAGGATGTACAGGACTAGCACTCGGATCACATAATCACAATGATCCCCTAATGACATGTCACTAGTATCCTATATATTCCTAAGGTTCAACCGAGATCTCCAATATCGAATCATCGTCAAATCATTGTTGAACAAGTCTATAGTCTCATATTCACAGTTTATGCAATATCAAAGCATTTAAAATATATTTACAACGAAACTTATTACATACGAACTTACCTCAAATATAAAAACTGCTAAACTGGTCGATTAGTCGAGAACTCTGTTTTTCCCTCGATCCAGATTTGAGTTTCACTTTTTTAATCTATATGTAATCAAAATTAACTTATTTAGTTATATCTCTATTCAATTTAGTCCAAAATTCACATTAAGGTGCTGTTACATATTTGCCCCTTATGTTTCACAACTTTTACAATTTAGTCCTTATTTCATAAAATCACAAATTCATGCAATTAGGTCCCTACCCATGCTAGCCAAATTTATCTTATTTCCAAAGCAGCCACATTTTTCATTTATTTCACATTTTAACCATAAAACTTACACTTTTCACAAATTAATCCCTAATTTGCATTTTCACTAAAAATCACTTAACAAAACTTGTATAACTATAATCAAACATTCATAATCTATCATTAAACATCAAAACACACATGTATTCATCAATGGAAACATCTAAAATCTTTAACAATTTTGCAAAATAGTCCCTGGGCTAGCTAGACTAAGCTGCAACAATCTCAAAAACATAGAAATCAATAAAAATGAGACAAAAAGGGACATACAATTGAGCTAGGAGATGACTGAATGCTTCAAGACCTAAAAATGGTTGTTCTTCATGTGAAAATCAGTTAAGGAATATGAATGAATCAATTTAGTGTTTTTGTTTTATTTTAATTAACCTTATTTACTAAATACCAAAATTAAGCTTATTACTAATTCAAATTTTCAATAATGCCATGCCATTATCATCTACTATCTAATTAATGGGCTATTTGCCACATAAAGACCTTCACTTTAAGGTTCTATAGCTATTAGACACCTTTTGCTAATAAAACTCAAGTTTTACACTTTACACTATTTAGTCATTTTTATCAAATTGACCAATCAAACCATAGAATTTCTTAACGAAATTTTCACACAATTTTAATATCATACTGTAAACGTTAAAATAATAATAAAATAAATATTTGGCTTCAAATTTGTGGTCCCAAAACCACTGTTTCGATTTGACTAAAAATAGGTTGTTACAGCTCTCTCTCCTGAGGGATTTTCGTCCTTGAAAATCTTACCAAAAAGAGGTTAGGGTAACATTTTCTCAAAGATTCCTCGAGTTCCCACGTAGCCTCTTCGACACCGTGTCATTGCCAAAGTACTTTCAGTAGAGCTATGCATTTATTTCTCAACTGTGTAACCTCGCCAGCTAAAATTCGGATCGGTTCTTCGTTGTATGTCATGTCGGGTTGAATTTCAATCTCTACCGGAGAAATTACATGAGATGGATCTGATCTATATCGTCGCAACATCGACACATGAAACACATTTTGGATTTTCTTTAATTCTGACAGCAATGCTAGTCGATATGCCACTGGCCCTATTCTTTCAATGATCTCTTACGGTCCGATGAATCGTGGACTCAATTTGCCTTTGCGACCAAAACGAAGTATTTTCTTCCACTGAGATACTTTCAAAAATACTTTGTCTCCAATATGAAATTCAATGTCTTTACGTTTCAAATACGCGTAAGATTTTTGTTGATCTAAAGCTGTTTTCAAACTATCGCGAATTACTTTTACTTTCTTTTCGATCTCTTTGATCAAATCAACCCCGTGAATCTTTTTCTCACTAAGCTTAGTCCAATACAATGGGGTTCGGCATTTGCAGCCATATAAAGCTTCATACAGTGTCATCTTTATGCTCGATTGAAAACTGTTGTTATACGCAAATTCAACCAATGAAAAATATTTCTCCCAGTTGCCTTCAAATTCTAAAACACAACAACGAAGCATATCTTCGACAATATGTATTGCTCTCTCTGACTGACCGTCAGTTTGAGGATGAAACTGACACCCTTGTAATCTAATAATCTTAGAAATGTACAATTTGGCCAATTTATCAAGTGAATAGTCTGAACGTACTAGAATGAAATGTGAAGATTTCGTCAGTCAATCAACGACAACCCAAATAGCATCTTTCTTCTTCAGAGACAGGGGTAATCCCGATACAAAATCCATCGTAACTCTATCCCATTTCCATTCTAGTATCATCACCAATTGTAACAATCTCAAAGGCACTTGATGTTCAGCTTTAACTTGCTGACACACTAAACATCTCGATACAAATTCTAAAATGTCTCATTTCATACCCGACCACCAATATAATTGTATCAAGTCATTATACATTTTGGTACTCCCCGGGTGAACAAATAGACAACCATTGTGTGCTTCGTGCAAAATTTTTTGAATGAGCTTGGAATTTTTTGGTACACAGATTCTACCTCGGTCCATTAAGTAATCATCGGACCCGATCTGATAATCTAAATCACTAATTGACTCACATTGCATTCTTTTGGTTTGTAACTCGGTATCACACTTTTGACCTTCACAAATTTACTGAAAAAAACTGGTTTAGCTATCAACTCTTCTAGAATCGAACCATCATCAAACAAATTCAATCTTGTATTCATTGCTCTCAAAGCAAACAGAGATTTTCTACTTAAAGCATCTGCGACCACATTTGCTTTCCCCGGATGGTAATCAATGACTAACTCGTAATCTTTTAATAGCTCGAGCCATCTCCGTTGTCGCAAATTCAAGTTTTTCTGGGTCAATATATACTTTAAACTTTTGTGATCAGTAAAGATGTAACATTTTTCACCATACAAATGATGTCGTCAATTTTCAATGCGAAAACAATAGCGGCCGACTCTAAATCATGCGTCGGATAATTCTTTTCATGCGACTTTAACTGTCTAGAGGCATAAACTATAACTTTTCCTTTTTGTGTCAAAATGCAACCCAAACCATTCAATGAAGCGTCGCTGTAAATCACAAACTCTTTACCCAAATCAGGTTGAACTAAAACTAGTGCCTCAGTTAATAATGCTTTCAAAATAATCAAAACTCTGTTGACATTTCTCTGACCACTCGAATTTTACATCTTTCTGTAGCAATTTGGTTATCGCTGTAGCAATCAGCGAGAATCCTTTAACAAAACATCGATAACAACCAGGCAATCCCAAAAAGCTTCTAACTTCGGATACATTTCTCGGTGGTTTCCAATCAACAACTGCAAAAATCTTATTCGAATTAACTCGTATACCTTTCGTTGAAACAATGTGTCCCAAAAATCCAACTTCTCAAAGCCAAAACTCGCATTTACTGAATTTGCTAGTACTAAATAGCAAATTTGACTTCTCTGATCGGTGGTAACCCCGACAATTCTTCTAGAAATACATCCGGATATTCACACACTATTGGCACTGATTCAATCTTCGATTCAAACACTTTTGTGTCCAGTACATACGCAAGGTAAGCTTTGCAACCTTTTCTCACACATTTTTGAGCTGACATAAACGAAATCACAACAGGAAATTCACTCGATTCATCTGATTCAATTCAAATGATTTCACTATTCTGACATTTAAATTCAATAATCTTCCGTCTACAATTCACAGCAGCATCATTTAGATTCAACCAATCTATACCCAGAATTACATCGAATTCATCAAATAGCAAAAGCATCAAATCAGTTGGAAAACAGTAACCCCGAGTCGTTAAAGGACAGTTCTTGCAAACTTTATCAACTAAAACATACTTGCCTAAGGGGTTCGATACTTTAATCACAAACTCAGTAGATTCAATAGGGAATTTCTTACTAGACACTAAATTCTCACAAACATACGAATGAGTTGATCTAGGATCAATCAATGCAATAACATTAGTGTCGTAAAGAGAAAATGTACTGGTGATAACATCTAGTGATGATGCGTCTTCGTGAGCGCGAATAGCATAAGCTCTAGCAGGTGCTTTGGCCTCAGATTCCTTAGCCGAATCTTTTGTCGCGCCTCTACTACTGGTCACATTTCTCGCATTTCTCGGTGGCCTCCCTCTATTAGTTGCGTTACTTGGTCTTGCATTCTGAATCTTATCTTTCTCAACTAACTCTGGGCAATCACGTATGAAATGATCTTGTGAACCACATTTGAAACAAGCCCAGTTATTCATTCTATATTCACTAGGATGTCGTCTTTCGCATTGCTGACATTCAGGTCTCCAATTTCTCACACTGCCAACACTCGGTACTGATGTAGCTTGAGTTTTAGGACTTGAGTATTATTTTCCACGATCTTTGTTTGAATACCCAATTTAAGTATTGTAACAGTCCGATTTAGACCCTAGTCAGAATAGTGGTTTTGGGACCACAAATTCGAGTGTAAAAATATTTAAATATTATTTTCAGTGCATACGATATGTGAATTAGTCTGTGTGAACTTTTCGTGAATTAATTTTGCCTTATGTGTACTTAATTTGAGAAATGGACTAAATTGAGAAAAAAGGTAAAAGTGGCAATACATATGTTGAAGTGTTTATTTGAGTTGGTTATTAAATGTGAAGGCCTTAAAGTGAAATTAGGCCATGGAATTATGGGATGGACGGTTGAGGCTATTACATTATATGGTTTTATGATTAAATTATAAAGGTTAATTTTGACATTTGTATATTAATATGTAACATAATAAAACAACCATTAAAAAGATGATTATTATCATCTTATATTGCCGGAAAACAAAGAAAAGAAAAAGAAGGAAGAACATTTAGGTTTCGGCTAGTTTTTTATTTGATTCAAGGTATGTTTTGCTTCAGTTTTTGATAATTTCTACATTTTTGTAATCGTTGCTTTGAATACTTTGAAACCCATGTCTTAATTTTTTGAATTGATGAAGATTTTGAAAAGTGCCATTGATGAATTCATGAGCTTTGTGATGATTGTTGATGAAATATGAAATATATGCGTTTGATTAACATATTTTGTCTTTGCATTTTTGATGAATTTGAGTAGTTTGGACTAAATTGAGAAAATAATACTTTAAGGGACTAAATTGTGACATAAATGAAATGTATGAAATTGTATAAATTTCATGAACATTCGGCTAAGCATGGTTAAGTTGAGATTTTGTGTATTTTGTGATTTTATGAAATAGGGACTAAAATGTCAAAATGTAAAAATATGAGGGCTAATTTGTAAATTGCCCTAAATATGTGTTTTTGGATTGAATTGAACGAATTGGTTAATAAATGAGTTAAATTTGAATATGTATAGATCAATAACTGAAGAAAACGAATTTAGATCGTAGAAAGTCGAAAGTGATCGAATAGTCGAGTCCGTACGTTTACTCGAATCCGAGGTAAGTCTATATACAAATAAATGCATTTGTATTGATTTATGTATGTACATATGAAATTTCATTGTGATGATTGTGTATGAGATGACAAATATATGAAATCCGAGAAAGTATCAACAATTGGTCAATATCCGAAAGTCCCGTACGAACCTAGGAATAGATAGGATTACATATGTCATGACATAGGTGTCTGATATGTGATACCATGTAAGACCACGTCTGGGACGCTAGCATCTATATGAGATTTACGTGTAAGACCATGTCTGGGACATTGGCATCGTATTTGATTTCGTGTAAGACCCTGTCTGGGACAGTGGCATCGATATCTGAGTACATGTAAGACCACGCCTAGGACGTTGGCATTGTATGCCTATTCCGAGCATACGAGTATCCTATTTGTTTTTGAATGGTTCAACGGGAAAATCAGAGGATAGAGAGACTATGTGAATTGTATAAACAATTTAGGTACATTTGAAAAGTACACTATGTATGTGTATGAAAGGTACGAGTTTATATGAGCTTACTAAAGTGAATATGTGTATAGAATTGATGAGATAGTATATGATACATGCTTGAATGAGCTATGAGTAAATTGATACTTTGAGCTATGAAATGTGGGTAAGTAATGGCTAAACAAATGAGTAAAAGGATATGTGATCAATTTGCAAATGAGAAACATTAATGTCATTGTATCAATGTGGCTATGTGCATTTTATGTTAAGTTTATTTGTGTATGGCTTACTAAGTTGTTGAAAGCTTACTTTGTGTGTGTTTACTCTATTTTACAGATCGTTAAAGCTACGAAAGGCTCGGGGATCATCGAGGATCGTCATCACACTACTCAAAACACATTTTGGTATCTTTTGGAAATGTACAGATATTAAAGTATGGCATGTATAGGCTAGTTATTTTAGAATATGTTTATGATATGTAATAGCCATGTGATATGGCTAGACAAATGATTGTGCTATGAATTAAAAGTCATGCTATATAATGTTTGGTTTGCTAGTCAGAACAGTGATCTCGAGATCACTAATATGAGATTTAGAGAAATTTATTTTCATGATATTTTATGAGTCAGAGCATGATTACATTAGTACATGAGAATTTTGGTACTTTAATTTTAACGATTCTATGTTTAATCGCGAAAAAGGACTGAATCGCATAAAGTGCGAAAGTTCCATCCTATAAGCTAAAGGTACCAAATAGCCATAGATTATTAATTTTAAGTCTTTAAAAGGCAATTTAGCCCTTTTAAAAAGGCTTGGCCAGCCATAGACTAGCATAGGAGACAAATTTGTCAATGTTGGTCAAAGTTGGTGATAGTAGGTGGACTAATTGATAGTTTAATATTAGAATAAGGAAAAGATTATATCCAACTTTCTTGATCATCTCTTCCACCAAAAATTGGCAGCCAAATAGGGGTTGAAAGCTTCAAAAATTTCAGCACACTCTTCTCTTCATAAGTAAGTATTCTAGGGATCATTTCTTAATAAAAGTTGTACTTTTGAGACCCCTAAAGCTTAAGCTTTCAAATGAGGGGACTATTGTGCAATATGGTGAAAAGTTTAGAGTTTTTCCATGAGAGCTATTATTGTTATTTGCTACATTTTTATGGAAGAAATTGAGTCTTAGTTGTTAGATGAACAACTTTTGTGAAAGATGTTGTCTTGAAAACACCTAATTGGACCTTGATGAAAATGTTACAAATTTGTAGTAATTATGTGAAATGTTGAGTTTTGATGATAGCTATAAGAGTATTAAATGTTCACCTAGGCTTGTTGAAGATAGAAATGTGATTAGAATTTGTTTCCAAGCTTAGGGGCAAAATGGTCATTTTGCCAAAGTCTAAGGGCAAAATAGTAATTTTGCCAAAGCATGATTATTGAAATGCTTTTATTAATGTGATGATTGAAATAAGCTAAATTGTTATTATAGATCAAGAAATACGAAGCTCGGATCGAAACCGAGGCAAGAACAAAGCCGATGACTAAATTGCATAGCTACATACATTTTGAATACCGAGGTAAGTTTGTATGAACTTAAGACTATATATGTTTTTTTTATGTTTAAAAATTACTTATTATGATGTATAATGTACATTACTTCCATGAAGTTGATTATCAATGTCTAATAATAAAATCAATGAGAACATATGAGTAAAAATCCCAATTGAAGATTCGAAATAACGAGGATACCTATGTCACAACATGAGACAAAGAAGTACCGTGTAAGACCATGTCTGGGACATGGCATCAGTACCCAAGGAATGTAGGTCCCGTAGAAGACCATGTCTGGGACATGGCGTCGACACCGAACATAGATCCTGTGTAAGACCATGTCTGGGACATGGCATCAACATCGGACAAGGCAGGTCTCGTGTAAGACCATGTCTGGGACATGGCATCGACACCATACAAGGAAGGTCCCGTGTAATACCATGTCTGAGACATGGCTTTGGAACCAAAGGAAGATCTCATGTAAGGCCATGTCTGGGACATGGCATTGACATCAAGTTAAGAGATCCCATGTAAGACCATATCTGGGATATGGCATTGGCATCATGAGGCGATCCCATGTAAGACCATGTCTGGGACATGGCATTGGCATTGAGACCAATGTGTGATGAGATTGAGTAACCTCAGTTATTCCGGGTAATTCTTTGGGCAAAAGAGCCACGTCTGAAAGAGGTAACAAGAAAGCTAAGCAAGTAAAGATAGTAATAAGCTAAGTTGTTCAAAGTTGTTAAAGAGTTTTATTTAAGTTGAGGAAGATGAAGATTAAGTTTATGTTGTATTAGCAAAATATACTAATTCATGTGATTAAGTGATACAGGTACCATGAGTACATTACAAGTATGTAATTATTGTGTAAAATGTGATGAGTAAGAATAAGTATGAGTAAGTAACCCCAAGCACTTGAGATTCAAGTTGTATTTTTCTCTTGATGGATGAGTTATATTAAGCAAATATAATTGCTATATGAATTTCATGCAAACATGCTAAGCTATATGCTTACTTCTTTCTTTTCTTCTTTCCTTGTAGTTCGCCTAGCGAGTTCGGGGATCATAGACGTCGGAGCTCGGAACACACTATCAATCACTATTTTGGTATTACAAAGTTGTTTATATTTAGTATGGCATGTATAGGAATAATTTCATTTTGAGTTATGTCTTAAGAAGAGCCAAAGTGTTGGCTATTAAGGTTATTATTCTTTTTGTATATGGCTAAAGAGATTGGCCAAAATTTACTGCGTTTATACATCAATGTTGATGAGTTATGCATTATTATTCATGGTTTTTTTATGAAGTATTTTAGTAGTTGGATTTGGTATATGAATGATCTTGATTTCTGGGTGGCAATTGGCTTGGAAAATAGCCTTTAAGTGTCCACAAGGGTAGGCCGTGTGTGACACACGGTCAACCTATATGGGTGTGGCAAGAGGTCGTGTGTCCCCTGCATGTTAGTGTTTTTAAGTCAGTGTCGACCACAGGCTAGCCACAAGGGCGTGTGCCTAGGTCGTGTGCTCTTTAAGGGGTTGCTGTCGTCATAAACAGAATACCCCTAATTTTTCACATGGGTGTGTCTAGGCCGTGTGAAGGACACGTTCCATTGACCGTGTGAAAACCCCTGTAGGTTTGAAATAAAAATAAATTCTACACGGGCTAGGGACATGGGCGTGTGAGACCACACGGCCTGCCTACACGGGCGTGTGACCCTTGTTTAGGAAAAAAATTCCAAGATGTGTAAAAGTTTATGGTTGAACCCCGAAACATTCCGAATGTATGTTTAAGGCCTTGTAGGCCTATGTTACGTAAGTTATGATTAAGAAAGAATAGTTTTTAAATCAAAATGAAATTTTATAGCTCATTAACACTTGTTCAAGCAAGGTCAAGCATATTAATGCCTCGTATCCGGTTCTGGCATCGGACACAGGTAAGGGGTATTACATTTAGTGGCATCAGAGCTACGGTTTAGTCGATTCTCAGACTAACGTTGCATAAGTTTGAGTCTAGCTATGCATGCCATACATAAGAGTATTTATATAATGATAGTCTGACGACTCCTGACGATTTAAATTGTGCTTTTATATAGTAAATGGATCCCGAAAGAGCTGTGGCGGATGATGTAGAAAGTAATGCACCGGCTCCCGCTAAAGGGACGGTGCCGAATGAAAATGAGAATAGACCCACGACAGTAAGTCAAAGAGGAGGAGAATAGGCTAGGGAAGCCTTTTCCACATGATGAATGCTTGGTATACAGAGTTCGTTCACACGATCCCAAATGCACCACCCCCTCCACCCCCGCCTATTCCTCAACCTTGCCCTATAGCCCCTCAAGTGGTAGAAGTGGTGTAACACCCCTGGCTCGAAACCGTCGCCGAATTAGGATTAAGAGGCGTTATGGAACAACCACAACAATTCACATCCAATCCACAACACAAAGTCTATCATCAATCATACACACTCAAATACGAATATACAGTCCTTTATCTAGGTCTGCGAGACCTTAAACACATGGAAGAAAAAGGTCGGAACTAAACTGAGCACTTAGAAAATTTACCAAAATTCTCAAATATTCTTCAATATTGTTGAGGTCACACGCCCGTGCAATCAGGCCGTGTGCCTCACACGATTACCAGACACACCCATGTGTCCAGCCCGTGTCAAAATAGAGCAAGCATACTGACTTATCCCTACGGTCACTAGACACGCCCGTGTATCATGGCCGTGTGTTACTAGGCTAGCTATTGAATTGATCACACGGCCACCATGCACACCCGTGGGCCTCGACCGTGTACCCTGTTCAGACATACCTAGAAGTGGTCCTTAAACCACACAATAGAGACAAACGCCCGAGTCTCTTAGCCATATATGCAAAATAGGCCATTTGCGAGGCCAATTTGCCACTCTCACAAAGGTCAACTAACTAACTTCAATACAATTCCAATTCTACTTTCAAATGCATTTAAACATACCATTTCATGCATCAAATAATCATCAACATTATCATCTACTTCCATGCCTAATATCATTACAATAAGTTCATTCAAAATAACAATGGTATATCTCAAAATATACATTTATCAAGCATTAGGTAATTCATGCGATGATTCATCTTTAAACCACATCTTTCATCAACCACAAAGTCATGAAATATACCACATTCATAGCTCATTCATAAATTCTACATCATTCATCTTCCTGGCCAACTCACATGGCAAGGAGTAAACAATTCTAGACATATCTTAACTTCTAGCCTATACATGCCATATTTCAACTATATACATCCTTTCAAAAGTACCAAAATAGATTGTCGATAGTGTGATAGAGATGCTGACAATCCCCGGATCCGAGCTAGCTTTACTAACACTGCAAAGCAAAAAGACAAATCACACAGTAAGCTTTTCAAAGCTTAGTAAGTTCGTAACATAACACATTTAAAATCAAAACAAACCATCACATAGATTATTTCACATATATATATATATATATATTGTACCATCCAAAACTAATATGCTCATTTAACTTTTCATAATCTCATTCATAGATTCATCAACCACATAGGTTCCGAACATACCTTAGCCACCACTTAGTTGTCAATTACATTTGCAACTCAATACTCACTATTTCATTTTGATCAACTTCCATCTCTTCTTCGACTCAATCACACACTTAGTGTAGAAATAGTTATCCGAAGCTTAATTAGCATCGCACACATTGTGCATCTATATTAAACCGATCTTAAGTTGGTATCGCACACACAGTGCCAACCATAAAGCCGAAGCTTATATTATTCCGCACACACAGTGCTAATCATCTCAGTCACATTTCTGAATACGCACACCTAGTGCCACATAACTCAAGCTCTCACATAGCATTCACATTTCAATATTATCATACCATTCATTTCATAGCATTCAACATAACTAAATATACGTATTATGTCCGAACTTACCTCGGGACGTCGAACTATCGAAACGGTCGATTAATCGAACACTTTATCTTTGCCTCGATCTGGATCCCAACCTCTCCTCTCTTGGTCTATACACACTCAAATTCAATCCATTCAATCACCAAATCATTCATTTTAGTCCAAACACACATATGTAGGGCATTTTAAAGAATAGCCCTCACATTTTCACATTTTGACACTTTAGTCCCTAATTCACAAAATCATCAAATTCACATAATTTTCTTTCACACAAGCGTAGCCGAATTTCCCTTGTGTTCATACAAGCCCACATATTTCATTTATTTCACATTTTAGTCCCTCAACTTACACTTTTCTCAATTTAGCCCAAAACACACAAATTCATCAAAACTCCAAAGACAAACTATCTTAATCACACACATATCTTTCATATTTCCCTACCAACTAGCATATAGCTCAAGTGTTCATCAATGGCTCATCACAAAAACATCATCAATTCACAAAATTACAACATGGGCTTGATAGTAGACTAAGCAACGATCTCAAAAACATAAAAATCATCAAAAACCAAAGTCAAAACATACCTAAATCAAGCTCCAAACTAGCCGAAACCTAAGTGTTCTTCCTCCTTTCTCTTTTCTTTGATTTTCGGGAATATAAGATGTTAATGGCTTAGTTTTTGTGTTTTTAATGTAATATACGTTAATATATTTTACACATTTAACCTTTAAAACAAAATAAGAAAACTATATATACAATGTCCAAAACCGTCCATTAGTCATCCACTACCTTTAAAATGGCTTAATTGCCTCTTAAGGCCATCCTATTATAAAGACATCAACAATTGAACACTTAACAATCAGCACACAACATTTTACACTTTACGCGATTAAGTCCTTTTTCTTAATTCGGCACACAATCGATAAAATTACCACATAGAATTTTCACAAAGGCTATATCACATATAATCAACACCGAAAATAACATTAAAATATCATTTTAACCTCGGATTTGTGGTCTCAAAACCACTATTCCGACTAGGGTCTAAGTCGGGCTGTTACAACTCTCCCTCCTTAGGGATTTTCGTCCCCGAAAATCTTACCAGGGAATAGATGTAGATATTGCTCTCTCATAACATTCTCAGGCTCCCACGTAGCCTCTTCAACTCCGTGTTTCTGCCACAACACTTTCACTAAGGAAATTCTTCTGTTTCTTAACTCTTTGGTCTCTCGTGCCAAGATTCGAATCGGTTCTTCACTATACGACAAATCCGACAGAATCTCAACCTCAATAGGAGCAAATTACATGAGACGGATCAGATTTGTACCATCGAAGCATTGACACATGAAACACGTTATGAATCTTTTCTAACTCAGGTGGCAACATCAATCTATAAGCAAGTGTTCCAACTCTCTCAATGATTTCATACGGACCGATGAACCTCGGACTCAGCTTGCCTTTCCGGCCAAATCAAAGTATTTTCTTCCACGGAGACACTTTGAAAAACACTTTATCGCCAACTTTGAATTCAATATCTTTTCGTTTCAAGTCTACATAAGACTTCTGACGATCTAAGGCCGCTTTCAAACTGTCACTAATCACTTTCACTTTCTGTTCAGTTTCTTTAATAAGATCAACCCCATGAATTTTATTGTCACTCAGCTTAGTCCAATACAATGGAGTTCGACATTTTTGACCGTAAAGAGCCTCATATGGTGCCATTTTGATACTAGATTGAAAACTGTTATTATACGCAAACTCAATCAACGGTAAATGCTTTTCCCACGTACTTTCAAATTCAAGGATACAACATCTCAACATATCTTCTAGAACCTGAATGATCCGCTCAGATTGTCCATCCGTTTACTGATGAAATGCAGTACTAAAATGTAGTTTTGTGCCTAATGCATCTTGCAATTTCCTCCAAAATCGCAAGGTAAATCTCGGATCTCTGTCAGACACAATAGATAGTGGCACCCCGTGCAATCTCACAATCTCAGCAATATACAATTCATCCAATCTATCGAGTGAATAATCTATTCTCACAAGAACAAAATGAGCTGATTTCGTCAATTTATCAACTATCACCCAGATTGCATCTTTCTTTCCTGGAGATAAAGGCAGTCCCAACATGAAGTCCATCGTAATTCTCTCCCATTTCAACTCTGGAATCATGAGCGGTTGTAATAAACCGACCGGAACCTAATGTTCAGCTTTAACTTGCTGACAAATTAAACATTTTGACATAAAGTCAGAGTTGTCTCATTCCATACCATGCCACCAATAAAACTGTTTCAAATCATTATACATTTTCGTACTCCCCGGGTGAACAATCGAACGACTATTGTGAGCTTTATTCAAAATTAACTGAATCAACTCTGAATTCTTTGGAACACAAATCCGATCTCTAAATCTCAGAAAATCATCTCTATCAACTCAAAATTCTGGATCAACATTCAATTCACACTTAGTTCGTTTAGCCATCATTTCCACATCACTTTTTTGTGCATCACAAATCTGACGTACAAACATCGGCTTTAATTTTAACTCGGCGAAAACGACACTATCATCACATAGATCTTTCTGAACATTCATTGCTCGCAAAGCACATATAGACTTTCGGCTCAAAGCATCAGCTACTACATTTGCTTTACCCGAATGATAATCAATCACCAGTTCTTAGTCTTTCAGCAATTCTAACCATCTTCTCTGTCGCAAATTCAATTCTTTCTGAGTCATCAAGTACTTTAAGCTCTTGTGATCAGTATAAATATGACATTTCTCACCAAAACGATAATGACGCCAAACCTTCAATACAAACACAATCGTAGCTAATTCAAGGTCATGCGTCGGATATTTCTTTTCATGCGGCTTTAACTGCCTCGAAACATAAGCAATGACTTTTCCTTCTTGCATCAGCACACAGCCTAAACCATTTAACGATGTATCACTATAAACTATAAACTCTTTACCCGATTCTGGTTGAACTAACACAGGTGCCTCTGTTAATAATGCTTTCAACTGCTCAAAACTTTGCTGGCACTTTTCTGACCACTCGAATCTAACATCTTTTTGTAGCAACTACGTCAACAGAGTCGCAATCGTTGAGAAACCTTTCACAAACTGTCTATAATATCCCGCTAGTCCCAAAACACTATGGACTTCAGACACATTTCTCGGAGGCTTCCATTCCAAAATAGCTGAAATCTTACTCGGATCAACTCATATTCCCGCAGCTGATACAATATGCCCTAGGAAACCAACCTCACGGAACCAAAATTCACATTTGCTAAACTTAGCATACAACTATTTCTCACACAAAGTTTGTAACACAATTCTCAAATGTTCGGCATGTTACGCCTCATCACAGGAATGATCAAAATATCATCAATGAACACCACAACAAAACAATCCAAATACGGTCTGAATATCCGATTCATCAGATCCATAAACACTTTAGGAGCATTTGTTAGTCTGAAAGGCATCACTAAGAATTCGTAATGTCCGTACCTCGTTCTAAAAGCAGTTTTCGGCACATCGGATTCTTTAACTCTCAACTGATAGTAGCCCGATCTCAAATCTATCTTAGAAAACATTGTAGCTCCTTTCAGCTGATCAAACAAATCATTGATATGAGGCAATGGATATTTTTTCTTTATCGTCACTTTGTTCAATTGTCGGTAATCAATACACATTCTCATAGTACCATCTTTCTTTTGCACAAATAACACAGGAGCACCCCAAGGCGAGAAACTCGTTCGTGTAAATCCTCTATCAGTCAACTCTTGCAACTGAGACTTCAATTCTTTCAATTCTATTTGTGCCATTCTATATGGAGCTATTGAGATAGGAGTAGTTCCCGGCACTAATTCAATACCAAATTCAACTTCCCGAATCGGAGGTAATCCTGGTAGCTCTTCAGGGAACACATCTGGAAACTCACAAACCACAGGCACAGATTCAACTTTCTTTTCTAACTCTTTTGTATCAATCACATGCCAGATAGGCTTCGCAACCCTTTCTCACGTAGTTCATAGCTTTCATCGTGGATACTATAGCTGGTAACCTTTTCATATCACTGGATTCAATTCGAACTATCTCACCATTCTGACTTCTCAATTCAAAACTCTTCCTTTTACAATTCACAATGGCATTATGCAAAGTGAGCCAATCCATACCTAGAATTATATCAAATTCATTGAACGGTAACAACATCAAATTAGCCGGAAAACATATATTATGAAACATCAATGGGCGATTCTTGCACACTTTATCTACTAAGACACACTTGCCTAAGGGGTTCAATACTCTAACCACAAATTCAATAGACTCAACAGATAGAGTCGACAATACTAGATTCACACATACATAGGAATGAGTTGAACTCGGATCTATTAATGCAATCACATCAGTATCAAATAGAGTAAAAGTACCAGTAATGATGTCTGGAGGTGATGCTTCCTCTCGTGCACGTATAGCATAAGCTCGGGCAGGTGCTCTCACCTCTGATCTCACAGCTGTATCAATGGTCCCTCTTTGACTTCCACTCACATTCCCGACATTTCTGGGTGGTCTACCCCTAGCCGTCACATTACTGGATCTCACATTCCGAACATTTTCTTCCTCAATTATCTTTGGGCAGTCTTGAATGAAGTGATCTCGTGATTCACATTTATAGAAAACTCTATTATTGTACTTGCCCCAGCATTCTCCCACATGTCGTCTTCCACACTGTCTACACTCAGGTTTATTACTTTTAGCACTATCAACACTTGATTCTATTGGAGCTTGAGTTCTCAGTCCAGCACTTAGTCCTGCGCGATCTCTATTCGGATGTCCAAATGAAGTATGTGATTAGTTACTTGTATCTCTAAATCTCTTCGTCAGAGGTTAAGAAAACTTATCGATCTTTTTCTTTCATCACGAGCTTCAGAATTAGCTTTCTTCTTTTCTTTACTGAGCTCCTCGGCTTTGCATGCTCTTTCGACTAACACAACAAATTTGTTATATCAAGTATCCCAACCAACAACTTAATGTCCTTATTCAACCCTTTTATGAAGCGTTTACACATAGTAGCTTCGGTCGAAACACATTCCCGAGCATATTGGCTCAATCTCACAAATTCCTGCTCGTACTCAGTAACTGATAAACGGCCCTGTTTCAACTCTAGAAACTCTTTACGTTTCTGATCAATAAATCGTTAACTGATATACTTCTTTCTGAACTCAGCTTGAAAGAAATCTCAGGTGATTCTCTCTCGGAACCACGGATATCAACGTCTTCCACCAGTTATAAGCTGTATCTCTCAACAAAGAAACTGCACACTTGATACACTCATCAGGAGTCAATAGCATCTCATCAAATACCCAAATTGTATTCTCGAGTCAAAACTCAGCTCGCTCAACATCGTCATCAACTGTGGCCCTAAACTCTTCGACCCCATACTTACGAATCTTATCCACAAGAGGTTTATTCAGTCAAATCAGATCTATTACTTGTGGCACTACAGGTACTTGTGGGGTGGAGGTTGTAGAGCAGCCGGATTCATTCGAACGAACTCCTAAAATAACTCACTCATCATTCAGAAGAAGGCTTGCTTAGCCTCTCCTCCCTCACTAATTTCATTTGGCCTAGATATGGTTGGCGTTGTCCTTTGAGCGAGAGCAAGCGCAATACTCTCAACATCGTTAGCAACTGCTCGATCGGGATTCATTACTATATAAAATCACATTTATAATTGTCAGGATTCATCACACTATCGCAGTTTCATATATGGCATGTATAGCTAGACTCTCACACGCTACGTTAGTCCCAGAATCGACTAAATCGTTGCTCTGATACCAATAAAATGTAACACCCCTAGCCCAAAGCCATCGCCGGATTAGGGTTAAGAGGCGTTACCGAACAACATCAACAATTCACATCCAATCCACAACACAAAGTCTATCATCAATCATACACACTCAAATCCGAATATATAGTCCCTCAACTAGGTCTACGAGACCTTAAACACATGGAAGAAAGAGATTGGAACTAAACCGAGCACTTCAAAAATTTTCCAAAATTCTCAAACGTTCTTCAATATTGTTGAGGTCACACGCTCGTGCAATCAGGCTGTGTGCCTCACACGATTACCAGACAGACCCATGTGTCCAGGCCGTGTAAAAACAGAGCAAGCATACTGACTTATCCCTACGGTCACTAGGCACGCCCGTGTATCACGGCCGTGTGTTACTAGACTAGCTACTGACTTGATCACATGGCCACCATGCACACCTGTGGGCCTCGACTGTGTACCCTGTCCAGACACACCTAGAAGTGGTCCTTAAACCACGCTGCAGAGACACACACCCGTGTCTCTTAGCCATATATGCAAAATAGGCCATTTGCAAGGCCAATTTTCCACTCTCACAAAGGTCAACTAACTAACTTCAATACAATTCCAATTCATACATTCAAATGCATTCAAACATACCATTTCATGCATCAAATAATCATCAACATTATCATCTACTTCCATGCCTAATATCATTACAATAAGTTCATTCAAAATAACAATGGTATATCTCAAAATATACATTTATCAAGAATTAGGTAATTCATGCCATGATTCATCTTTAAACCACATCTTTCATCAACCACAAAGTCATGAAATATACCATATTCATAGCTCATTCATAAATTCTACATCATTCATCTTCCTGGCCAACTCACAAGGCAAGGATTAAACATTTTCAGACATATCTTAAATTCTAGCCTATACATGCCATATTTCAACTATATACATCCTTTTAAAAGTACCAAAATAGATTGTCGATAGTGTGATAGAGATGCTGACAATCCCCGGATCTGAGCTAGCTTTACTGACACTGCAAAGCAGAAAAACAAATCACACAGTAAGCTTTTCAAAGCTTAGTAAGTTCGTAACATAACAGATTTAAAATCAAAACAAACCATCACATAGATTATTTCACATATATATATATATTGTACCATCCAAAGCTAATATGCTCATTTAACGTTTCATAATCTCATTCATAGATTCATCAACCACATAGGTTCCGAACATACCTTAGCCAACACTTAGTTGTCAATTACATTTGCTACTCAATACTTATTATTTCATTTCGATCAACTTCCGTCTCTTCTTTCATTCAATCACACACTTAGTGCACAAATAGTTAGCCGAAGCTTAATTAGCAACGCACACATAGGGCATCTATATTAAACCAATCTTAAGTCAGTATCGCACACACAGTGCCAACCACAAAGCCAAAGCTTATATTACTTCACACACACAGTGCTAATCATCTTGGTTATATTTTCGGATACGCACACCTAGTGCCACATAACTCAAGCTCTCACATAGCGTTCACATTTCAATATTATCATACCATTCATTTCATAGCATTAAACATAACTAAATATACGTATTATGTTCGAACTTACCTCGGACGTCGAACTATCGAAACGGTCAATTAATCGAGCACTTCATCTTTGCCTCGATCTCGAGTCGAACCTCTCCTCTTTTAGTTTCTACACATTCAAATTCAATCCATTCAATCACCAAATCATTCATTTTAGTCCAAACACACATATTTAGGGCATTTTACAAAATAGCCCTCACATTTTCACATTTTGATTCTTTAGTCCCTAATTCACAAAATCATCAAATTCACATAATTTCCTTTCACACAAGCTTAGCCGAATTTCCCTTGTGTTCATACAAGCCCACACATTTCATTTATTTCACATTTTAGTCCCTCAACTTACACGTTTCCCAATTTAGCCCAAAACACACAAATTCATCAAAACTCCAAAGACAAACTATCTTAATCACATACATATCTTTCATATTTACCCATCAACTAGCACATAGCTCAAGTGTTCATCAATGGCTCATCACAAAAACATCATCAATTCACAAAATTACAACATGGGCTTGATAGTAGACTAAGCAACGATCTCAAAAACATAAAAATCATCAAAAACCAAAGTCAACACATACCTTAATCAAGCTCTAAACTAGTCAAAACCTAAGTGTTCTTCCTCCTTTCTCTTTTCTTTGATTCTCGACAGTTAAAGATGTTAATGGCTTGGTTTGTGTTTTTTTTTATTGTAATATACATTAATATCTATTTTACACATTTAACCTTTAAAACAAAATAAGTAAACTATATATACAATGTCCAAAACCGTCCATTAGTCATCCACTACCTTTAAAATGGCTTAATTGCCTCTTAAGGCCATCCTATTATAAAGACATCAACAATTGAACACTTAACAATTAGCACACAACATTTTACACCTTACGCGATTGAGTCCTTTTTCTTAATTCGGCACACAATCGATAAAATTACCACACAAAATTTTCACACAGGCTATATCACATACAATCAACACCAAAAGTAACATTAAAATATTATTCCGACCTTGGATTTCTGGTCTCAAAACTACTATTTCGACTAGGGTCTAAATTAGGCTGTTACAAGTGGTAAGAAGAGAAAAGCCTCTAGTAGATAGAATTCGGAAGCAAGGAGCTGAGGAATTCCGGGCTAGTAAAGATGACGATCTGAAAAGAGCTGAGCTCTGGCTTGAAAATACCATCAAGGTATTTGATGAATTATCGTGCACACCTAAGGAGTGCATGAAATGTGTAGTTTCTCTTATGAGGGATTCTACTTATCAGTGGTGGAACACCCTTGTGTCGGTTGTATCAAAGGAAAGGATCACGTGGGAGTTTTTCCAGGAAGAAGTACATAAGCCAAAGATTTATTGATCAGGAAAGAAAGGAATTCTTAGAATTGAAGCAAGGTAAAATGTCAGTTGCAAAGTATGAGCGTGAGTTTGTAAGACTCAATAAATATGCTCAAGAGTGTGTATCCACTGAAGCCATCATGTGCAAGAGATTTGAGGATGGACTAAAAGAAGACATTAAGTTGTTTGATGCTGTCCTAGAGTTGAAAGAGTTTGTGGTGTTGGTGGATCGGGCTTGTAAAGCTGAAGAATTAGTAAAAGAGAAAAGAAAAGCTAAGATGGAGTCTCGTGACTCGAGAAAGAGACAGTGGAGTAAGTCCCTCCATTCCTCGTCCAAGAATTCAAGAGATTTCTCCACCCGATCAGCTACTTCAGCTGGGTTTTCAAGCAGAAGGAAGAGTAAACAGTATTCAGGGAATAAGGCTCAGACTACTTCAGTCGCTAATGTCAGGAACGTTCGATCTAATAGACAGGAATGCCCATAGTGTGGCAGACGACATCTTGGTGAATGCCGTGCACATGAGAATGCTTGCTTTAAATGCGGTTCCCGAGATCACTTCATTAGAAAATGTCCCGAAATGGTTAAGAAAGACCAAGTTTAGAGTGTAAGAGCAGGGAGCATTAATAGAGGAAGACAACAAAAGAACCCGGTAAGTGGGGCGAGTAGCAAGGGTACACCCCGAGAGCAGACTGCAAGATCTGAGGGTAAAGTGCCTGCAAGGACTTATGCCATTCGCACTCGTGAAGAGACATCATCTCCCGACGTAATTACGGGTACATTTTCTATTCATGATACTAAAATTATTGCTTTAATAGATCCCAGATCTACCCACTCATACATTTGCATGAAATTAGTATCTAGTATGAGTATGCCCGTAGAGTTCACACAGTTTGTGATAAGGTGTCTAATCCACTAGATAAAAGTGTGTTAGTTGATAAAGTATGCTAAGATTGTCCCTTATTGATTAGAGATCATTACTTTAAGGCCAACCTTATGCTATTACCATTTGATGAATTTGATATTATTCTTGGTATGGACTGGCTAACCACTCATGATGTGATAGTAAATTGTGGAAAGAAATATATTGAGTTGAGATGTGAAAATGGGGATACCCTTCATGTTGAATCAGATGAACAAGATAGGTCACCGATAGTGATCTCTCACATGACGGCTCAGAGGTATATAAGAAAAGAGTATGAATCGTATCTTGCCTTTTTGATGAATGGCAAAGAAACCAAGTTAAAGATTGAGGCAGTGTCGATAGTATGTAAGTACTCAGATGTTTTTCTCGAGGAATTGCCAGGATTGCCTCCGGTTAGAGAGGTTGAGTTTGCCATAGAGTTTGCTCCCGGTACTGTACCGATATCAATTTCTCCTTATAGGATGGCTCCAACTGAGTTGAAAGAATTAAAGGCACAGTTGCAAGATTTAACGGACAAAGGTTTTGCTAGACTGAGTTATTCTCCATGGGGTGCTCTAGTGCTATTTGTGAAAAAGAAAGATGGCTCTATGAGATTATGCATAGACTACCGACAGCTTAATAAGATAACAGTGAAGAACAAATATCCATTGACAAAAATTGATGATTTTTTCAATCAATTGAAGGGAGCCACTGTGTTTTCCAAAATAGACTTGAGGTTGGGATACTATCAGTTGAGAGTAAAAGACTCCGATGTGCCTAAGACAGCTTTTCGAAAGAGGTATGGGCACTATGAATTTATAGTCATGCCCTTCGATTTGACAAATGCTCCTACGGTGTTCAGGGATTTAATGAACGAAATTTTTAGGCCGTATCTAGATAAGTTTGTGGTTGTTTTCATTGATGATATACTGATATATTCATGTGATGAAAGTGAGCATGCTGAGCACTTAAGGATTGTTTTACAGATTTTGCGGGAAAATCAATTCTATGCCAAGTTTAGCAAAAGTGAGTTTTGGCTCAAGGAAGTTGGATTTCTGGGACATATTGTCTCGGGAGATGGAGTTCGAGTCGATCCAAGTAAGATTTCAGCTATCGTTGATTGGAAACCACCGAAAAATGTAACTAAGGTTAGAAGTTTTCTGGGATTAGCCGGCTATTACAGACAGTTTGTCAAAGGGTTTTCCATGATAGCAACTCCAATGACGAAATTGTTACAGAAGAATGTAAAGTTTGAATGGACAGAAAAGTGTTAACAAAGTTTTGAGAAATTGAAGGCAATGTTGAAAGAGGCTCCAGTTCTAGTACAACCCGAATCGGGAAAAGAATTCGTGATCTACAGTGATGCATCCTTAAATGGATTGGGCTGTGTAATTATGCAAGAAGGCAAGGTGATAGCATATGCCTCCAAACAGCTAAAGCCACATTAGATGAATTACCCGACGCATGATTTAGAGTTGGCCGCTATCGTTTTTGCATTAAAGATATGGAGACACTATTTGTATGATGAAAGATGTCGGCTTTTCATAGATCACAAAAGTTTAAAGTACTTGATGACTCAAATGGAACTGAATCTAAGGCATCGAAGATGGCTAGAGTTGATAAAGGATTATGAGTTGGTCATCGATTACCATCCAGGAAAGGCGAATGTAGTCGCCGATGCTTTGAGTAGAAAGTCCCTATTTGCATTGAGAGCATTGAATACGCAGATGACTTGTAACTCCCCAAACCCGACCTAGATGTTATGGCCAGATCCAGCATGTCACATCAAAAGGTAGTTGAAAATCTAAGCGATCAATAAAATGTTGCATTTCTTTGTGAACTTCCAAGTTTCGTTGTTTGTTTGTAAAAACACAATTTCCTTAATGTCCATTTTTATAAAGTTGTTATTATTTTGAAAAAATAGTTTTTGTTGTGAAAATCGAACATGAATAGTTGCAAAAACGTGATATTTTAGAAAACGATTATTAATGTTTTAAGAAAACCTCATGTTTATAGGTTTAAATGTTTATAGTTTGAAAATACTGAAATGAGAGTTTAAAGAAATATAAATCCCAGAGGCCTTATTACAAAATATTAAACCCAAATTAAAAATAATCTTAAAAATGAAGCAAAATGGAAATTTACTAAAGTTTTCAAGTAATGTCTCTGATGTATGGCCCCCACCGAGTCATCCATGGCTCCAAATCCTCTACCGCTGGGAATTACCTATGAGGTTAAGGGAAAATGGGTGAGTTACGAGAACTCAGTGCGTAATCCCCTAAACCGACATTAATAGGGCCCGAGCCCAAAGGACATCAACTGGGCCTAAGCCCTACAATCATGGTAATACAATGATGGGATGCAAAGAATGTAATACAACCCAACCCAATCCAACCAAACACACCCCCGTACCAGCCAATCACACCTGTGGGATCAAGTCAACACACCAATATTGTAGAGAAGCTGCTAATCACAGAATATATGTGGCTGAGCCACCAGAGTCATAATTATGTAAATATATATATATTGTGGCTATGCCACCAGGCTACACTACTCTTCAATCATTAACCCGCCCCATGCAACATGATAAAATGCAATATATAGATCAACATATAAAAGTGTAATGTAAAGATACACAAGTTACTTGATAACACTGAGGGTAAAATGGTCATTCAATCCATCGAGGATATTTTAGTAATTTTGCAACCCAGGGGTATTTACGTAATTTACCCTCCAAGGGTATTTTAGTAATTTCACCTTTAATAGCCTCTCCGAAGGCCTACTATCACTTCGAGCGACTCGAGTCCCTTTTTAGGTCTTTACGAAACTATTGGGCCTAAAATCCATTTTAGGCGCAAACAGGCCCACACGCTCATGTGGCCCAAAACGCATGGTTTCGAAATCAGATTTGTAGATTTTACATTTGGGCCTATCATTTGTTACAAATTCAGTCGTTTTGCCCAAGTGGGCCGGTGAGCCCGTTAGGCCCATTTAGCCCGATGTGGCCCGATTAGGCCCTTTACAGCCTTGGCATCGCGAGATTGTTAGTGACAGTATCAATGACTTAGCGTCATGATTCATATCTCGACTCACCACTATGAGTGCTCACACGCTCGAGTGGTCACAATTGCTGGCTTTCTGGCTTTTCGGCTTTTGGCCGTTTCACAGAACACCACATGCAATCATCGGAGTGGGTGTGAGATTACACACCTGTTACGAGTGTAGGTTGAACCCTCAGGATTACGCACCTATAAATCCATATACTTAAATCATTAGCCTTAACCATAGTGAGACATATCCATTAGGTTGAAAACGACAACTCACCACACTACTTACCAAGAACGACGGCAACTCTTGCTACGCTTGAATGTTCAGTCTACTCTCTTACGAAGTGGAGTCCCTCAGAATAGCACGAGTTAGCGATGTTGTTCAAAATAACGAAGAAATGGCCTTTCGGCCTAAATGAACTTAGAATAAAGAACAACCAACCATCCCCCCACCATTCGGCCATAGCTATCCTTACCAAGGTGCCACAGATTCGGCAACTGACCAACAAAGGTTTCTGCTTCCTCAAAGGAACAAACAAGATTTAAGATGGAGGGAAGTGTTCAGACTCAGTCTGAATAAAAGAGGTAGAAGATGAGTGCTTCGGTCATTTGAGAGAGAAAAGAGAAGGAGTACATAAAAAGAAAAGAGACTATTACCTTGCAACTATAGAAAAACCAAATGAAAAGGGAGATTTGATGATTGAAAACAAACCATGCTTCAGACTAGACCAAATTCGGCTAATGGAAAAAGAAAAGGGAACTGATTCAAATGAGGCAAAAGGGAATTCGACTTATGGAGAAAATAGTAGAAGCACAATGAAGAAGAAAAGAAGTTTCAATTATAGAGAGCACAAAAGAGAACAAGTGAGGGGAGAATAGAAAAGAATGTGCAACAGAGAATAGAAGAAAACGCGAAACAAAGAACCCGAAATGTCTAAGGAGAAAGCCTAAAATGTCAAAAATGCTAAGAACATAGGAGAATTCGGCGCACACACACACACTAACCAAAACCGAATGCACTCTAACAAATGACCCTTCTCTTGACTGAAACCCCTTTGCACTTCCTGAAATTCGGCCACTACCTCCACTCTCCAAATCCCATGATTCTCTCATCGATTTGCTCCCCCATTCACTCTCCAACACCCATTCGAATAATTTGACCCAGTCTTCTCTCTCTCCTGCAGAGTTTGGTCTCCACTCAGCTACCTCCCTTTCCTGAGCACAAAATAAAAGCCTCCAATATGCTGCATGTGGGATTCAAACCCCACTTCCCTTACTTCATAAGTGACACCAACACCACTAGGCCATATGCTCATCTTGTGATAGCAAAACACACTTAATTAACCTTAAGTCCTGCTTTCACTAGCTCGCCCCACTAAAGTGCCCAAATCCAAAATTTTACCAGGGCTCAAACTCGACCCCAGGCCTCCCTAGAGCCCCTCAACACCCTTAAACAACACACAGAACTAGCGTAACATGCAATTACACAGATATTACAAACCCCTAAATTTCAGGATGTTACAATTCTACCCCCTTAAAGAAATTTCAGCCTCGAAATTTACCTGATCGAAAGAAGTGAGGGTATTGCTGTCGCATTGCCTCTTCCGGCTCCCACGTGGCTTCCTCTGAACCGTGATTACGCCACAGCAGTTTGACCAACAGAACCGATTTCCTCCTCAACACTTTCACATCACGATCCAAAATCTGCACGGGTTCCTCCTCAAATGACAGATCCGGTCTGACCTCGATTTCATCCACCAGCACTATATGAGAAGGATCTGAACGGTAGTAGCTCAGCATCCAAACATGGAATACATTATGTATCCGATCCAATTCAGAGGGTGGCTCAAGCTGATATGCAACCGGTCCAACACATTTCAACAGCCGATAAGGCCCAATGAACCTGGGGCTTAACTTGCCCTTCCGTCCAAATCTTAAAGCCTTCTTCCAAGGTGAGACCTTCAAGAAGACCTGATCTCTCACCGAATACTCTATCTCCTTACGCTTCAGATCCGCATAAGATTTTTGTCAATCGGAAACTTCTTTCAACCGAGCCCGAATCAATTTCACCTTCTCCTCAGTATTTGAAATCAACTCCGGACCCAACAACCGTCACTCACCCAACTCTGTCCAACAAGTAGGGGTACGACACCTACGGCCATATAATGCCTCGTAGGGTGCCATCTGAATGCTGGACTGGTAGCTGTTGTTGTACGCAACTTCTGCTAACGGTAAATAATCTTCCCAACTACCTCTGAAGTCAAATACACAGCCCCTTAACATATCTTCCAGAATCTGAATTACCCTTTCTGATTGACCATCAGTCTGTGGGTGGAACACTGTACTAAAGTCTAGTCTCGTACCCAAAGCTTCATGTAACGCCTTCCAGAATCGAGATGTGAACCTAAAGTCCTTATCCGCTATGATAAACACTGGTACCCCATGCAGCCTCACAATTTTTGCCATATACAACTTGGCCAACTTCCGTAGTAAGTAGTCACTGCGAGCCGGTATGAAGTGAGCGGACTTAGCCAACTGGTCAACAATTACCCACACTGAATCTTTCTTAGTAGGCGTCAAGGGTATCCCACTAACAAAATCCATTGTTATCCTCTCCCACTTCCAGAGTGGAATCTTCACCGGTTGCAGCAAACCCGAAGGCAACTGATGTTCCTCCTTCACTTGCTGACATGTCAAACATTTGCTCACAAAGTCAGTAACTTCATGTTTCAACCCTGGCCACCAGTACTGCTCTCGTAGATCTTGGTACATCTTACTTCCACCAGGATGCATAGCGTATGGGCTACTATGTGCCTTTCGCAGAATCATCTGTCTTAACTCATAATCCTTTGGCATACAAACTCTTCCATGGAAACATAATACCTCTTCACTGTTCAGCCCAAAACCACTATCTCTCCACTTTTCACTTGCTGAAGTTGAGAACCCAATGATTCATCCAACAATTGCTTCTCTTTAATTTGACCTACCCATGTCGGTTTCACCTGAAGTTCCGCTAACAAGCTACCATCTTCATTAAGGCTGAGATGAGCAAACATTACTCTCAAATCTGATATTACTTTACGACTTAATACATCTACCACCACGTTGGCCCTACTCAAGTGATACTCAATCGAGCAGTCATAGTCTTTCAGTAGCTCTATCCACCTCCGTTGCGTGAGATTTAACTCCTTTTGGGTAAGGAGGTACTTCAGACTCTTATGGTCGGTGTAGATAACAGACTTTTCTCCATACAGATAGTGTCTCCATATCTTCAGAGCGAACACCACCGCAACTAGTTCTAAATCATGAGTGGGGTAGTTCACCTTGTGTGGCCTTAATTGACGCGATGCATACGCCACTACTTTCCCTTGTTGCATCAGCACACAACCCAAATCGGTGTGCGACGCATCACAATAGACAATACATTCTTTCCCAGCTTCAGGCTGTATCAACACTAGTACTTCAGTCAGAATCTTCGTCAACTTTTCAAAACTTTCCTGCTGTTTATCAGTCCAAACAAACGGTACTCCCTTACGCAGTAACTTAGTTAAGGGTGCAGCAATCAATGAAAACCCCTCAACAAACCTTCTATAGTACCCAACCAAACCCAGAAAACTTTGAATTTCTGATATTGAATTCGGTGGCTTCCAATTCAATACCGCTTCAACTTTTCGAGGATCAACCCTAATCCCCTTGGCAGACACAACATGCACCAAAAACATCACTTCCTTCAGCCAAAACTTGCACTTACTGAATTTGGCATATAGTTGCTTCTCTCTTAATATCTGCAGTACAACCCGAAGATGAGAATCATGCTCCTCCGTTCTTGAGTACACCAGAATGTCGTCTATGAATACCACCGCGAACCAGTCTAGATAGGGTTGGAAGACCCGATTCATCATATCCATAAATGCGGCTGGTGCATTCGTTAATCTGAATGGCATAACCAAAAACTCGTAATGCCCGTAACGAGTTCAGAAATTTGTCTTGTATATGTCCGCCTCCTTGACCCTCAACTGGTGATATCCTGATCTTAAATCAATTTTCAAGAAGACCGAAACTCCTCGCAACTGATCGAACAGGTCGTCAATCCTAGGTAATGGGTATTTGTTCTTAATAGTTAGCTTGTTCAGTTAATGATAGTCAATGCACATTCGCATCGACTCGTCCTTCTTCTTCACGAATAATACAGGCGCTCCCCACGACGATACACTTGGTCTGATAAAACCTCGGTCCAACAACTCTTGGATCTGCGCTTTTAATTCTACCAGCTCTTTCGGTGCCATCTTATAAGGGGCGATAGACACCAGAGCCGTTCTCAGTAATAGCTTAATGCCAAATTTGACCTCGCAATTCGAAAGCAATCCTGGAAGCTCTTCAGGAAAAACATTTGAGAACTCCTTCACGGTTCTAACATCCCCAATAGACAATTCCTTGGCATCAGATGTGCTAACAAAAGCTAGAAATGCCTCACACCCTTTTTGCACTATCTTCTCGGAATTTAGTGCCAAAATCACATGAGACAGATAATCCCTTCTTTCTCCTATCACCATCACCTCCCTATCCCTTGAAGTCTTGAATACCATATGCTTAGCAGCACAATCCAAGTTCGCACGGTGCTTAACAAGCCAATCCATGCCTAAGATAAGATCAAACTCGCCGAACGGTAGTTCCATCAAATCTGCCGGGAAAATAATCCCTTGCACTTCTAAAGGCACATTCCTAAATACCTTGTTCACTACCACAGATTGCCCTAAGGGACTAATTACCGACATTCCCCTATCCACAAACTCAAATTGTATCCCCAGAGTCCCAGACACAGTACAGACAACATATGAATGGGTAGACCCAATATCAATCAAAGCTGTAAATGGCACACCTAAAATGAGAAACGTACCGGTTATGACGTCCGGTGCATCGCCATCATCTCAACGTTGAGCCGCATAAACCAGTCCCAGATGTCTCGCATTTGCATTACCCATGTTACCAGCACCTCTGCCCGGTGCTCATCGACCACGTCCTATACCATTTCCACCTCGGAGCGGACCACGACCTCTCGGTGGCTGCTGACCACCTCTCCCTGGCTGCACAAATCTTTGACCTACTACCTGTGTCTGAACAGGCTCTCGAGGACAGTCCCTGAACCGATGATCCATAGACCCGCATCTGAAACACCCGCCAGTTCTTTTCCAGCACTCTCCCGAGTGAAATTTCCCACATTCCACACAGGGCTATAACTGACCGGTAGTAGCTGGAACTCTCACTCGAGCTGGCCCATCAAACCTAGGCCTCTTATGAAATCCCCTTGAAGGACCTGAGAACCCAGAATCTCTTTTGTTCTTGCCCCTTTCCTTATCTCGTTTCTGTCGCTCAGAGCGTTTTACTTCCTCAGCAATTTTGGCCTTTTCCACCAACGTAGCAAAATCTCTCTCCCTCTGTGGGGCTATCAGTACCAGCAACTCATCTCGTAGCCCATTTTCAAAATGCACACAGCATTCATAATCAGTCGAGACTATTCCCCGGGTGTACCGGCTCAGACGCAAAAACTCTGCCTCATATTCTGCCACAGATTTACTCCCCTGAACCAGGTTCAAAAATTCTTTTCTCCGAGCATCCACATAGATAGCCCTGACATACTTTCCCTGGAAGGTCGATTTAAAGAAATCTCAGGTGATACGATACACTTGCGTACCTTCTCTCACAGTGAGCCACCACTGGTATGCCTCGTCTCTTAGTAATGACACAGCCCATTTCAGTTTCTGTTCAGTCGTGCAATCCAAATCATCCATAATTCGTTCCACAGCCTCAAGCCAGTATTCAGCTACATTCGGGGCTACACCAAAAATGCCCCTAAAAACTTCGGCCCCATTCGACTTGAGCCGCTCAGAAATAGACCCACATGCTGCCGACCCAGTACTTGCTCCGGCAATCCGTTCCAAAACTCGCAGCATAGCTTGGGATAGAGCATCGTCCCCTCCAGTTCGGTCTTGAGACCCTGCTTCCGCCACTGGTGATACTGGCACCTCGCCTTCCGGCACATGCCCCAATTCTGAGGATCCAGCCTCAGCACCTCGGCCTCTACCATGGCCGCGTATACCATGCCCACATCCTTTGGTACTCATGCTACTAGATCGAGTTAATCTGATTAAGAATTTTTTATGAATCAGTATATGGTTCCAATATTGATTAACAGATATTTTATGGAAAACATATATAAGAGTTGTTTTCGCGAATCTAATTTCCTAATGTCTCAGTCTCTATAGTCTTAGCTCCTAGAACTAGGAGTTTCTAACAGTTTTCTTACTATAATCATATCATCATCATATCAACAATCATAAAATAAGGGAGCTTACGGATTTGGTGCCGGAGACTCGTGGTGCCATACTTCCAATAAAGACATACATTTTCTAAATCAAATTTCAAACAACTTTGAAAAACATTTTCGAACCCATTCCACAGCCGAGTTTTACAACCTGGCTCTGATACCAAAATGTAACACCCCAAACTCGGCCTAGACGTTATGGCTGGATCTAGCATGTCACATCAAAAGGTAGTTGAAAATCTAAATGATCGATAAAATATTTCATTTCTTTGTGAACTTCCAAGTTTCATTGTTTGTTTGTAAAAACACCCTTTCCTTAATGTCCATTTTTATAAAGTTATTATTTTGAAAAAAAATAGTTTTTGTTGTGAAAATTGAACTTGAATAGTTGCGAAAACGTGATATTTTAGAAACAATTATTAATGTTTTAAGAAAACCTCATGTTTAGAGGTTTAAACGTTTATAGTTTGAAAATACTGAAATGAGAGTTTAAAGAAATATAAATCCCAAAGGCCTTATTACAAAATATTAAACCCAAATGAAAAATAATCTTAAAAATGAAGCAAAATGGAAATTTACTAAAGTTGCGAGCAATGTCTCCAATGTATGTCCCCCACTGAGTCATCCACGGCTCCAAATCCTCCACCGCTGGGAATTACCTGCGAGGTTAAGAGAAAAGGGGTGAGTTACAAGAACTCAGTGTGTAATCCCCTAAACTGACATTAACTAGGCCCGAGCCCAAAAGACATCAACCTGGGCCTAAGCCCTACAATCATTGTAATACAATGATTGGACGCAAGGAATGTAATGCAACCCAACCCAATCCAACCAAACACACCCCCGTACCAGCTAATCACACCTATGGGGATCAAGTCAACCCACCCCGCCAAACACACCAATATTGCAGACAAGCTGCTAATCACATAATATATGTGGCTGAGCCACCAGAGTCAGAATTATGTAAATATATATGCTGTGGCTATGCCACCAGGCTACACTGCTCTTCAATCATTAACCCGCCCCATGCAACATGATAAAATGCAATATATAGATCAACATATAAAAATGTAATGTAAACATACACACGTTGCTTGACAACACTGAGGGTAAAACGGTCATTCAACCCATCGAGGATATTTTAGTAATTTCACAACCCAGGGGTATTTCGATAATTTACCCTCCAAGAGTATTTTAGTAATTTCACCTTTAATGCCTCTCCGAAGGCCTACTATCGCTTCGAACGACTCGGGTCCCTTTTTGGGTATTTACGGAACTATTGGGCTTAAAATCCATTTTAGGCCCAAACGAGCCCACACGCTTGTGTGGCCCAAAACGCATGGTTTCAAAATCAGATTTGCAGATTTCACATTCAGGCCTATCATTTGTTACAAATTCAACCATTTTGCCCAAGTGGGCTTGTGAGCCCGTTAGGCCCATTTAGCCTGATGTGGCCCGATTAGGCCCGTTACAGCCTCGGCATCGCGAGAGTGTTCGTGATACTCTCAACGGCTTAGTGTCATGATTCGTATCTCGACTCACCACTTCGAGCACTCGCACGCTCGAGTGGTCACAATTGTCAGCTTTCCAGCTTTTCGGCTTTTGGCCGTTTCACAAAACACCACATGCAATCATTGGAGTGAGTGTGAGATTACACACTTGTTACGAGTGTAAGTTGAACCCTCGAGATTACACACTTATAAATCCATATACTTAAATCATTAGCCTTAACCATCGTGAGACATATCCATTAGGTTCAAAACGACAGCTCACCACACTACTTACCAAGAATGACGACAACTCTTGCTACGCTTGCACGTTTAGTCTACTCTCTTACGAAGTGGAGTCCCTAAGAATAGCACGAGTTAGCGATGTTGTTCAAAATAATGAAGAAACGACCTTTCAGCCTAAATGAACAAAAAATAAAGAACAACCAACCATCCCCCCACCATTCGGCCATAGCCATCCTTACCAAGGTGCCACAGATTCGTCAACTGACCAGCAAAGGTTTCGGCTTCCTCAAATGAACAAACAAGATTTAAGATGGAGAGAAGTGTTCAGACTCAGCCTGATTAAAAGAGATACAAGATGAGTGCTTCGGTCCTTTGAGAGAGAAAAGAGAAGGAGTACATAAAAAGAAAAGAGACTATTACCTTGCAACTATAGAAAAACCGAATGAAAAGGGAGATTTAATGATTGAAAACAAACCACGCTTCAGACTAGACCACGTTCAGCTAATGGCAAATGAAAAGGAAATTGATTCAAATGAGGCAAAGGGGAATTCGACTTATAGAGAAAATAGTAGAAGCACAATGAAGAAGAAAAGAAGTTTCGGTTATGGAGAGCACAAAAGAAAACAAGTGAGGAGAGAATAGAAAAGAATGTGCAATACAGAATAGAAGAAAACGTGAAACAAAGAACCCGAAATGTCTAAGGAGAAAGCCTAAAATGTCAAAAATGCTAAGAACATAGGAGAATTCAGCACACACACACACTAACCAAAACCGAATGCACTCTAACAAATGACACTTCTCTTGACCGAAGCCCCCCATGCACTTCCCCAAATTCGGCCACTACCTCCACTCTCCAAATCCCATGATTCTCTCCTCGATTTGCTCCCCCATTCACTCTCCAACACCCATTCAAATAATTTGACCCAGTCTTCTCTCTCTCTTGCAGAGTTTGGTCTCCACTCAGCTACCTCCCTTTCCTGAGCACAAAATACAAGCCTCCAATATGCTGCATGTGGGATTCGAACCCCACTTCCCTTACTTCATAATTGACGCCAACACCATTAGGCCATATGCTCATCTTGTGATAGCAAAACACACTTAATTAACCTTAAGTCCTACTTTCACTAGCTCACCCCACTAAATTGCCCAAAACCAAAATTTTACCAGAGCTCGAACTCGACCCCAGGCCTCCCTAGAGTCCCTAAACACCCTTAAACAACACACAGAACCAGCATAACATGCAATTACACAGATATTACAGACCCCTAAATTTCAGGATGTTACATGACTTTGTCTGATTATGGTTCTATTCTGGCTAAGTTGAGGGCTAAACCGATGTTCCTACAGGAGGTCTATGAGGCCCAGAAAGATGATAGTGAATTACAAGCCAAAAGAGATCAGTGCGAGTTGGGTGTTGAGTCTGACTTTCGGATCAATTCAGACAGATGTTTAATGTTCAAAGATAGTGTTTGTGTACTGAGGGATGATGAGATCATTCGTAAAGTTTTGCACGAGGCACATAGCAGGTGTTTATTTGTACATCCGGGTAGCACCAAGATGTATTGGTGGCCGAGTATGAAGAAAGATATTTCTGAGTTTGTTTTAAGATGCTTGATTTGTCAACAAGTAAAGGCCGAACACCAAGTATCTTCGGGTTTCCTTCAACCTATTATGGTACCCGAGTGGAAGTGGGGTCGTGTTACCATAGACTTTGTAACGGGTTTGCTGTTGACACCGAGCAAGAAAGATGTTGTATGGGTCGTAGTCAATAGACTTACAAAGTCAGCCCACTTCATACCTGTACGTGTCGATTACTCACTTAACAAGTTGGCAAACTTGTATATCTCAGAGATTGTGAGACTTCAAGGAGTACCATTATCCGTTATATCTGATAGAGATCCGAGATTTATGTCCAGATTTTGGAAGAAGTTGCAAGAGGCCTTGGGCACAAAGTTGAGATTTAGTACGACTTTTCACCCCAAACCGACCGATGGACAGTCGGAGAGGGTAATACAAGTACTTGAAGATATGCTACGGTGTTGTATTCTTGAGTTTTAGGGTAGCTGGGAGAAATACATACCCTTGGTGGAATTCGCCTACAATAACAGTTTTCAATCAAGTTTGAAAATGGTGCCTTATGAGGCTTTGTATGGGCGTAAGTGTCAAACGCCTTTATATTGGACTGAACTTAAGGAAAACCAGATCCACGGGGTTGATTTGGTTAGAAAAACTGAAGAGAAGGTAAAGGTGATTCGCGATTGTTTAAAGGCTATTTCTGACAGACAAAAATCTTACTCGGATTTGAAAAGGAAAGAGATTGAGTATCAAGTCGGTGATAGAGTATTCTTGAAAGTGTCACCATGGAAGGAAGTATTTAGATTTGGCCGGAAGAGTAAATTGAGTCCGCGTTTTATTGGACCATGTGAGATTACCGAGAGGATTGGGTCGGTACCCTATCGGTTGGCTTTTCAACCTGAGTTAGAAAAGATTCATAATGTATTTCATGTGTCCATGTTGCAACACTACCGATTAGACCTCTTACATATGATTGCACCGACAGAGGTTGAGATACAACCTGACATGACTTATAATGAAGAGCCAGTTAGAATTTTGGCGCGAGAGGTCAAGTAGTTAAGAAACAAAAGCATAGCCCTAGTGAAAGTTCTATGGAAAAGGCACGGAATAGAAGAGGCTACCTAGGAGCCTGAGGAAACGATGAGAAACCAATACCCTAACCTTTTCACCGGTAAGATTTTTGGGGACGAAATCCTTAAGGGGGAGAATTGTAACAACCCGTTTTAGGGGCTAGTCGAAACAGTGATCTCAGGATCACTAATCTGAGATTTAGAGAAATTAATTTTCATGATATTTTATGTGTCAGAGCATGATTACATTAGTACATGAGAATTTTGGAACTTTAATTTTAACGACTTCATGTTTAATTGCAAAAAAGGACTAAATAGCATAAAGTGTGAAAGTTCCATTCTATAAGCTAAAGGTACCAATTAGCCATAGATTATTAATTTGAAGTATTTAAAAGGCAATTTAGCCCTTTTAAAAAGGCTTGGTCGGCCATAGACTAGCATAGGAGACAAATTTGTCAATGTTGGTCAAAGTTGGTGATAGCAGGTAGACTAATTGATAGTTTAATATTAGAATAAAGAAAAGATGATATCCATCTTTCTTGCTCATCTCTTCCACTGAAAATTGGCAGCCAAATAGGGGTTGAAAGCTTCAAAAATTTTAGCATACTCTTCTCTTCATAAGTAAGTGTTCTAGGGATCATTTCTTGATAAAAGTTGTACTTTTGAGACCCCTAAAGCTTAAGCTTTCAAATGAGGGGACTATTGTGCAATATGGTGAAAAGTTTAGAGTTTTTCCATGAGAGCTATCATCGTTATTTGCTGCATTTTTATGGAAGAAATTGAGTCTTTGTTGTTAGATGAACAACTTTTGTGAAAGGTGTTGTCTTGAAAACACCTAGTTGGACCTTGACGAGAAGGTTACAAATTTGTAGTAATTATGTGAAATTTTGAGTGTCGAAACCATTTTTTCATCTGGTTTAAAAAACGGGGATCGACTTTAAAAAGGCAGATAGAGTCGCCACCAATCCTTTTTGTTTAGGTGTGATCGGGTCACCTATAAAACATTTTGGCCTACGAAATTCAAGAAAACGGGTTCAGAAGTAGGTTACGTGCGAGGAAGTATTAGCACCCTCGCAACGCCCAAAATTGGTACCTAATTGATTAATTGATGTCCTAATGTCGAAAAGTTTGAAACAATTTTGAAATTTCATTTTTTTTTTCTAAAAATTTTAAATAACTCGAGTTGGATATTGAGATTCCCTTATTCCGAAGGAATAAAACATCACATCCAGCATGATAGGATATGAAAATTTAAGTCCTCGAATTCAAGATTATCCCAAAATTCTCAAAGCTCATGCATTGAAATTTTGAAAGGGTATTTGGTTATTTGGACAAACAGAAAGTCGAAACCCAGCACGATAGGTCACGATTCCTCGAATTTCCAAGCACACAAATATTGTCCTATTTTGAAAACATGGACGAAATTTTAAAAGGATATTTGGTTATTTGGTCAAACAGAAAACCGAAACCCAGCACAATAGGGCACGATTCCTCGAATTTCCAAACGTACAAATATTGCCTTATTTCAAAATATGGACAAAGTTTGAAAAGGATATTTGGTTATTTGGTCAAACAGGAAATCGAAACCCAGCACGATAGGGCACGATTTCTCGAATTTCCAAACACACAAATGTTGCCCTATTTTGAAGAATTTTTAAATGCAATTTTAAAATTGTCTCCAAGTGCATTTTATTGAACCACTATTCAATAAGGAGAAAAAATGTAGTATCAAGTATGGAATAATAATGTGTGAATACAGCATTGTAAAAAATGACAAATATAACAATGCGAACATACAATTCGAAATATACAATATGTATACAAAAGAATTTTAAAATAAGTATTATATAACAAGAAAATTAAAATAATTTGTATGCAAAAGAATATATATATATATATATATCAATCCAAAAATAAAGATTAAAAAATATATTAGATAGTAGTATACAAATATGAATTTTAAAATAAATATTATAAGAAGAAAGTCAAAATACATAATATACATGATAAAATATCAATCAATATAAATAATATTCATAGAAAAAAAAATTAATATGAATAATATACATATATTAAGAAAATGGTTTATTTAGATAATATATAAAATAATAATGTATAAGAGTATTTAAAAATATTACGCAAATCTTTAAACCAAAGAAATATACATAAAAGAGAATTTTAAAATAAACAAATTATATGTTAAAATAAGTTTTTTCTTAAAAAAAATTTACTAAGATTATAAATAAAAGGATAAGAAAATACCTAGTTGGAATAAAAATGAAATTAAAGATTATTTTATAAATGAATAAAATCATTTAACTATGCACAAGGATCAAGTAGGAATGCACATACACTATCAGGGACTAAATCAGTAAATATTTCTGTGACTAAAAATGCAGCGTATAGGCTGGACTAAATTAAAAGGCGCGTGAATTACAGAGATAGATTAAGAAAATAAGGAAAATGAATAACATGTCTAATCCAAATTCAGCACAAACAACAAGGACTAAACGCGCAATTTGTCCATCACTACGGAAGCGCGCGGGTCCTAGGAGACCAAATCGAGTCGGGCCGGAGCTTGCCTCATACGGCGTCGTATTGAGGCTATTGTAATGAACCCCAAACATCACCGTTTCCTTAATAGCCTATAACCCCCTTAAATTAAATTAAAACTATCTGACCCTCTTTTATTTAACCCTAAAATCCCTTTTCTGCTCAGCCCCCAGCTGCAACTAAGGAAGACCCTTCCATCTGACCACTAGAGTGTCACTGTAAACGGCGCTTGGTGGTACACGAAGGTCAAAAGGAGGCTCTTTCGCACCAGCCTTGAAGCCTCACCCCTCGGTCTACGCCCATATCTGAACTCCGATCGCGACGGAGGAGACACGGACGGAATCTCACAAAGGTAACCCCTTCCCCTTTTTTGTTAATGTATCGAAATAGAAAAAGAAGTGCTTGAAATAGATTCAAAAAGGAAATAAACAATCAAAGAAAAAAGCACTCGAAGAAAAGCATCCTTTTTCCAATTTCTGTTTCTAATTTTTTTTTGTATTGCTGTATTCTATGCGTGTGAAAATTGTGAAGAAGATTACAGTGGTTGGTTTCGGTCCTTTTAAAGGCTGAAATCGAAATAGAAATGAAAATAAAATAAAAATACAATTGTTTTCTTTGTTTTCTTTCTGTTTTCTATGATGTTCGTCCGTCATTTGATGCAGGTACGGAGGCTGTTGCGCAGATGTTGCACCTTACGGAGGCCCTATGTGCGGACGTGGCACCGTACGTGTGTGAGGACAGAGGTAGCCCAAATGTTTGGTTGCGGTTGCGGTGCAAGGGACTCCAGAAACCCTAGGGGTTTTTGGAAAGGTTAAACCTTTTGGGCCTTTTGGGCCTCGTAATGTACAAGGCTAAAATTTGGGCCAAAACTGGGCTTTTTTTTAATGGACTGTTTAGGATTAATATTTTTATTTATTTTGTTTTAATTGGTTTTGGTTTTTTTTTATTTGGTTAATGGGTCGGGCAAATTTTGGGCCCTACAGCTGCCCCTCTTTGCTCATTGTCGTGTAACGAGAATAGAGCAAAGACTTTAAAAGGGGGCCAAATTTGCCTGGTATTGGCTTCTTGGCACTTCTTTTCTTCAAGTAGCCTCACTGCGTCTTCTAGGATATGGGAAATGATGTCTCAACTTGCTCCAGCAAAATTTTAGAGAGAAGAGATTTGTAACCTCAATCTTCTCTACTGAAACTTCAAGGAAATAAGGATGGATCCTTAATGTAATCTCAGGGAGGAGGGATTTGTAGCATCAACCTACTCCGTTCGGACTTCGAGGAGATAAGAATTCATATCTTTGATCCGCTTCACTCAGGAAGGCAAGATCTGATGTCTTCAATCTGCTCCTGCAACTTCAAGATTGCCAGATCTGCTATCTTCGATCTACTTCCCTCAGGAAGGCAAGATCTGAACTTGGCATACAATTGTTTCTCCCATAGAGTTTGTAATACAATTCTTAGATGATTAGCATGCTCTTTTTCATTTCGAGAATAGACTAAAATATCATCAATGAATACCACCACAAACCTGTCTAGGTACGGTCTGAAAATTCTATTCATCAGATTCTAAACACTGCCGGTGCATTACTCAACCCAAATGGAATCACTAAAACCTCATAATGTCCATACATGGTTTTAAAAGTTGTTTTTGGAACATCTGAGTCCTTTACCCGTAACTAATAATAACCTGAGCGAAGATTAATTTTTGGAAAAAGGGGTATGTGATAAACCGTAAAAGTAACATATTTTAATCCCACATTTAGCATATTTTCAGATGATTTATTCCTTGATTCATGTAAAAGGGTGCTTTTAATCCTTTCTTTTCATGTCTTATACTTAGGAAAGCACCGGATGATGAAAAGAATGTAAAACGGGCCCAAAACGGAGTAAATGGGCATATCACAAAATCCACACGGCCTGGGCACAAGTCCACACGGTCGTGCCTAATTGATCTACTAGAACACGGCCTAATCAAGGTCTACACGGCTGTGCCCCATTCAACAGGGTCGAACATGACCTGACCACGACTTACACGGCCGTGTGTTATGGGCGTGTCCCTGCCGCAGCCAAGAGAAGTTTTACTCTAATTTGGATACCTGGAGGCAAACAAACACATTCCAAAGCCTATTCAAACACCCTAGTAGGAATTCTACTTAAATTAGGATACTTAGGGGGCCAAGTAAGGCATCACAACGTCTATATAAACACCTAAGGGGGCAACTTGAAGGGGAGTTTGGCAGAAGCCGGAACAGACGGTGAGCTAGGCCAAGGAGCCAAGTTGAAAAGGTCAGAGTTGTGGGAATTTACTCAAAGATAGCCAATTGATCCATCTTCAGAAGCCAGAATTCTACTCAAAACGGCAGATCTCTCTTCAATTCCTTCAAGGGGTTTTAGGGATTTCTTATGTTTTGTTTTATCTTTTCTTCTGAGATGTTTTCTTTATTTGTCATGAACTAAACCCTTCTGATACCTGAAGGGAATGAAACCTAAGGCGGATCTTGTTTTTTTTTTTTTCTGAATTATATGATAAATACTTGATTTGTTCTTAATTACCTGTGCTTAATTCTTGTGTTAATATTTCTGGGATATTGATTCAAGTTGGATGTGCTTAGGTGGTGGAGCAAAAGTCCCTGCTTAAGAGTAGATCTACCATAATTAAGCGAAGTTGACCGCACGCCTAGAGATAGGGTGACGAGATTTTACCGGATTAGGGTGAAACCTAATATGGGAGTCCATAGATCGAGTTAATACGATTCTAGGGGTTTTAATTAGAAAGAGATTTCAATTAATCAACCTAGGGTTAGACGTTATTCACCTCGAGAGTGAGTTTAATATAACTTAGGGAATCTTACGGATCAAGTCAAGTGAATAAATCGTCTGGTTCAGTGTTAGATAACAAGTGAAGTCTAGGTGGATTCTTCCTAAGGATATCGTCGTGATTAACTAAGTTATTTCCAACAGTATCCCCAATTTGTTCTCTTTGTCTTGAGTTTTAAGCTTAGTAGTTAGTTAATTTTAGATTAGATAACAACTTCACTTATTTTAGGCTAGATAATAAAAAGAAAGTTAGTATTAGTACTTTTAGTTCCTTTGGGTTCGACAATTGGTCTTGCCTAAGCTATACTACTGTTTGATAGGTGCACTTGCCTCAATCGTTGTCAGAGTTAGTTTCCAGGTTCGATCATTCTCATTTTTATAAATTTAAAACTCTGAAATCCAGCGATCAAGTTTTGGCACCGTTGCCGGGGAACTAAAATATTAAGAAAGCTCTATTTTTGTTACTTTAGCCATTATTTTTATTTTTATTTTCCGCAATTTACTTTTATCTTTAGGTTCAATTTAATTTGCTAAATTTTCTTTCTTTCTTTTCTCAGCAGGTACCTCTAGTTTTTGACTAGAAGGAACCCGAAAGGACCGCTAGTATACGACAGTGATATTGAAGCAACCGCTCAAAGGAATCGCAGAGAAATTAGGCGAGCCCTAAATTACACAAAAGAAGAGCGAGAAGACAGATCAAATCCTAAAGAAGGGATGGACGAGAATAATCGACCACCACAAGATGTGGGAGAACATAATGCTCCGCGTACTATGTACGACTATGCTAAACCTCATTTAACAGGAGCAGAATCGAGTATTGTTAGGCCTGCTATACTGCTAATAAATTTGAATTAAAGCCTAACACTATACAAATGATTCAACAATTTGTTCAATTTGATGGTTTGCAGGACGAAGACCCAAACACTCATATAGCTAATTTTTTAGAGTTCTGTGATACCTTCAAAATAAATGGCGTTTCTGATGATGCCATACGTCTTCGGTTATTTCCTTTTTCATTAAGGAATAAAGCCAAACAGTGGTTAAACTCGTTACCATGAGGGTCAATCACTACGTGGGAACAAATGACTAAAAAATTTTTATCGAAATATTTCCCACAGGCCAAAACGGCCAAATTACGGAATGATATCTCTTCGTTTGTGCTGATGGATTTAGAGACATTATACGACGCATGGGAGAGATACAAGGAACCCTTGAGAAGGTTTCTGCATCATGGTTAACCATTGTGGCTTCAAGTCCACACTTTCTATAACGGTGTGAGCCCCTCAACAAGGCAACTAATTGATTCAGCTGCCGGTGGAACCCTGAACAACAGAACTCCTGAAGAAGCCTACGAGTTTATTGAAGAGATGTCACTGAATAACTATCAGTGGAAGGTTACAATGACCAAACCAACAAAATCAGCTGGAGTTTTTAACCTCGATGCAGTAACCATGCTATCAACACAGGTAGAGATGATGAATAAAAAGCTTGATATTTTGTGTTCTTTGCAGGCACATCCAGTAATGCAGTGCGACGCAAGTGGAACTGTGGCAAATCCTGAGTACCCACCCTACCAATCGGGCGCAGAGAGCGAACAGATGAACTATATAGGTAATAATTTCAGATCTAATAATAACCCTTATAGTAATACTTATAATCTAGGTTGGAAGAACCACCCAAATTTTACATGGGGAGGTCAAGGAAATCAAGGAAATCAAAGACAGCAACCTCATCAAAATTTCCAAAATCAGTCCTATCCACAGGAAAAGAAGCCGAACCTTGAAGAGATGCTGACAAAATTCATGGCAGCCATAGAAAACCATTTCCAAGACACTGAAACAAACCAACGACATCTATTGAAGAGATCAAGAGCCAAGTTGGGGAACTTACTGAGACAGTTGGGAAAATTATTCAGTCAGTCGGACAACTTACTAAGATAGTTTCTGAACTCCAATCAGAGAGTTTTTATAAAGGAACCGAACAGGTAAAGGCAATTACACTGGGAAGTGGAAAAGAATTAGTCGAACCAAAGAACAAGATACCACACGAAGATAACAAAGCAAAAGATGAGGGAGTTGAGGATTTGACTCTAGTACGCAACGAGGGTAACCCACAAATTCCATATCCAGCGAAGTTGAAGAAAGACCGATTAGATGCCCAATACGGTAAATTTCTTGAACTTTTTAAACAAATACATATTAACTTAACCCTTTGTTGAAGCCATTTCACAGATGCCAACATACGCAAAATTCTTAAAAGAACTCCTAACGAATAAAAGGAAGCTTGAAGAAATATCAACAGAGGAGCTTAATGAAGAATGTTCAGCCATCCTCCAAAACAAGTTACCAACCAAATTAAAAGATCCAGGAAGTTTTACTATTCCCTGTTTAATTGGTAGCTTAAATACTAAGAAAGCATTAGCTGATTTAGGTGCCATATTAATTTAATGCCTTATAAAATGTTTAAACAACTAGATCTTGGGGAACCAAAACCCACTAGGATGAGTATTCAGTTAGCTGATAGATGTATCAAATATCCTAGAGGAGTTATCGAAGATGTCTTGGTAAAAATTGATAAATTTATTTTCCCTGTTGATTTTGTTGTCTTAGACATGGATGAAGACATTGATGTTCCCTTAATTTCAGGGCACCTTTTTTTAGCCACTGCTAGGGTTGTTATCGATGTATGTGATGGTAAACTTGCATTAAGGATAGGCGATGAGGAAATTATTTTTCAAATTTATGATGCCATGAGATATTCTAGAGAACAAGATGATTCCTGTTATTTTGTTGATACCACTGATAATATCATTCAAGACTCATTACAGGAAATTTTACATGATGGCACGATGGAACTGTGCCTGACTCAAGAAGAGGGGGAAAAAGATTAAGTTGACTAGCTGAATTTGAATACATCTTCATCTAGACATACGAAAGAAGAGGGCATTAAAGTAAATGATGAACTAAAACAAAAACCCTCCATTGAAGAGCCACCCAAATTAGAATTAAAATAGCTGCCGAAACACTTAGAATATGCATTCCTTGGGGAAAATTCTACACTACTGGTAATTATCTCTTCAGAATTAGAACCCAAGGAAAAAGAGGAGTTGAAACAGGTACTAAGAGAACATAAAAGAGCCATAGCTTGGAAAATCTCTGATATTAAGGGAATAAGCCCATCGTTTTACACCCACAAAATTTTAATGGAAGAGGAATACAAGCCATGTGTGCAACCTCAAAGACGATTAAATCCCAACGTAACAGAAGTTGTAAAAGCTGAGGTAATTAAACTTCTAGATGCTAGAATAATTTATCCTATTTCTGACAGCAATTGGGTGAGTCCTGTGCAGGTTGTTCCAAAGAAAGGAGGCATGACGGTGGTAGCCAACAAAAAGAATGAACTAATTCCCACCAGAACAGTCACGGGTTGGAAAGTTTGCATTGATTACAGAAAGCTGAACGATGCTACTAGAAAAGATCACTTTCCTTTGCCCTTCATTGATCAACTGTTAGAAATGTTATCTAGGCACATGTATTATTGCTTCCTAGATGGACTCTCCGGCTATTTCCAAATCCCAATAGCACCTGAAGATCAAGAGAAAACAACATTCACATGCCCATATGGTACGTTTTCTTATCGTAGAATGCCTTTTGGATTATGTAATGCTCCTGCTACTTTTTCAGCGTTGCATGTTGGCAATCTTCGACGAACTTGTAGAAGACATTATGGAGGTAATTCTTTCCATCTTTGCCTTAAAAATTTAAAACGAGTTCTAATAAGATGTGAGGAAACGAATCTTGTCTTGAATTGGGAAAAATGTCACTTTATGGTTAAAAGAGGGGATTGTGTTAGGACATAAGATTTCTAGTAAAGGGATTGAAGTAGATAAAGCTAAGATTGAAACCATAGAAAAATTACCTCCCCCTAGTTCAGTCAAGGCTATTAGAAGTTTTTTAGGACATGTTGGATTTTATAGAAGATTCATTAAAGATTTCTCTAAAATAGCCAAGCCTTTAACGAGATTACTAGAAAAAGGTGTTCCTTTCAATTTTGATCAGGAGTGTTTAGATGCATTTAATATCCTCAAGGATAAACTAATATATGCTCTGGTTATAATTGCACCTGATTGGAATCTACCTTTTGAACTAATGTGTGATGCCAGTGACTTTGCAATAGGAGCAGTCTTGGGACAACGAAGAAACAAGCATTTTCAGCTAATTTATTATGCTAGCAGAACACTGACACCGACACAAGAAAACTACACCATGGAAAAAGAACTACTAGCTGTAGTTTTTGCATTCGATAAATTTAGACAGTATCTGATATTATCTAAAGTTATCGTTTATACTGATCATTTAGCTCTTCGTTATCTCTTAACTAAACCTGATACAAAACCCCGACTCATATGTTGGGTACTTTACAGGAATTTGATTTGGAAATACAGGATAAGAAGGGAGCAGAAAACCTTGCAGCAGACCACCTCTCCAGGCTTGAGAACCCACATATTGAAGAGCTCGACGAAAGTGAGATAAACGACTCATTTCCTGAAGAACAGCTCTTTTCTATAACCCACTTTGAGGTACCATGGTTTGCAAATATTGCGAATTATTTAGCTGCTAACATCTTGCCAAAAAGACTAACACATCACCAAAAGAAGCGATTCTTTGCTGATGCAAAAAAAAACTATTTTTGGGAAGATCCTTTTCTTTTTCGTATAAGTGCAGATCAGGTAATTTGAAGATGCGTCACAAAGGCAGAAGCAAGCAAAATCCTGGAACATTGCCATTCAGGACCTTCAATAGGACACTATAGTGGCATTAAGATAGCACATAAAATACTCGAATCAGGTTTTTATTGGCCTACACTATTCAAAGATGCCAACAGGTATGTCGCTTCATGTGATAAATGCCAACGAACAGGTAATGTTTCTAAACGTGATGAAATGCCTCAAACATATATGCTATCATGTGAAATATTTGATGTATGAGGTATTGATTTTATTGGTCCATTCCCTAGTTCATTTGGAAATAAATACATCTTAGTGGCAGTTGATTACATGTCAAAATGGGTGGAGGCCGAAGCTTTACCTACCAATGATGCTAGAGTGGTAGTTAAGTTTCTCAAGAAATTGTTCTATCGATTTGGAACACCTAGAGCTATCATTAGTGATAGGGGCACTCATTTCTGTAATACTCATTTTGACAAAGTCTTAAAAAAATATGGAGTACACCACAGGATAGCCACCCCATATCATCCTCAAACCAGTGGGCAAGTTGAAGTAGCCCGTTCGTTTAGGGATATGAGAGAGGAGCTTCAGCTCCATGCACCTTCTTTTAGAAATGAAAACAGGGTAAGTCTAGCTTAAGACTTTAAACAAGCGCTTCTCGGGAGGCAACCCGAGCACTAACCTCATTAACATTAGATTCTTAATTTTTAGCATTTAATTACATACTAACTAATCCAGTAAAGTGCAAGTTTAGACCACACGGCCTTACACACGGGCGTGCCTGTGGCCGTGTGGAAGCTAGGGGACAGATCACGGGCGTGCTAGTAGCCGTGCACGACAAAGAAGAAAAAGTTTTCCCAACACGGGCTGCGATAATAGCCCACGCCCATGCCGACCTTCCTTGGACTATACTGACTTACCAAACACGGGCTACACACGGCTGTGCCTTACAACCATGTGAGGTTACTGACTTGTCAAGCACGGGCTAAATACGTCCGTTCTAAACGAATGTGTGAATACGAACATGGGCGTGTCATATTAACCACGGCCGTGCCCAAGCACCCTAAACGCGCCCAAAATTCGAAATCACGAAAAACACGAGCTGATTAAAATTGAGCACGGGCGTGGCCTCGGCCTATGCTCCCACCTCTATTTAAACAACTTAATCGCTCATATTCACCAACACCACTGCAGGACCCAGCAGACGATGAAGACCCCTGAGTCCTTTTATTCTCTTTAATTTCATTTTTTTTACTTTTAATTCTTAGTTTTAATTTTTATTTTTATTTTCATTTTTATTTAAACATTGTTGCATTTTATTTTTCAAACCTTTATTTCCTTCATGATATCATTGGCTATCTAACTTTTGAGTATTGCTAACAACCACTTGTTTAATCATTGGCTATCTAACTGATGACTGTGCAGCTTCAAGAGCACAATCTAAATAACAAACAAATCACTAGGAGTAATTCAATACCACATAAGTCAATATCTTTCCACCTTAGACTCAAGGAATCCATCCATAATTCAGGAAGTGTCACTTTTCCCCCTCTCTTTTGATTATCTAATAACTGTCATTATCTATCTTTGTATATTGAGGGCAATGTACATCTTAAGTGTGGGGGGTAAAAGTGCCTAACATTTTGCATTATTCTCAATCCCCGAGGATAGAAGTGCCAAAATTTTCTCATTATTCTCAAATCCCTGAATTATATTATGTTCTTAATTAATTTTCTCATATTACTAATTAGGATAAAATTTCTGATGAATTATGATCTTTATTGACATGTTTTTGAGTAACTCATAGTTAATTGTGCATTGATGATTAAATTAGAAGAATATTAGAGAATCAAGCATGATAAGTCTGTTTTTCAAAATTAAAATTTTTTTGCTAGGTTGTCTACCTGAATCTGAATATCACCTTGAAATTTGAAAATTTACGAGGTTGATGTAAAAAACACCCATAACTTTTGTGAGGTTTTGAGCCTTATAGAGCATATATTCTTTTTCATGCTCACTTTTCAATTATGAGTGTGTCAACATTGAACTGTTATTCTAGAACTTGCCTTGATCATACATGTTGAGACCAGACCTATGATTTGATATATGAGATGATAAAGGCACCTAGGTTTTAACCCACTCACTCCACTAAAAAGCCTACCTTCATACTTAACCCCTAGTCAACCCCGTTGATCCTAACAACCCTTTTTATTGACTCACCAACTAATATTAACCCAAAACCCTTTGTATTTGTTATCACCATTCTTCTTAACTACCCTTTTTGTCGAGATTTGATTTTGAGCAGTTACCTAACTATGTTCTATATTTAGTTGTTAAAGCCGTTATTATTATTTGTGGTTTGTTCTCAATTATGAAAAGAAAAATTCTCAAGGTATATTCAAGTATTAGTATTATGAAGAAAGAGCTTATACAGTTAAAAGTCTATTTATCAAAAGAAAAAGCTCGTATTATTAGGATTTTTAATTTTCAGTTGACGTAGTTACTTATTATTAGATAGGTAACTTGTCAATTGAGTCTCGATTCTAACCTTCTAATTCAGCCTATAACCACACCTTTAACCCCAGCCCTGTTACAACCCTGTAAAGACCTTTTGATCTGTTTATCATATCATATTATAGTGGTGGAGATTTGATTTTCAGGCAAGCCTATGGGATTAACTTTTTAGGTTCGACTTTTGAGTGCTCTTTTCCTGAACCTTAAAACACTTCGAGTGATTTGATTGAATCTTTTGTGAGGATGTCAGTCCTTGTAGGTTTTGAATTAAAGGTAATTATTAAGGTAAGGGGAAACACCTACGTTTTCGTGATACAAACGAATGACTTATATCGTTTGAATCTTTAGGACTCTTCGAGTTAGATCATCCATGTATAAATTATCTATGAATTATGATGAGACATTGTTAATAGGAATTATGAATCATGGAAAGTTTGTTTTAATTGTAAGTTGAGAATTTTGCTTGAGGACAAGCAAAAGCTTAAGTGTGGGGGTATGTGATAAACCATAAAAGTAACATATTTTAATCCTACATTTAGCATATTTTTGGATTATTTATTCCTTGATTCATGTAAAAAGGTGCTTTTAATCCTTTCTTTTCATGTCTTATATCAGGAAAGCACCCGAGGATGAAAAGAACGTAAAACGGGCCCAAAACGTAGTAAATGGGCCATATCACGAAATACACATGGCCTGGGCCCAAGTCCACACGGCCATGCCTCATTGATCTACTAGAACACAACCTAACAATGATCCACACAGCCGTGCCCCATTCAACAGGGTCGAACACGGCCTGGCCACGACTTACACGGGAGTCTGTTATGGGCGTGTCCCTGCCGCGGCCAAGACAAGTTTTACTTGGATTTGGATACTTGTAGGCAAAGAAACACATTCCAAAGCCTATTCAAACACCCTAGTAGGAATTCTACTTAAATTAGGATACTTAGGGGGCCAAGTAAGGCATCACAAAGTCTATATAAACACCCAAGGGGTCAACTTGAAGGGGAGTTCGGCAGAAGCCGGAACTGGCGGTGCGCTAGGCTAAGGAGCCAAGTCGAAAAGGTCAAAGTTGTGGGAATTTAGTCGAAGATAGCCAGGTGATTCATCTCCAGAAGTCGGAATTCTACTCAAAACGGCGGATCTCTCCTTCAATTCCTTCAGGGGGTTTTAGGGATTTCTTATGTTTTGTTTTATCTTTTCTTCTGAGATGCTTTCTTTATTTGTCATGAACTAAACCCTTTAGATACCTGAAGGGGTGAAACCTAAGACGAATCTTGTGATTGTTTTCTGAATTATATGATAAATACTTGATTTGTTCTTAGTTATGTGTGCTTAATTCCTGTGTTAATATTTCCAGGATATTGATTCAAGTTGGATGTGCTTAGGGTGGTGGAGTAAAAGTCCTTGCCTAAGAGTAGATCTAGCATAATTAAGCGGAGTTGATCGCACGCCTAGAGATAGGGTGACGAGATTTTGCCGGATTAGGGTGAAACCTAATATGGGAGTCCATAGATCGAGTTAATGCGATTCTATGGGTTTTAATTAGAAAGAGATTTCAATTAATCAACCTAGGGTTAGACGTTATTCACCTCGAGAGAGAGGGTTTAATATAACTTAGGGAATCTTACAGATCAAGTCAAGTGAATAAATCGTCTGGTTCAATGTTAGATAACAAGTGAAGTCTAGGTGGATTCTTCCTAAGGGTATCGCCGTGATCAACTAAGTTTTTTCCAATAGTATTCCCCAATTCGTTCTTTTTGTCTTGAGTTTTAAGCTTAGTAGTTAGTTAATTTTAGATTAGATAACAACTTCACTTATTTTTGGCTAGATAATAAAAAGAAAGTTAGTATTAGTACTTTTAGTTCCTTTGGGTTCGACAATCCGGTCTTGCCTAAGCTATACTACTGTTCGATAGGTGCACTTGCCTCAATCGTTGTCAGAGTTAGTTTCCAGGTTCGATCATTCTCATTTATATAAATTTAAAACTCTAAAATCCATCGATCAGTTGCTCCTTTTAACTGATCAAATAAGTCATTTATTCAAGGCAATGGATTCTTATTCTTTATTGTAACTTTATTTAGCTGCCTGTAATCAATACATAACCTCAAAGATCTATCTTTCTTCTTCACAAATAAAACCAGTACACCCCAAGGTGAGAAATTGGGTCGAGCAAAACCTCTGTCAATTAATTCTTGCAACTGTGCTTTCAACTTCTTCAATTCAGCATGAGCCATTCTATAAGCTGCTATTGATATTGGTGTTGTTCCCGGAATAAGGTCTATAGAAAAATCCACTTCTCTGATAGGTGATAATCCAGGTAATTCTTCCAGAAACACATCTGGAAATTCACACACTACCGGCACTGACAGAATCTTTGATTATGTTACTTTTGTGTCCAACACATAAGCAAGATAAGCATCGTACCCCTTTCTGATATATTTCTGTGCTGTTATTGCTGAAATCACATTAGACAACCCATATAATCTATTAGATTCAACAAGGAGTAACTCACCATTTTGACATTTCAACACAATGTATTTCTGTTTACAATTCACTACTGCATCATGCTGGGTTAACCAATCCATTCCCAAAATTACATCGAATTCATCAAAAGGCAGTAACATCAAATCAGCTAAGAAGTATTTACCCTTTACCATCAATGGACAATTTTTACAAACTTTATCCACCATCACGCATTGACCCAAGAGATTTGAAACTTTCACCACAAATTCAGTGAATTCAATCGGTAAATTTTTAACATTTACTAATTTTGCACATATTTGAGTGTGTGGAACTGGGATCAATTAAAGCAATAATATTAGTGACAAGTAAAGAAAATGTACCAGTAATGACGTCTGGGGCAGAGGCATCCTCTCTGGCACGTATAGCATAGGTTCTCACCGGTTTTCGTGCCTCAAATTTAACCGTTGAATCTTTTGTAGCACATCGGCTACCACCAACATTTGTAGGGTGTCGAGGTGGTCTACCTCTAGAGACAGTATTACTCGGCTTTGAAATCTGTTCAACCTCTTTTTCCCCTTTTTCCAGACAATCTCTGAGAAAATGATCAAAAGAACCACATCTGTAGCAAGCCCCACTTTTCAAAAGACATTCCCCAAAATGAAACTTATTGCAATGTTTACATTTTGGTTTTGGATTACCGACACTACCAACACTGGTTACTGATGGCGACGATGATCTCGGGTTAGAGTGTTGAGAACCTCGCTCTTTTCTAGAATATCTAGCAGATGCGGTAAAACAATCCTGGTATCTCTTTAATTTATTTGAAACAAATGATTGGGACTTTCCTATAAATCTCTTACCAGAAATCCGAGCTTCTCTTTCAGCTTGCTTCTTTTCTTTGCTCAATTCTTCTACTTTTAATGTTAGGTCAGCCAGTATTATGAATTCTCTTATTTCAAGAATACCAATCAACAATTTAATATCTTCATTCAGCCCTTCTTCAAATCTTTTGCACATTCCAGCCTCAATCTGAACCCATTCTTGAGCATATATACTTAGTCGAACAAATTCTCATTCATATTCTGACACTGTCATGTTCCCCTATTTATGTTCTAAGAATTCTTTTCTTTTCTGGTCCAAGAATCTCTGACTTATATATTTCTTTTTGAAAGAACTCCCATGTAATGTTTTCTTTCGGAACAAAAAAAGTTATAATTTTCCACCAATAATAAGTTGTGCTTTTCAATAAAGAAACCACACATTTCAGACAATCGACTGGTGAACAAGACAATTCATCTAATACTTGGATAGTATTCTCCAGCCAAAACTCAGCCTTTTCTACATCATCATCTGTAGTATCTATGAATTCTTCAGCACCATATTTTCTAATTTTATCAACCGGAGCCTTACCAATTCTAACTGTTTCAGTACCCTGTGGTGTATCGGGAATTCGTTGATGAGCAAGTGGGGGAGGTTACTAAACAGCAGGATTTGTTCTTATATATTATGTAAACCACTCATTCATCATTTGAAAGAATGCAGCTTTTCCCTCATCATCTCTACCCTCAGACTCGGGCCTTCTACTACTAGATGTAGCTCTTTGGATGGAAGCTTGAGCAGTACTCTCAGCTTCCTCAGGATCAGCTCTAGCTCGGTTGTAAGACATTTACTATATGAAAAATACATTTATAAATGGTCAAGAGATATCACACTATCACAATTACATAATGGCATGTATAGTTTAACTCATACTTGCTACGTTAGTCTGAGAATCGACTAAACCGTAGCTCTGATGCCAATAAATGTAACACCCTTAACCCGTATCAGTCGCCAAAACAGGGTTAAAGAGCGTTACCGATATTTTTCAAAACATTTTCAGATAAATTATGTAAATCATTATTCATTAACCGAGATTGTTTAAGACGTCCCTTAAATGGACCCCAAGGCCCAATACAAACATTAGAATCGAGTTGGAACTTAATCGGAAACTCTAAGAATTTTTAGTCATAATTCAAAAATTTTCCAAGGTGCAGGGCTCACACGCCCGTGTGGTCCAAGGGACACGCTCGTGCTTCATGCCGTGTCTAATTTAGGTTGCTCTCTGACTTTTGCCACACGGCCATGCCACACGCCCGTGTGCTAGGCCGTGTGATTAATTAATTTAATTCGAATTAGGTACAGGTTTCACACGCCCGTGCCTATGCCCCTATGCTCTATTCTGAGTATTCTGTTTTTCAAAATTAAAATGCAGGGGACATACGGCCAGACAACATGCCTATGTACTAGGCTGTGTGTCACACTTGGCCTAGACACACGCCCATATGTCTTCCTGTGTGGACAAAATAAGGCCATTTCCTAGCCTCATTTCTCACACAAATTTTCCATTTTTCATGCACCAAGACTTACAAGCATAATCCAACCAATTACAAATATAATTCAAGTCAATTTCTATCATCCAAATTGATACATTTCATCATATATATGTATTTAATGACTTACCTTTATGTAACTTATATAATTTGCAAAATTAGATGTTCATACTTATCATTTTTGTTAATATATTGACTCAACCATGACATATATCAAAACATAAGCATATTAGCCATTCCAATAGCTAAATCTCATTCATCATTTACATACCATCATTTAGTTTATTTAGCCGATACATTCCATTAATAAATAAGATTTTCATTTATACCAAACGACAGATTCATAGTGTGATGATTTGCTCCGACCAATCTCCAACCTTCATGAGCTTTGAGCACTATAAAACAGGGAAAATAAAACCTAGTAAGCAAATTATGCTTAGTAAGCTTGTATAAATGAATTAATCTTACCCATTACATTCAATATATTAACCATGCAAAACATGCTTTTCCAACTATTTGGTAATTTACCTATTCACACATACTCAACCAACATGTTAGTCATAATACCAATATGCATAGATGAGCTCATCATGCTATATTCACATTCCATCTTATATTTCTCATATTACAATATACACTTTATCCGTTGAATCTTTTAATTTCTGATGGATACTTCAAGTAGTACATCAAGGTGTACACTTTCATTATCCGTCAATTCATATCTAGTAGTACCTTATAGGTACACTCTCGAGCCACATATCAGACAGTAGAATTACCAATCTAGGCTAAATTCTAGCTGTTACATATACTCTAAGGGCTTTGTCGGATTACCAGTCCAGGCTAAATCCTTTATGCGACAAGAATTCCTTATAGAGTTCATTCTGGATTACCAGTCCAGGCTAAATCCTAATTGAAACATATACTTGAGAGACTCATTTTGGATTACCCGTCCGAGCTAAATCCATTCTGCAACACATGAAGTTTTATTAGGGAAATCACATTTATCAATCGGAAATCAATTTTCATATGGAATTTTACCATTTATCAATAAATTTTCCTTCATATACCATTCCATCCATTAAAATTTCATACCTTCATTCATACAATTTCATACAACATATTCAATGTGATGTAGTATTCAAAACAACACATTTTTATGCTAATTTAAGTTATACGAACTCACATTGATATTTGTTGGTCATTAAAAACTACTAATCTGAAATCTTTTCCTTTCCTCAATCTAGCTCTTTGTTTTGTACTTCCAGATCTATATAATGAATTAAATCATCAATCCAATCCATTTCATATTATATTAAACTAAATTACAATCTAGACAAAAGTACCATTTGCCCCATACTTTGATTAATTCCAATTTTCCCTAGGCTTGGAAATTGAAATTCATGCAATTTAATCCTTATTCTAAACCTAATCAAATTCTAAAATAACTTTTACAACACATTTATTCTAAAATTTTAGAATTTTCCATGGGTTTTAAATTTTCAATTTTTCCCTAAATCAAGTTTCCATCAAATTTCCCTTTGTAAAAGTTGTTTATCTATCAACAACTTTTCATTTTCTACCATAAAATTTTAAATCTCAGCATATTCATCCATGGAAATTTTCTATACTTTGATATCTATTCAAATTAACCCCCCAAAAAGAGAAATTAAGCTTTCCTGATCTCAAAAATATTAAAATTACTAAAAACGGGACATAGGAACTTACCAATTTATGCTTGGAAAGTTTGTTTTCTCTCTCCTAGGGTTTCCATGAATTTTAGGTTGAAAAATATGATATAAAATGATGATATTTCATTTTAATTTAATTATCATCTTTATAATTTTTCCATTTCCAATTTAGTCCTTAACCTTTTCTAATTTTTCCATGGATGATTCACCAAAAATATCTGCATATTTTTCATTAATACTCTAATTACCATTTAAGGGCCTCTAGTTTTGAATTCCATAGCTATTTAATCCTTATAGCTACTAGAATTCAAATTTGACATTTTATGCAATTTAGACCTTTCTACAATTAAGCACCTGATTGATAAAATTTTCTTATCAAAATTCTCATACAATCATTCTATCACATTTACTAATCATTTCATAATATTAAAATATTTTATCTTTTCGGATAGGATTTATGGTTACAAAACCACTATTCTGACTTCACTAAAATTGGGTTGTTACACAGGGAATAATAACGATCCCACACATTTTATTCAAGATTCGATTTACCATAATCTTCATTAATAGCTTCACTCTGATCTAACTCGCAAGACGAATCTAACACATGATTAACGTTTATTAGTTATGATCCTTTGAAAATATTTTATCACTTAAAGATTGATTACTAATAGTCTCATCAACACTTACCCCATGGCTTTGGACTCTTGAAAAGATGATTTCTAATGTGAACTTAGGGATCTCCCCCGTGATTATCGTTTGGTCCTTCAAAGGATATAGAATAGTATAAGTACGATAATAAATAAATAATAAATAATAATAAAATGTAACATTATCCCTATGGCCACTATACCTTTTGGCCATGATATGAAATCACCAAGAGAAGGATTTTATGGTCCAAATAACCCACACTTACAACTTGGTTAAGCCGGGATGGACAATGAATCGAGAAAGGAACGAGATCAAAGAGTTAAGTGATTTAAAAGAATTTATAGAGTAAAGAGAAGATGTAAGTTTAATCAATATGAGAAAAAAATTTAGGAGGAAGAAAGAGAAGAAATTCAATCATTGGCTGCGACGGCGATGACGGTCTGGCAATTCGATCGCGACGATTTGACAGCGACATCGGCGACGGTTCGAGAAGGTCTGGTGACGAGGTAACGGTGGTCCGATGGTGGTTGAAGAGGAAAAAATTAAAGGGGTTCGACACAAAAAGGAGGAAGAAAATAAAATAAAAAAATAAAGGAGAAAATGGACCAGCGGTGGTGCATGGCGGCGATCACGGCAATGATGGGAGGAGAGGAGGTACGATGGCCGCAAGGCGTGGTTAACAATGGTGGAGGGTTTGGTCACGGTGGAGGAAGCGGTGAGGATATTGGGATTTCAATGTCTCTTTCAATTTCTAGGTCACTTCTTTTATGTTATGACTGCACCATAGGACTTTTATTAGTGGCACGCATTTATTTCTCAACTCTTTCACTTCTCGAGATAGAATATCTACTGGTTCTTCTTTATACAACAAATCAGGCTAAACTTCAATTGTCTCAACCAGTATAATATCAGATGGATCGGATTGATATTGCTAGATCATGGATACATGAAACACATCATGGATCTTTTTGTAATTCTGACAGAAGAGCTAACGATAAACAACTAGTCCAACTCTCTCGATGATCTCATATGGCCTGATAAACCTAGGACTCAATTTTCCTTTCGGCAAAAGCGTAGGACCTTTTTTCCACGGAGAAACTTTCAGAAATATCTTATCTCATAGTAAATATTTGATATCTTTTCATTTCAAATCCACGTAAGATTTATGTCTATCAAAAGTAGCATTCAATCTGTGTCAGAATAACTTTACTGACTCTTCTATTTCTTGAATCAATTATGGCCCTATTACCTTTTTCTCACTCAGTTCTGACCAACAGATTTGCGTTCTACATCTATGACTGTATAGTGCTTCATATGGAGCCATCTTAATGCTTGATTAGAAACTATTATTATGAACAAATATGGCTAATGGTAATTAACATTCCTAGCCATATTTGAGATCGATAACACAAGCTCACAACATATCTTTCAACACCTGAATAACTCGCTCTGATTGGCCATCAGAATGAGGATGGAATGTTGTGTTGAAATTAACCTTAAACCTAAGGATTCATGAAACTACTTCCAGAATCTCAAATTAAAATGAGGATCTCAGTCGGAGATAATAAAAACAAGAATGCTGTGAAGTTTAACTATATCACAAATATAAACTTCAGCCAACTCTAGAAGAGATGATCTGCTGTAGTTCAGGGTAGCAGATTAAACTAGTTTTCACACTTGTGAAGCTTAAATATCAGCATTTTTATTATGTTTTAATTAAGCTTTTATAGTTTAGTTTAAAACCAATAAAAGTGTGTTTAGAGTCTTTTTTTTTTACCTTAGGGGCCAAATGAGGCCTAAAGGTGTACTTAATGAGTGTGCAGGAGACCATCAGAGGGCATACAAACTCAATACTAGTCGTTGTGTTGCAACACGGGAAGTTTGATATCGCAACATAGGGATCAAAACAAAAAAATCTCATTACTACCTTTGGTGTCACGACACCTTTGAAGCTACCCTGAACCTGAGCATACTGCCTTCGATGTCGTGACATGGGCACTACAATGCCACGACATCGGTCCTGTACGAGAAACACTTACGAGTCAGGGGAGTTTTGGTCTGCACAATCAAAAGTTAAATACGAGAGTGTCAGTTGACCTTGGGTTGAGGACGACGGCAGCCCTAACTCCATATAGACTTTTAAACACTTGTTAAAAGATAGCTTTTCATATTATTAGCTTCCTTTGTAAAATTTAGTTTTTTTTTATTTTTCTTTCTCTTAGGGTTTAGACTTCTTTTTAATTCTTTTCATTCGTGTTCTTCGGAGAACTTGATTTGTTAACACAATCAAATGTTTAAGGATTTTAGCACTTCATATATCAAATACAAACATGATTCTTTAAACTCTACTCTTTCTTATTCTTTATGCATATATTCAATATCAAGTTTATGATATTTATTAATTCCATGAGGAACTAATCCTCTTACGGGGGATTAACGAGTGAAAGCATGCATAATTAACTATTTTGTAGGGATTTCTTAACTAATCAGCTTTTTAGGAAAGGAAGAACCTAAACTCTAGGCTTTACAACCCTAGGAAGTCATCAATGTAGGAATTAACCCAAATTTAGTATGGCCTATTAGTGAAAGTCATCAATGTAGGAATTAACCCAAATTTGGTATGGCCTATTAGTGAACACCTTAACCCTGAATTGATTTGGACTATGAGGTTGAAAGATAAGTAGTTCTTGTCCACTCAATATTTTAGTAGACATATCGGAAGAATCTGTTGGGGTATTGGGTAGTTGATTGAACAAGAAAAGCCAAGACGAGAGTTGGTTATGACTAACAAAGCGAGCTAATCACCCATGTTTACATTTGATCTAGTTTATAATATAGTTTTCTGAAGACTCCTTTTATTTATGTTATTTTTAGTTCTTTAATTATTAAAACAAAAAACCCTTTATTTGTGTTTATTTGTAATATAGTTTGTTTAAAATACTAATTAGATCTATTGGCGCTTAGGTTAGAATTAATCTATTACTCGCTTCCCTTAGGTACGATCCTCGGAGTACTCACCTACTTCGCTGTAACTATATTACAACCTAACCCGTATACTTGCGGACACCACATCAATTCCACATCTTTACTTGCAATATTCACACTCTCGACGTTCGTACATCTGGAGGCGGTCAAGTTGTTGGCATTGTTGTTGGAGAGGTAGCGCTACTATATTGATTTTAATTTTTGAATTCAGTAGAATAATTAGGAAGTTTCTAAATAATAGATATGATTTTATTTTATTCTATTTTTATTAATTTATGTTTACTAACTTCTTTCCTCTTTGATTCCAGTATATGCCTCAAAGGAGAGGAACACCTGTTTAGTTAGTCCATGATCCATAGAGACTATCCCAGCAAAATCATTTAAATATGGATGAAACTCATTACATGTGGTTTAATAATGAGATGGCCTTTGATGAAAAATACATGATGAGGGAGTATATAAAGAATGGAAAATTATGGAGAATCAAAAATTACTCACAATCGAGCTAATCCAATGAGGGAACGATGCCTTAATGAACCAGTGGGGTAATGAACAAGGTACTGATATAGATGAACATCCACATGAGTTCACTGGTAATTTGTATGAGGAACATGAAAAAGATCATGATATGCCCGAATATCCAAACAAGCCTCCCTGTAATTCGTATAAAATGCCTTCATTTGAAATCACCAAGATGACCAACTCCTAAGTATAAGCAAACATGAAGATATGATGGCGCTAATGATAAAAATGATGCAAGAAATACCCAAAGCACTACCTCCATGGAAAGAGGACATGTCTGACACTCATAACATGGATCATGACAACTCTAGTATCATTGATGACAATGATGAGATTTATGGTGAGATTCAACCAGAGCTTGTAACTGAAGGTCATGTGGATGAGTTGAACATAGCTGATGTAACATCCTTAAATCGGGGCCTTTGCATTTTATGTGTTTGCATGCGTATTGTTTGGTAGGTGTTAGTTTGGACTACTTTAGAGTCTAGGCTCGAGCTTTGGATGGCCCAGAGTCATAATAGAAATTTTTGTTTTGAGTGCTTGGAAGGGGAGCTGATAGAGCTAGGGGTTAAGTATATTTGGTAGCAAGTTTTGACGCAAAAGGAATCAATTGGAAAAGTGGCAAAGAGGCGCCACTTAAGCACATGGGAGATGACGCTATATGCAGGGGGAGAGCCTGGGTTCAAGCAGCAGAATCCCCATTTCTGCTAATTCTTTTTGACGCCAGAATCATGGAGAAGGTGTGCTTAGAAGGGACTCTGATGGATGAGTATGGATTGAGTCAACATATTCAAAATGGGTGGAGAAGAGAAAATGTAGGAATTTGACTCATTCAAATGGGTTTGAATGAGTGGATAAGAGGAAAATAAGGAGGAAAGGAGGGGATTGAGTGGGGGGAGTTGTTAGCCGAAATTTGAAGGGAGTTTTGGGGGGCATTTCGGTTTTGGGAGAGTAGTAGGGTGTGTGCCGAAATTTTGGTATGTAGGTTCCTCTCAATTGCTAAATTCCCTTTACTCCTTTTCTCTCCATTTTGGTTCAGAAACCAAAATCTACATTCTTTCGCCCCATTCGACTTCTTTCTTTTCTTTCAATTTCTCTAGTGCCGAAATTTGTTCTCTCTTCTTTCAATCCCTCTCATTGTGCTGAAAACACCAAGAGCTTCTTTCTTTTTTCTCTCATCTTGTACTAAAGCCAAAACCATCACCCTCCCTCTCTATTAACATCTTTTCTTCTTTTCTTTTGACCATAGTTGAATACCCCTTGTCCATATTCTTCTTTTTCACCTCTTCTTTTCTTGTCAGCCGAAACCTATTAAAGATTCAACCTTTGCGGAAAATTCTTCAAATCTTTTCTCATTTGCGTTTCCCGCAAAAGCTAGATCTTGATTCATAGGCAGGTAAGATTCTGTTGTGTTCTTTTCTTCCTTTTACTATGTTCTTAATGGCCGAATCTTCTCCCATCTCCACTCTCTTCTATTTGTCATTTTTATAAGGGGAAGGTTGGGATCTGGCAATCGTGTGGGTAGTGCCTTAGCCGACTATTCATAGTTCTCATAGCCGTTCTTCGATTTTGTAGCGGCAGATCGATATCATCCATCTATTTCCAATCGGTTTCGGTAAGTGTTGAGGTAAGGGGTGATCATCTTCTCACATTATTTCTTTCGAGATTTCTTAACCAAAGCGGAATGGCTATTGGATTTATAGTGGTGTGCTTGGCCGATTGTAGGTAGGAGTGTAGCCACATTCTGTTGATATCTGGGATTTGTTTGGCTTGTGTTGTAAGCCTAAAAGTTTCAGGAGTGGTCGATTCAGGTAAGAGATTTTATTTCGGGATTTAGTTTCTTATGGGTGGTTTCATTGCGTTAACCTGATTTAGTGATAAGGTGACATGGATCCTGTCACCAGCTTAACATTAGGAGGGGCAGATCTGAGACACCAGCCCCTAAGTTCAAGAGGAGAGCAATATCTGCGGTTCGTGACTGGCCACTTGGGTGTGGACCAGCATCTGAGCAGGAGAGTGGGCAGATCGTGGTGGTGTTGATTGACGACAGGATCAGCGTAGATAGTGTCATATTGCGAGTAATCAGGTGTGTAACTCTTACACACTTCGTAGGGTAATATGATTTTGTTATGTGATTTGTTAAATGCCGGAATAATGGCGTAAAACGATGTTTTACGATGTGCTACCCTTATGGGTATAAGCGAGGACTCCGAGTAAGTCCATTCTGATTTGGTTAATATTAAATGCCTCGGTTAAGTTGCATAAGTTATGATATGATATCCCTGTATGTTTTGCATAATATCTATGCCATGAAAAGTATTTTCATTGATGTGGGTATGATGAGAGGAGGGGGAAGGATGATTTAGACTGTCACCAGTGGTGTTGACCACGCAGTGGGTTGGTGTAACACCCCTTACCCGAGACCATTATCAGAGTCGAGCACGAGGTATTACTAAACTTAACTACAGAATTTTTTTTTTTTGACTCATATATATATATATATATACCCAAAAACCAAATCAACCAAAACCACAACCAAACATGATAATCAAACCAAAATATAAATTCCAAGATTTAACAAGATATACAAGCCATTTTCGCATGGCTTTACATATATATATACAACTTTAACCGTATTGAAAGAGTAGTATAGCCTATACATGCCATAAATTTCTAGTTCAGCTTTTAAACACCGAAAGCAGTCGATAGTGTGATAAACTTCGCTAACGATCCCCGAGCCTGCAACTAGCCTCCAAAATCTATGAATATAGGTAAAAATACACACATAGGGTAAGCTATCATAGCTTAGTAAGTCATAAGCAAATAATAACTCAATAACAATAATAATCGAATAAAACATAACCAAACCATACTTGTAAATTCAAATATCCACATGTAACTAAACATGAAATAAGTTTTGTCCAGACAAGCATCCGTTTGACCGAACACATACTATCATAATACATTTATACAATTCACATTACGTTAGTCATAATTTCACATTCAATTACCTTATAGACAAATGCACATATAAACTTTGGCACGAATATGAATTTCGCATTTCCATATCATACATATATTTATATCATTAAACCGGATATAACCCATCATATGCTTAAACATATGGTTTCATTCACTTAATTCATAGCTTAACTTAATTCAAATATTACCTCAATGACATTGATAATTTATTACGGTATAAACAATCCATACTTATGAAATTTAACTACCAAACATTTATCTACACCTAAATTTTAACATTTCCAAACACACATGGATCATTAATATGTTTAATATCCCATAGACCTTATTTTTGCCCAAATATATATATATATATATATATATATATCTATATAACCACGTTAAAGGTTCACATTTGAAATACCTACTAATCGAAGGCACATAAATCTTTTAATATTAATATAAATTTTACATTTCAATTTATTCCTCATGTAACATTAGGCCGAATATAAGCTCAAAAATCAAACATTAATATCACATATTTATGCATTAATCCATATGTAGCTTTTCATATACACATTCACTACCATTAACGTCATTTTTAACTTGTATCACATATCAATAATCAACTTACCTTATTTCTAAAAGGGAAATAAATTGTTACATACCTGTTCACTTTAACTCATTTAGCACATTTGATTATTTTTACCGTTGCTCACGTAAATTTACTAGGCATAAAGCATAATGTAATACCGGCACCGAGCCTGCTAGACAGTAAATTTGATATAATTACCAACATAAAGCCTGCTATTATACACCAAATCATTTTATAACCTTAATAAAATCACATAGTACATTTTGATCATCTTAGTCGAATACCACCAATTTAATAGGTACCATATACAACTTACTCCATACAATCGAAAGTACATATATTTATATAAGTAATTCCACATGTCCGAATGTATATCCATAAAATCTCCATATGCCGCCGAACTGATTTATGTACAAATACTCATACATCCATTGAATACTCTAATGTTGCAAGTAAACAACATCAAATATCATATTATCCACCTATCCAAAAATATCGAATACACAAAACACATTATCTATCAACTTACTTAATCAATAAACATCACATATAATTTGTACTTAAGTCAATACATACCTTATGGCCAAATAATCAAATTCACTTGAATAAGCTTAAGCTTGTTCATTTGCCACCACAATTCAATCATTCCGTAAGCATAAGCTCGTATTATAAGTCACCGGTATAAAACCTGCTAGGCATGAGCCTGAATCACACACCGGCACTAAGCCTGCTAGACCCAAGGTCTGATAATCATTCACCGGCAATAAGCCTGCTAGACCCAAGGTCTGTTAATCATTCACCGGCAATAAGCCTGCTAGACCCAAGGTCTGTTAATCATTCACCGGCAATAAGCCTGCTAGACCCAAGGTCTGATAATCATTCACCGGCAATAAGCCTGCTAGGCATAAAGCCCGATAAATTCACCAGCCCAAGGCTTGCTAGGCTCATAGCCTGAGTAGTAATACTTTAAATTGTCTCCCCTGAATCATTTCATATATCGAATCTTTTACGCATTTCGAACTCATATACGAACATTCGATAGCACATATCACACAAATAACTTAACCGAATCAATTTTATACTTAGCTAAATTCGGCTAATTCACATATAATACAAAAATTCCAAATTTCAGCATATGCTAATTTACGAAAATTATATACGATAATTATTTACTTAGAGATTTACCTGACACTTCATTTACCTTTATTAGGTATTTTGGTCCTGAAGAAATGAAAATGATAACTCACACACCAGTGCTTGGTAAAAAATCCTTTCCTCAACCACATAAACATATATATATATTTATATAATATATAAATATATGTTCACTATCCATATTTTTATGCCTCAATAAAACATCTATTAATCGTAGCTCATGCTCCCATTTTAACCCACCGTATTCGGCAACCATCATACATATATATACTAAATTAATTATTCAATACCACCACCTTTCCAAGATCCACATTTAAATACTACTACTCAATCCATAAATATTTATCCAGCCCTATGCTACCAAATTTCATACATAAATCACCACACATTCGCTGTTATAAACGTTTAATCCCAATCCACATCACATTCTGCAATTAAAGAAAAACCGGATTTCCATATGCTTATTTCAACTAATCAAGAGATATACATATTTACATGCATAATAAACCCCACTCATCTAGTCTATTTTAATATTCCCATGTATCATTCGGCAACAACTTATACATAATATTTATATATATATTTATATATAAATCCTCATTTTCAATTTCCAGCATCAATCACATTCCATTTTCACGTATAACTATACCTTGATACATACAATTATTTAATCCACCCAATTAATTCAAGCTTACTATAATTATGCATTTTTATCTCATTTCGAATATAATAAAATATTTCCCATGCCTTACTCGGCTTTATACAATTAAGTTTATTATTTCACTTTAGCATATACAATTCCACATTGAATAAAATTTGTATCAATCCAATTGCTTATAACTTACCTGGAATTCGATAAATTCAAACGTCTCGGCTATTCGTTCACTTTGGCCTTCCCCCGATCTAGTTCCTTTTCTTTTTGGTCACGGTCTAAGAAATATCAAATAACATTTGTTCAATGTATTTCCAATTGATTTAACTCAATTCAAGTCAATTGCAAGGTTTTATAATCCTTACGAGATTACACTTGTAATTACACACTCGATTCAATTTAGTTCCTTACCTACCATTCATGAACAATTTTGCTATTTTACAATTCAATTTCCCCATTGCCGAATACCCATATTAAAAAAGAATTATACAATTCAATCTTTAATACAATTAAGCCATTCCCATCCATGTTTACAACATTGTTTAATTGCAATTTAAATCCCTAAACAAAAAAAAAATCACTAACTTTTCACTAAATTTGACTAATTCCCTTAATAGCCGAACCTTATACCTCACTTCCTAATTTCATAAAACCATTCGGTCAAGCCATTTAGCTTCCAACCGATTGTTTCCAAATATCCCAGCCATAACACATACCTTTTCCTTAATTAACAAGTTAATATACTAACCAAGATCAAGATTTTCTTCATCAAACATGAATAAGACATGGTTCTTGCTAATGATCGAATCTAGGGGAAGCTTTAGGCTCAAAATTTTTCATATACAAATGATAGCATTCAAGATTTCTAACATAACCATGTACAAATCTATCAAAAATTAGCTTGATTCCTTACCTTAAGAACACATGCATAGTCCGGCCATGGAGTTTTAAAATTTCACTTCTCTTTTTCTACTCTTTGTTTCGTGAGAGTGAGGAAGATGAGTGAAAAATAGAATAAAAAAAATAATAAGAACATGTATATATATATATATATTTATCTTATTTTATTATACCTTAACCATTACTTTTTAATATTCATTTAAAATCCCACTCACCTAAATTTAATCATTTTATTCACATATTTTCTATCATTGCCGTCCACTTCCCAAAACATTTGGGTTATTTGACATGCATATCCCTTGCTTTACAAGGTACCTAAATTAGCCCCTTTTAATTAGTTAATGTCACTTCCATATTCTATCAAGTAAATCCTTTCTTTTAATTCAAACATATCACCATCAAATTCACACAATCACACACACATAGCACATAATATACATATATCTATAACATGACCGAATTTAAATAGGCTTAAAATATCAATCATAACTGATTCATTATGTACTTATCAAACACCTATTAACTAAACCATACATTCATACCATATCATCAAAATTATGCTAACACATAACTATTAAATTCTTGGTTCATTCTCCATGGCCGAATATCAAACAATTTGTAACCATTATTTAGATTTAATATCATAGCCAAACACCTTCATTAATCACATATGTCTTTAACATTTTTTTTTTTTAGCTTCTATATTCTCCTTTCCTTGCTTATTCGGTTGAAGATAAGGAAGAAAAAAATGAACATTTATGTGGCTTTGTTTTATTATAATAAGTTTATAATATTTTATTTATTATTATGATAATAAACTTAACATAAATAATCATATAAATGCATTATCAAAACATGTTGTCATCCACTACTCTTGTAATTATAAATTTAACATGTAAAATAAACATATAAATGCATTGTAAAAACATGTTGCCGTCCACTACTCTTGAAAAAGGGTAATTTGCAACATAAAACCTCCTCATTATAAAAACACATTAATTTAACCACTCAATCAAGAAAATGACTACTTTCACCACTTATGCACTTTAGTCCCCCTTTTTTTTTAAAAAAAATCGAACACACAAACGGACAAGTTTGCCTACGAAATTTTAACACGTGCTCAAACATATATAATTAACACGAAAAATAATAGAAATATTTTTCTAACTCGGACTCGTGGTCCCGAAACCACCGTTCCGATTAGGGTCAAATTCGGACTGTTACAGTTGGCCCCGCTTTACATATGTTATTGTGACTAAGTCTTGTGGTTTTGACCACCAGTGGTGTTGACCACATCTATTATCTATGACTTCGGTCACAAGTGGTGTTGACCACATATAACTATTTTGTGACTCGTCCCTGTGGCTTGATACCACCGTGGGTTGGCCCCACATAGTGATACGGGATTGTCACCAGTGGTGTTGACCACAAGGTGGGTTGGCCCCACCATATTATTTGTGACTCTGGTCACCAGTGGTGTTCACCACATGATTATTATTTGTGACTCCGGTCACCAGTGGTGTTGACCACACGTATATGATTTGTGGCTCCGGTCACAAGTGGTGTTGACCACATGGGGTAGATACAGGAGTTTCGGATGGATAGGTTTTAGGTTGCATGGCATACATATTGATTTATGAACTGTGTATGGGTTATATTTTTGGGATGAGGATTTATGCACTGAGTCTCGGTGACTCACCCCATTCTTTTACATAATTCAGGTGACCCGTAGGTCGCGGATGCGGAGTCGGGGCGGACTCGACGTGGCCATTGCATTTGTATTCGGGTTTTGTTTTAAATTACTCTTTTGGTTTTACTTACTTTAAATTTGGTATTTGGTTGTAATAAGGCCATCTAGATTATTACTTCGGGATTATTAACTTTGTTAAATACTTTTGAAATTGCGATTGATCATAAAAAGCCTCGGCTAAAATGGAGAAAACCAATAAAATGAATGTTTTCCAAAACTTTTTGCAACTTAACGAGACTTTCAAAACCTTACCATCGGGTAAAAGGGCAAGCAAGTAGTAACAAACGAGTTAATTCGATTTTCTTTAAACAAAACTCTGAAATGACTTAACAATCTACCCCAACTTGTCCCTGTTTTCTACAGACAAAATGTTTCTTTTACGATTTAACAGAACAACTGGTTTTGCACACTAGAACGATTTTTCCCTGTGACATGCCGAATTCGGTCGTAACGTTTTGACCGGGTTTGGGGTGTTACAATTGTGGTATCAGAGCCAAGTTCAAAAGCTCGGCTGTGGACTTGTGGCCCAAAATGTTTCAATAATTGGTTTACAAAATGGTTTTAAATAAAAATGCATGATTTTGGGAAGCATGGCACCGAGTCTCTGACACCGATCCGCCCAGGTAAGTACCCCAAACTACTGTGTACTTGATTATGATGATTGTGATATGATTAATAGTAATAGGAGATTACTTTAGAGACAGAGGCCATAGGGCTGCATGAATTTGCGACAACAACTACTCCATTAAAATATTCATAAAACTGTGCTGTAATAATAGTGGAATAAGTCTAATTCATAAAATTTCTTAAACCAGATTAATTTGTAAACGCTGGTCATGAGTACCCGAGGACGTGGTCGTAACACGCGTGGACGAGGTAGTGGTAGAATGGCTCTGCTTAAGCCAGCTGGGTCTGGCCATGGGTCGGGAAATGATGTACCGCCGCCACCAGCTGTGGGCACGGAGTTTCAGGATCAGATAGGGGGTGATGACGCAGTGTTACAGGCGATGTTGGGGGTCCTGGAAAGAGTAGCTGAAGCAGGTGGAGGTATGGGGGCTCGGAAATTTATGTCAGAACGACTTCGGGCTAATGGAGCTGAGGTATTCAGGGGTGTATCTGGAGTGGCTCCCAATATGGCTGAGTATTGGCTGGAGGCGACAAAACGTATCATGGACGACTTGGACTTTACGGTTGAGGAAAAGCTGAAAGGGATAGTGTCTCTTCTCCGGGATGAATCTTATCAATGGTGGCTCACAGTCCGGAATGGCGCGATAGCTGATGACCTCACCTGGGAGTTCTTTAAGGCAGCTTATATTGATGGGTCTAGTTATATTGATGCACAGCGTAAGACGTTCTTAAATTTGGTCCCAGGGAATAAGTCGGTATCGGAATATGAGGCGGAGTTCCTTCGGCTGAGTCGTTATGCTCAGGGTATTGTGGCTACGGAACACGAGCGTTGTGTCAGGTTCGAGGACGGCTTGAGAGATGAGCTGCGGATGTTGATTGTACCACAGCAGGAGAGGGAATTTGCTGTTTTAGTGGAGAAGGCCAAGATAGCTGAGGGGGTAAAGTAGACGATAAGACAGAATCAGGATAGACGCTGGAATAAGAGGAGTTCTGGGTCGTCAGGGTCTGCTGGGAATCAGCAGAAAAGGGCTAGATTTGACGGGCCGAGTCAAGCTGCAAGGCCTGCTGTTACTGCCCAATGGTCGTCGCGGTGTGCTCAATGTGGAAAGTCTCATTTTGGAGAGTGCTGGTTGGGGAAAAAAGGGTGCTTCGAGTGCGGGTCAATGGGGCACCAGATAAGAGATTTTCCGCGGAGATTAGTTAGGATCCAGCCTGAGAGTCAGGGGCGTGCTCAGTTCAGAAACGGGGGACAGTAACAGCATAGAGGACGAGGTTTAGTCAGAGGTGGTAATGGTAATAGACGAGGTCGCGGAGCACCGGGCAGAGGTGCTGGGAGCTCAGAGGCAAGACAGCCTAGGTTGGTCTATGCAGCGAGGCATCAAGAGGAGGGCGACGCACAGGACGTCATAACCGGTATGTTCTTAATATTTGGACTACCTTATATTGCTTTAATTGATGTTGGTTCGACGCACTCGTATGTTGCCAGTAGCATAGTGGAAACTCTGAACTTAGCCTTTGAGATTTCTTCTAGGGAGATGACAGTAATTAGTCCTCTAGGTCACTCTGTTGAAGTAAACAAACTTTATAGGGATGTACCCCTAGAACTCCAAGGGGTAGTGTTTTTGGCTGATCTGATGGAACTGCCATTCGGGGAGTTCGATTTGATCCTAGGGATGGACTGGTTAGTGAAGTACCAAGCGAGTTTGGACTGCGTAGCTAAGCGTATTGTATTGAGAACCGTTGAGGGTGTAGAGGTGGTGATGATAGGTAATAGAAGAGATTATCTATCCAATGTTGTGTCTGCACTGAAGGCTGAGAAGATGGTGAGGAAGGGATGTGAGGCGTACATGGTTCATGTTTGTGCATTGGGGGCTAAGAAATCAACGATAGGGAGTGTCTGAACGGTGAAGGAGTTTTCTGATGTATTTCCAGAGGAGCTTCCAAGTCTGCCTCCAGATCGTGAGGTCGAATTTGGAATAGACTTGTTACCAGGAACCGCGCCAGTGTCTATTGCCCCATATAGGATGGCGCCGAAGGAATTAGTGGAGTTGAAAGCACAGATTCAGGAATTGTTGGACCGGGGTTTTATCCGGCCGAGTGTTTCGCCTTGGGGAGCACCTGTTCTTTTTGTTAAGAAGAAAGATGGTACGATGCGGATATGTATAGATTACCGACAGCTGAATAAGTTGACGATCAAGAACAAGTATCCATTGCTGAGGATAGACGATCTGTTCGATCAACTTAAGGGTGCATCAGTCTTCTCTAAGATTGATTTAAGGTCAGGGTATCATCAGCTCAAGGTAAAGGAGGCCGATATTCATAAGAAGGCGTTTCGCACTCATTATGGGCACTACGAATTCTTGGTAATGCCGTTTGGGCTGACCAATGCACCGGCAGCATTCATGGATATGATGAATCGGGTGTTTCAGCCTTACTTGGACAGGTTTGTAGTAGTATTTATAGACGACATTTTGGTGTACTCGAGATCGGAGGAGGAACATGATGAGCATCTACGTGTGGTTTTACAGATCCTAAGGGAGAAGCAATTATTCGCAAAGTTTAGCAAATGCGAGTTCTGGTTGAAGGAGGTAACTTTCTTGGGTCATGTGGTGTCAGCTGAGGGAATTAGAGTGGATCCTCGGAAGATTGAGGTGGTGTTGGACTGGAAACCACCTAGGTCGGTAGCTGAAATTCAGAGTTTCCTAGGTTTGGCAGGATTTTACAGAAGATTTGTAGAAGGATTTTCTTTGATTGCAGCGCCGTTGACCAAGTTGCTGAGGAAAAGAGTTCCATTTGTGTGGTCAGACAAGCAGCAGGAAAGTTTTGATAAGTTAAAGACGATTCTGACAGAAGCTCCGGTTTTGATTTAGCCTGAGGCAGGGAAGAAGTTCACGGTTTACTGTGATGCGTCGCATACTGGTCTTGGATGTGTGCTGATGCAAGAGGGTAAGGTAGTGGCGTATGCGTCTCGGCAGTTGAAACCTCACGAAGTAAGTTACCCGACGCATGATCTGGAGTTGGCTGCAGTAGTTTTCGCCCTGAAAATTTGGAGACATTACCTGTATGGGGAGAAGTCTATAGTCCACTCGGACCACAAGAGTTTGAAGTATCTGTTGACACAGAAAGAGTTGAATTTGAGGCAGCGAAGGTGGATTGAGTTGTTGAAGGACTACGACTGCTCGATTGAATATCACCCGGGTAAGGCTAACGTAGTGGCTGAGGCATTGAGTCGCAAGGTGGTAGCGGACTTGAGAGCGATGTTTGCTCACTTGAGTCTGTACGATGACGGAAGTTTGCTAGCAGAGTTGCAAGTGAGACCGTCATGGGTTGGTCAGGTTAAGGAGAAGCAGTTGGATGATGAAGTTTTAAGTGCTCGGTGTTTGCAGGTGCAGAATGGTGGTTTGGAGGTTATAGCTTGAGCAGTGAGGGTGTGCTGTGTTTTCAAGGGAAAGTTTGTATGCCGAAAGACGTTGTGTTAAGGTAGAAGATTCTCTAGGAGGCACATAGCAGTCCATACACTATGCATCCTGGGGGTAGCAAGATGTATCGGGACTTGAGAGAACAGTTTTGGTGGCCGGGTCTGAAGCGTGAGGTAACGGAATTTGTGAGTAAGTGTCTGACGTGTCAGCAAGTCAAAACTGAACATCAGGTACCTTCGGGTCTGTTACAGCCGATTAAGATTCCGCAGTGGAAGTGGGAAAGGATTACGATGGATTTCGTCAATGGGCTACCCCTTACGCCTAGCAAGAAGGATTCAGTTTGGATGATAGTGGATCGTCTGACTAAGTCGGCTCATTTTATGCCGGTTAGAGTGGATTACTCGCTCCAAAGGTTGGCCAAGTTGTATGTGGTAGAAATCGTGAGATTGCATGGAGTGCCAGTGTCGATTATCTCAGATAGGGATCCCAGATTCACGTCGAGGTTTTGGAAAGCTTTGCATCAGGCATTGGGTACAAGACTGGATTTCAGCACGACATTTCATCCGCAGTCAGATGGACAGTCGGAAAGGGTAATCCAGATTTTAAAGGATATGTTGAGGGGTTGTGTGTTGGATTTCAGGGGCAGTTGGGAAGAATATCTCATTGGCAGAATTCACGTACAATAACAGTTACCAGGCGAGTATCCAGATGGCACCGTAGGAAGTGCTGTATGGACGGAAGTGTCACACTCCAACGTGTTGGACCGAGTTGGGGGAGCGTCAGTTGTTGGGTCTAAAGTTAGTGGCTGAGACAGAAGATAAGGTCAAGTTGATTCGGGCTCGTCTGAAGGAGGCTTCAGACAGGCAGAAGTCTTATGCCGATCTTAAGCGAAGGGATATAGAGTTTGCAGTGGGTGACAAAGTCTTTCTTAAGGTATCGCTATGGAAGAAGGTGTTGAGGTTTGGTCGGAAGGGTAAGCTGAGCCCTAGGTTCATCGGGCCGTATAAAGTATTGAAGCGTGTGGGACCAGTAGCTTACCAGCTCGAGTTGCCTGCAGAATTGAGTCAGATTCACGACGTGTTTCATGTTTCAATGCTTAGGCACTATCGATCGGATCCATCGCAAGTTGTGCCAGTGGAGGAGATTGAGGTGAGTCTGGATTTGTCCTTCGAGGAAGAACCAGTGCAGATTCTGGATCAGGACGTTAAGGTCTTGCGTAGGAAGTCTGTTCCTTTGGTAAAGGTTCTTTGGCGGAATCATGGAGCTGAGGAGGCCACGTGGGAGCCAGAGGATGTGATGCGGCAGCAATACCCTCAACTCTTTTGACCAGGTAATTTCGAGGCTGAAATTATTTTTAAGAGGGGTAGAACTGTAACATCCTTAAATCGGGGCCTTTGCATTTTATGTGTTTGCATGCGTATTGTTTGGTAGGTGTGTTAGTTTGGACTACTTTAGAGTCTAGGCTCGAGCTTTGGATGGGCCAGAGTCATAATAGAAATTTTTGTTTTGAGTGCTTGGAAGGGGAGCTGATAGAGCTAGGGGTTAAGTCTATTTGGTAGAAAGTTTTGACGCAAAAGGAATCAATTGGAAAAGTGGCAAGGAGGCGCCACTTAAGCACAAGGGAGATGACGCCATATGCAGGGGGGAGGGCCTGGGTTCGAGCAGCAGAATCCCCCTTTCTGCTAATTCTTTTTGACGCCAGAATCAGGGAGAAGGTGTGCTTAGGAGGGACTCTGATGGATGAGTATCGATTGAGTCAACATATTCAAAATGGGTGGAGAAGAGAAAATGTAGGAATTTGACTCATTCAAATGGGTTTGAATGAGTGGATGAGAGGAAAATAAGGAGGAAAGGAGGGGATTGAGTGGGGGGAGTTGTTAGCCGAAATTTGAAGGGAGTTTTGGAAGGGAATTCCAGTTTTGGGAGAGTAGTAGGGTGTGTGCCGAAATTTTGGTATGTGGGTTCCTCTCAATTGTCGAATTCCCTTTACTCCTTTTCTCTCCATTTTGGTTTAGAAACCGAAATCCACGTTCTTTTGCCCCATTCGACTTCTTTCTTTTCTTTCAATTTCTCTAGTGCCGAAATTTGTTCTCTCTTCTTTCAATCCCTCTCATTGTGCCGAAAACACCAAGAGCTTCTTTCTTTTTTCTCTCATCTTGTACTAAAGCCAAAACCATCACCCTCCCTCTCAATTAACATCTTTTCTTCTTTTCTTTTGACCATAGCCGAATACCCCTTGTCCATATTCTTCTTTTTCACCTTTTCTTTTCTTGTCAGCCAAAACCTGTTAAAGATTCAACCTTTGCCGAAAATTCTTCAAATCTTTTCTCATTTGCGTTTCCTACAAAAGCCGAATCTCGATTCATAGGCAGGTAAGATTCTGTTGTGTTCTTTTCTTCCTTTTACTATGTTCTTAATGGCCGAATCTTCTCCCATCTCCACTCTCTTCTATTTGTCATTTTTATAAGGGGAAGGTTGGGATCTGGCAATCGTGTGGGTAGTGCCTTAGCTGACTATTCATAGTTCTCATAGTCGTTCTTCGATTTTGTAGCGGCAGATCGATATCATCCATCTATTCCCAATCGGTTTTGGTAAGTGTTGAGGTAAGGGGTGATCATCTTCTCACGTTATTTCTTTCGGGATTTCTTAACCAAAGCCGAATGGCTATTGGATTTATAGTGGTGTGCTTGGCCGATTGTAAGTAGGAGTGTAGCCGCATTCTGTTGATCTCTGGGATTTGTTTGGATTGTGTTGTAAGCCTAAAGGTTTCAGGAGTGGTCGATTCAGGTAAGAGATTTTATTTCGGGATTTAGTTTCTTATAGGTGGTTTCACTGCGTTAACCTGATTTAGTGATAAGGTGATATGGATCCTGTTACTAGCCGAACATTAGGAGGGGTAGATCTGAGACACCAGCCCCTAAGTTCAAAAGGAGAGCAGTATCTGTGGTTCGTGACTTGCCACTTGGGTGTGGACCAGCATCTGAGCAGGAGAGTGGGCAGATCGTGGTGGTGTCGAATTATGACATCATCAGCGTAGATAGTGTCATATTGCGAGTAATCAGGTGTGTAACTCTTGCACACTTCGTAGGGTAATATGATTTTGTTATGTGATTTGTTAAATGCCGGAATAATGGCGTAAAACGATGTTTTACGATGTGCTACCCTTATGGGTATAAGCGAGGACTCCGGGTAAGTCCATTCTGATTTGGTTAAAATTAAATGCCTCGGTTAAGTTGCATAAGTTATGATATGATATCCCTGTATGTTTCGCATAATATCTATGCCATGAAAAGTATGTTCATTGATGTGGGTATGATGAGAGGAGGGGGAAGGATGATTTAGACTATCACCAGTGGTGTTGACCACGCAGTGGGTTGGCCCCGCTTTACATATGTTATTGTGACTAAGTCTTGTGGTTTTGACCACCAGTGGTGTTGACCACATCTATTAACTATGACTTCGGTCACCAGTGGTGTTGACCACATATAACTATTTTGTGACTCGTCCATGTGGCTTGATACCACCGTGGGTTGGCCCCACATAGCGATACAGGATTGTCACCAGTGGTGTTGACCACAAGGTGGGTTGGCCCCACCATATTATTTGTGACTCCGGTCACCAGTGGTGTTGACCACATGATTATTATTTGTGACTTCGGTCACCAGTGGTGTTGACCACACGTATATGATTTGTGACTCCGGTCACCAGTGGTGTTGACCACATGGGGTAGATACAGGAGTTTCGGTTGGATAGGTTTTGGGCTGCATGGCATACATATTGATTTATGAACTGTGTATAGGTTATATTTTAGGGATGGGGATTTATGCACTGAGTCTCGGTGACTCACCCTGATACGATCTCACCTACGAAGCCTGTGACGGACGTCAACCATGACCCGATGAGGCTACCTAATGGGCCAATTACACGTTCCCGAACCAAACAATTCAAAGATGCTGCAATGGTGTTGGTGGCAAAAATTTGGGATGACCATAAAAGAGAGCCTAAAAACATGCTGAACTCATATAACTTATTTGAAGTTGAATATACTAGCTAGTCCGACTGCTAGTTTATTTAACACTTTAATTTACACATGTTTTAATTTTAATTTTCAGTAGTGACTTCATTTTCGTATTTCATATTTTAGATGGTACAAGTTTTTAGTTAGTCTTTGTTGAAATTGAATATTAATATGTTCTTACCTAGTGTTTAAATAAAGTGATTAAAATGTGTGCTAATTTATGTTCAACCGAATTTTTACTAATGTTGGTTTATATGTTTGTAGTTTGCTCCACGTTATTTTTAAGCAAGATGGATGACAACAATGGAAGGCATAAATTAAATAAATAATGCAAGACCATGGACAAATGAGGACAAACATCAAGGAACATGCGGCACTAAGTGGCGCACCCAAGTCTAACAAACCAATCGGTGAAACAAGCAAGGGCAAAATGGAAGCTCTTCCGAATCGATCCCGAGACATTAAGTGTTTCAAATGTTTGGGACGAGGACATATTGCAAGTCAATGTCCAAACTGAAACAATATGTTTGTTCGAGATAATGGCGAGATTGAATCCGAAAGTGAAAAGGAAGATGATGCCAGTGAGACATCCCAAGATGAGGAAGAGGTAGAACAAGCCGAAAGTGGAGAAATCTTGGTGGTAAAAAGGAGCCTTAGTTTACAAGGTGTCGAAAATGAACAACAACGCGAAAACATCTTCCATACGCGTTGCCAAATAAAGGGGAAGATTTGTTGCATCATTATTGACGGAGGAAGCTGTACTAATGTGGCCAGCACCATATTGGTAGAGAAACTTGGATTGACAACCACCAAACATCCCCATCCGTATAAGCTACAATGGCTTAATGACGCGGGAGAACTTAAGGTCACAAAACAAGTTTTGGTTTCCTTTTCAATAGGGAAGTATCAAGATGAGGTTTTGTGCGATGTGGTTCCGATGCTAGCAGGACATCTCCTGCTTGGACGACGTTGGCAATTTGACAAGCGAGCAATCCATGACGGCTATACTAATCGGTACACCTTTAAATACTTGGGCCGGAATGTGACACTAGCTCCGCTAACACCCAAGCAAGTTTACGAAGATCAGTTGAAGATGAAGGCATCAATAGAAAAATCAAAAGAAAGCGATCGGAAAAATGAGAAAGAAAAAGAGAAAAATTTAAAAAAAAAAGAGGGGCAAGAAATTAAGTGATAAAACAAGAGAGTGTGAAAAAAAAGAAGAGGAAACGAAGGAAGAAAAAGAAAATGGAAAAATGAGTGTTTTTCCAAAAGCCAGAGATATTCGAAAGGCTTTGTGTGTGAGACAACCGATGTATGTCTTACTATACAAGGAGTCATTTTTGAACACTAACAACTTACCCGAGAATCTTCCTTCTTCTGTGTTGTCTCTGATTCAGGAATTCAAGGACATCTTTCCAGAAGATATACCAAGTGGTTTACCGCCTATTCGAGGCATAGAACACCAAATTGACTTGGTACCGGGAGCTTCACTGCCCAATCGACCTGCGTACCGGAGCAATCCCGAAGAAACAAAAGAGCTCCAAAAGCAAATCACTGAATTGCTAAAAAAGGGATATATCCAAGAAAGCCTTAGTCCATGCGCGGTACCGGTGTTACTAGTGCCAAAGAAAGATGGTTCGTGGCGGATGTGTGTAGACTGTCGCGCCATCAACAAGATTACCATCAAATATCGACATCCGATACCCCGACTCGATGACATGCTCGACGAGTTGAGCGGAGCTCGAATCTGTACAAAGATTGACCTCAAAAGTGGTTATCACCAAATTAGGATGCGAGAAGGCGATGAGTGGAAAACGGCTTTCAAAACAAAGTTAGGTTTGTATGAATGGTTGGTAATGCCATTCGAACTTACAAACGCTCCGAGTACTTTTATGCGACTTATGAATCATGTTTTACGAGCTTTTATTGGCAAATCATGTGTTGTTTATTTTGATGACATATTAGTGTACAGCAAATCTTTGGAGGATCACCTCCAACATTTACGTGCGATCTTAGAAACACTGCGGAAAGAAGTATTGTACGCCAATCTCGAGAAATGTTCTTTTTGTACTGACAAGGTTATTTTCTTAGGATACGTCGTAAGTGCAAATGGATTAGAAGTGGACCAAGATAAGGTTAGAGCAATCCAAGAATGGCCCCGTCCTACAACGGTTAGCCAAGTACGAAGTTTCCATGGGTTGGCTAGTTTTTACCGTCGATTCGTGCCCAACTTCAGCACGATAGCCGCTCCTTTAACGAGCGTGATCAAGAAGAATTCAGCTTTCCATTGGTCCGATGAGCAAGAACGGTCTTTTAAGGCCCTTAAAGAATGTCTTGTTAAAGCTCCATTGTTATCCCTTCCTGACTTTACTAAAACTTTTGAAATTGAATGTGATGCATCAGGAGTAGGGATCGGAGCCGTTCTAACTCAGAATGGAAGACCGGTGGCGTACTTCAGCGAGAAATTGAACGGAGCTGCACTCAATTACCCCGTGTATGACAAAGAGATGTACGCTCTAATAGATCGCTTGAAACGCGGCAACATTACTTGAGACCGAAAGAGTTTGTTATTCATTCAGATCATGAAGCACTCAAGTATATTAAAGGTCAGCACAAGCTCAACAAACAACATGCTAAATGGATCGAGTATTTAGAATCATTTTCGTACGTAATTAAGTACAAGAAAGGTAAGGAAAATGTAGTAGCGGATGCGTTATCACGAAGGTACAATTTATTAACCTTTCTTGATTCTAAAGTACTTGGTTTCCATCATATTAAGGAATTGTATGCTAACGATGCTGATTTTGGCAATGTCTATAATGATTGTGAGAGTGGTGCTTTTGATAAGTTTTACAGGCATGAAGGATTCCTTTTCAAGGAAAACAAGATTTGTATACCGCAAGGTTCTATACGAGACATGCTTGTGATAGAAGCACATAGTGGTGGCCTTATGGGTCACTTTGGAAGAGACAAAACATTGTCCACTCTTAAAGAAAATTTTTTTGGCCAGGAATGAGCAAGGATGTTGAACGAATTTGTGAACGTTGCATTGCTTGCAAACAAGCCAAATCACGGGTCCAGCCTCATGGTTTATATACGCCCCTTCCTATTCCAGACACTCCGTGGGTCGACATTTCCATGGATTTCATCCTTGGATTACCAAGATCAAAAACCGGGAAGGACTCAATTTTTGTCGTAGTTGATCGTTTCTCTAAAATGTCCCATTTTATCCCTTGTTCTAAGACTGACGATGATGTGCATATTGCAAACTTGTTTTTTAGGGAAATCATACGATTGCATGGAGTTCCGAAGACGATCGTATCTGATCGGGACGTAAAATTTTTAAGTCACTTTTGGCGAACTCTGTGGGGAAAGTTAGGGACAAAACTACTATTCTCGACCACGTGTCATCCTCAAACGGATGGACAAACCGAAGTAGTGAACCGAGTCCTATCAACTTTGTTGCGAGCATTGGTGCAAAAAAATCTCAAAACATGGGAAGACTGTCTGCCCCACATCGAATTTGCTTACAACCGAACTGTTCATTCTGCAACTAAATTTTTGCCTTTCGAGATTGTTTACGGGTTTAACCCTCTCACTCCTCTTGATTTATTGCCACTGCCTTCAGATAAATTTATTCATTCTGATGCTAGGAAAAAGGCGGATTACATAAAGGAACTGTATCGAAAGGTGCGTGAGAATATTGAAGCAAAAACCAAGCAATACGTCCAACGAGCTAACAAAGGTCGTAGACGTATTCTCTTTGAACCAGGGGACTGGGTTTGGGTCATATACGAAAGAAAGGTTTCCCAAGCAAAGGCGATCTAAACTTCTCCCAAGGGGGGACGGCCCATTTCAAGTCATTGACCGCATAAATGGCAACTCGTACAAATTAGACTTGCCAGGTGACTATAATGTGAGCGCAAGTTTTAATGTTTCTGATCTTTCTCCTTTCGATGTAGGTGATGATTCGAGGACGAATCAACTTAAAGAGGGAGGGGATGATACGATCTCACCTACGAAGCCTGTGACGGACGTCAACCATGACCCGATGAGGCTACCTAATGGGCCAATTACACGTTCCCGAACCAAACAATTCAAAGAGCTGCAATGGTGTTGGTGGCACAAATTTGGGATGACCATAAAAGAGAGCCCAAAAACATGCTGAACTCATATAACTTATTTGAAGTTGAATATACTAGCTAGTCCGACTGCTAGTTTATTTAACACTTTAATTTACGCATGTTTTAATTTTAATTTTCAGTAGTGACTTCATTTTCGTATTTCATATTTTAAATGGTACAAGTTTTTAGTTAGTCTTTGTCGAAATTGAATATTAGTATGTTCTTACCTAGTGTTTAAATAAAGTGATTAAAATGTGTGCTAATTTATGTTCAACCGAATTTTTACTAATGTTGGTTTATATGTTTGTAGTTTGCTCCACGTTATTTTTAAGCAAGATGGATGACAACAATGGAAGGCATAAATTAAATAAATAATGCAAGACCATGGACAAATGAGGACAAACATCAAGGAACATGCGGCACTAAGAATGGAAGAATTAAAATTTTAATTAGTGGAGGGCACCTAGCATGGATTTGATGAAAACAAATGGACGGCATAGTGGAGGGGTGGAATAAACTATGAAATAAAACATGTGTGAATTAAGCCTATATGGACGGCAAGATGGGAGTTAGTGCTTGAAGTCTTAACTATGTGGGTGCATAAGAAATGGAGCAAGAATATGCGTGAGGGTGCATGAGGAATGGAACATAAAATGAGAATTAAACAATTAGGCATGTGCTAGTGGAATATTAAAGAAATTGGAGCATGTATGGCTAGAATTTTTGACGGCAATACTTGGATTAAATAAATTGAAGTGCAAAAACCACCATGAGATAAATTAAAATAGAGATAATAGGAGCTTGGTAGTGGACGGCGGTTAATGGGAGAATAAATAATTGAAGATCAAGCTTGGTGATTAGTGGAACAATCAATTAATTTGGACGGCAAGCTAATGTTTGGGGAGCTTGGAATTTAAAAGTATTTTGCTAAATTGAAGGTGCATGGACGGTAGACACTTGGAGCATGAATTGGAGTTTAAAAATTATTTATTTTGAGATAGTGCAAATTGAAGGCACCCACGAGAATTAAAACACTTTCAAGCTTGTATTTTTGGCCATTCGGCTAGTGGCTATAAATAGGACGTTTATTTGTAAAAAGATAGACAGAACTTGAATTTTAATGAAAAGAAGCATTTCTTTTGGTGAGTATTCACTCTCCTTATTCTCGAGGTTTGAATTGACTTATCTAGTTTCTAGTGGCGTCGTTCTTTCCTTGTTTTGAACTTATCATCCTAACGGGTGTGGCGTTCATTTACCTATACCGTTGGTTCCTATCTCGCTAGATAGTGGGTCTCGGTTTTATCTCAAAACTCATTCCATCAATTTGAAACTTATAAGGTTCGGGTCTTTAATTTTTATTAAAGGTTCTTTCTTGTTTCAAATACCCTATCACCTATCTTTATCTTTCAGAGATTTTATTTCCAATAAAATTATCCTTTTGTTAATTAAACGAGAAACTACCTAATTTATGATCGGGCAACATTTACGATTCGCCTCCTAACCCGAGACGGACCGTTATCACACCCCTTTCCTTTACATATTTCAGGTGACCCGTAGGTCGCGGATGCGGAGCCGGGGCGGACTCGAGGTGGCCATTGCATTTGTATTCAGGTTTTGTTTTAAATTACTCTTTTGGTTTTACTTACTTTAAATTTGGTATTTGGTTGTAATAAGGCCATCTAGATTATTACTTCGGGATTATTAACTTTGTTAAATACTTTTGAACTGCGATTGATCATAAAAAAAAAAACTCGGCTAAAATGGAGAAAACCAATAAAATGAATGTTTTCCAAAACTTTTTGCAACTTAACGAGACTTTCAAAACCTTACCATCGGGTAAAAGGGCAAGCAAGTAGTAACAAACGAGTTAATTCGATTTTCTTTAAACAAAACTCTGAAATGACTTAACAATCTACCCCAACTTGTCCCTGTTTTCTACAGTCAAAACATTTCTTTTACGATTTAACACAACAACTGGTTTTGCACACTAGAACGATTTTTCCCTGTGACATGCCGGATTCACTCGTAACGTTTTGAATGGGTTTGGTGTGTTACAGCTGAAATGGTCTCTGATCCAATTGACATAGCAGCAAAACTAAATGTAAATGTAGAAGTGAAAGATGTACTAACCACTAACATGGATCCTAAACTGATATTGAATGAAAGTGTAGAAGAGCCTGTACACTTTCTAGCCATAGTAGAGAAGGTGCCAACCGATGAGGTCGAGGAGTTTGATTCATTCTCATTCAACAATGGTAGCAAGGCTCGAGTAACCAAAGCCTCATGAAATAAGGAGAGGAGGAAGCTTGAAGCAATAATACCCGAAAAATAATTTGGGGTTGGCTCAGATTTGGTACTAAATGGCTCACAATGTGGATGTCACGTCAGTCGAAAATAAAGCATTATCAATGGAATCGGCCGAAAAGGCTAGTTCATATACATCGACAAATGAACAATTGTCGAATCAAAGTTTCGTGAACAAGCTGGAAGTTCTTCTATGGTGGCAACACGGATCATCCCATTTTTTAAAGAACTTCCACTTCTTGTTGTAAATTGTTTCGTTTATTATATCACTATAGTATTTAATTCATTTTATTTTATTTATTAATTTATTTTCCTTAATATTATATTTCATATTTCATATTTCTTGTCATAGTTTTTTCTTTTAGGTACTGCCTGGCTGGTTAGAGCAAACAAACCTCGATGTCAATACATCAACAAGGATTCGACCTTCTTAGGGAAGTTTTCTTGTTTGAGCTTTAATCATTTTACAATAAGGGCAATGTATGCTCTAAAGTGTGGGGGCAGTACATCAAAACTAATTTATATTAGGATTTACTTTTATTTGAATTGTTTTAAAGTAGGATACGTATGTACCAAACACTTTGAAATTCAAGAGGAAGGGACAAAACAGAGTCGGTGTCACAACATGGAATCTCTATGTCACAACAATGATAATAGATTCAAGGAATCGAGCAAGTCAACTAGATGTCACGACACAGCACCTCTGTGTCACGACAAAGTGATCAGTTTACCCTAAAATACAAAAATTTTAAAGTGTGTTGCAACATCGACCCCTGTTACGACATCGATAACCTACTAGGGGTGTCGCGATATGGAACCCCTATGTCACGACATCGCTGCAAATTTCTGCAAGGGTCAAACCGACCTGTCGCACAGGTTTTAACCTTATTTAACCCGATTTGTAACCTACAAGTAACAAATTTTAAACCCAAAACACTTGTACACTCATTAACCTTAAACTCTTTCTAAAACCTTAAAAACCCTTATTTTCTTTTTCATCTTCTTTTGCTTCTTTTTCTAGTATTTTCACTTGGTGTAGGAAAAACACTCCACATCAACAAGGAATTGCAACAAATCTTCACATGGAATCACAAGCTTTCCGACAAGGTTACAGGTTCCAACTAGAATTTTATTGTTCCATTACATCGGTTCTTATTTACCTTGAAACATATTTATTGATCTAGGTTAGTTCTTTCAGTTAGAATACTATTGAGAAAGCCTCTAACTTCAACACTTTTCGAACGGTTTTGTCATATGCTGCTTTATAGAAGAAACGGGTATGCATAGGGACGTGGATCTACCACTACATGAAAAGATGTATTAGCGACCAGAAAGTGGGAGTTTTCTTTCCCCACTTAGTCACGGCCTTGTGCAAAAGAGTCGGAGTTCCAATGAAAACTACTAAATAGTTCATGAAGCCATCCAAAAGTATTATAAAGGAAGCACTATAACGTAATATACGGAGTTTCAACAAAAATAAATAAGGGATTGGAACAAAATCCAGAAAGAAAAGATGGACGTCTTGGCCTCATTCAAATGAAAATTAAAATCAGGATCTAGAAAAATAGAAAGAAATTGGCAGGAGTAGCATTCCATAAATGGAATGGATGATAAGATGAATGCAAGAAACAAGCCTGGTTCTTCAAGAATTTGTAGGACAGAACAATATGAAAGTATCAAACTATTCACCAGATATGTTTGGTCCAAGGCATTCCCATCATGAAGCAAAAGAACAAAGAAGTGAGGAAAGGGAGGATAGCGAAGATGACAAAGCTGAAGAGGAAGGGAATGAGATGGATTTCGAGGATGATGATTGACCAAACTTTTTATATTTTTTTTTGGATTATAATTAATTTTGGAAAATTTTTATTTCTGAGTAGGTTAACAGTAGATTTATATATATATTCTTCGTTGTTTAAAGTTTCTTTGTAGGAACCTCACATGAAAGAAGCATGAAATTTACGAGCTTGTAACGAACAAAGGAAGGAAGCACCTACCATTAGAATGCGAGAATCTCACGAACAATAGGGTAACTTCATTCCTTACCTATAGTGGTGCACATTAGGGACAATGTTCTATCTAAAGTGTGGGGGTAACATAGGAATTTTTTTTATGCTGTTCTTTTAATTTCTATTGTCAAATATGTGTTTGAGCTTGTAGAAATACAAGTGATTGGTTAGGAGCATGTATATAGGTTAATTGTAACAGCCTGTTTTTAGTCAAATTGGAATAGTGGTTTTGGACCACAAAACTGAAGTTGAAATAATTATTTTATTATTATTTTAATGTCTAAAGTATGATATTATGTTGGTGTAAAAATTCCGTTAAGAAGTTTTATTGTTCGAATAGTCAATTTGATAAAAAGGACTAAATCGCGTACAGTGTACAACTTGAGTTCTACCGTATTTAGAAGTCAAATTTTGGGGGCATATTGTTTCAGCGAAAGGTATAAGAGTTGATCCGAGCAAGATTTAAGCAGCTTTTGATTGGAAACCACAGAAAAATATATCCGAAGTTAGAAATTTTTTGGGGTTAGCTGGCTACTATCGACGTTTTATTAAAGGATTTTCGATGATTGCTACACCGATGACCATACTACTACAGAAAGATGTGAAGTTTGAATGGTCAAAGAAATGTCAACAGAGTTTTCATCGATTGAAAGCATTGTTAACTGAGGCACTAGTGTTGGTTCAACTTGAATTAGGTAAAGAGTTTGTGATTAATAGTGACGCGTCATTGAATTGTTTGGGTTGCGTGTTGATGCAAGAAGGAAAAGTTATAGCTTATGCCTCCAGATAGTTTAAACTGCATGAAAAGAACTATTCGGCGCACGATTTAGAATTGGTTGCTATTGTATTTGCATTGAAAATTTGGAGACATCATTTGTACGGTGAAAAATGCCTTATCTTTACCGATCATAAAAGCTTAAAGTATAGTATGACTCAGAAAGATCTGAACTTGCGACAACGGAGATGGATCAAGGTACTAAAACACTATGAGTTAGTAATCGAGTATCATCCAAGGAAAGCAAATGTAGTTGTAGATGCTTTGAGTAGAAAATCTTTGTTTGCTTTGAGAGCAATGAATACAAGACTAAATTTGTCCGATGATGGTTCGATTCTAACAGAGTTGAAAGCTAAACCAGTTTTTCTGCAACAAATTTGTGAAGCTCAAAAGTGCGATATCGAGTTACAAGATAAAAGAATGCGATGTGAGTCGAATAGTGATTCAGACTATCAAATCAGAGCAAATGATTGTTTAATTGAAACACCCCAAACCCGGCCCACAAGCCCCGACCGGATCTGGCATGCTCCTTGAGTAAAACTCGTTTTGTCATTTTGGAAAACATGGTGATTTCGAGGAAAGGAAAATAGATTCGAAGTACGATCTTGTTGAAAACCGTGTTGTGATTTAAATTTGTATCTCATCAAAACATTATCTTCATGACTTTTGAAACTTTATTAAAATGAAAACCAAATTTGGAACTTATTATTATTTTGGAACCTTAGATGTTTAGGTGTTCAAACAGTTTAAGGTGTTTGTCGAAAATATTTAATCATTTAATTGAAGTTGAGCGTAGCAGAATAAAAATTTAAAACGCAAAAGTAAAACAGCTAATAGTGGCCTTATTACAAAAATATAACCCAAAATAAATCCCGAAATAATAAAAGAAAACGTGATACGTGTAATTAAAATTAAACCCGAAATACTGAGTTGAGCAATGGCCACCACAAAGTCCCTACTGACCCGATCCAACACGCTAGGTATCACCTGAAAAAGATATCCCACGAAGGGTGAGTCAACAGACTCAATGTGTAACAGTACACTAAAACCCAGTTGATCATGGCCTTAATGATAACATATAGCAAAGCCCATTTAGACATATTCGGCCATAAGCCCATACATAGCATAATGAATCATAAATCACATGTACATATCAAGTGCAATGCAATCCCGAGCCCACCTAGATATCCATCCGCTACACACCACCCGTACCTGCCAATCACACTGTGGGGATTACTAAATCGACCCTCCATCCGCTACACACCATCGAAGGCAGTCGCTGTAGTCAACTGCACATCGCCCTTTTAATTTGTGGCATAGCCACCAGATAATTGTGACAAAGTCACCGGAATCATAATATGTGACAAAAGTCACCGGATACATAATATGTGACAAAAGTCACCGGATACATAATACGTGACATAAGTCACCGGATAATGTGGTAAAACCACTAGAACACTTCCCCTTTAACAACATCACCCATATGCCCATGCAACATACATTTTATTCAGATATTATGCAATATACCCCAAAGTCATAACAGAATCGTATTTATTTCACATTCATGCTTATAGCATTATAACGGAGTATAGGGGGGTTAACATACCTGAATACCATGTACCACTGGATGGTACCCGTAGCCATTATCATACACATTTCATATTAACACATGCTAACATTAATACTATCAATCTACCGGAAATTTAGTGTAGGGCTACACACCTGATAACAGTGAGTACAATACTATCGATACCGACACTTTCGCTAGCAGGGATAACAATGAACTGCTTATCCCTTTCCGACGCTGGCCCACACCCGGGTGGCCAATCACGAACAGTAGAAACGGAGCGTTTCTTGAACTTAGGGGTAGGCACTACCCCTTTTTCCCCTTTACTGGCACTCGCATCCATTGAGGAACACTTAATCAGAAAACCCGGTTAACTAACAGACGAGATCTTAAACTAATATAGCTTTTAACTTAAACACCTTACCGAAAGGATCTGAACCCGAGACCTCTCCTAATCCCTATCGTTCTGCCCCTAAAAGGTCATAGTTAGAATTGGTCATCCTTAAAAACAATATGGCCTTTGGCCGACTTCTTCAATGTCACTTACCTTGCTCGACTAGATCCCGAAATCGTCACTTGCTTATGGAGTCTGTCGAAATTCCTATAGGGTACATGTTAGAGTCAGCCTTTATTGTACAAGATCTATAGGAATGGCCCTTGGCCGAATACTACACATTTCTTACCTTGGATCTCAAAATCTCGAAAGATCTCCACTTGAAGTCGGCTACAATTAAATCCCGAAATCCCCCTTCAAGGTTTCGGCCAAGGAGAAGAGGAGGGATTAAAGTCTTGATTTTCGACAGTCAGAGAAAGAGAAAGAACAAGAAATCACCAAAGAAAAGATCCTTACCGAATAGAGTGACCAAAATGCAAATGGTTCACTAGCTCTAAATGTTGACAAGAGGAGAAAGATGCTCAATTTTCGGCTTTTATTGATAATGGAATCGGTGAAAGAGAAAGATGAGAGAAAGAAGGTTGCGGCTATGGTGTTTCGGCTTTTGGAGTTTGTGAAAAAGAAGAGAGAATAAGGGACTACAAGATTCGGCTGAGACTCCCAAATAGAGATGGAATGTTCGGCCACCAAAAGAATAGGTATAGAATTGAGGTTGAGAGGAAGAAAAGTAGTATAGGAGAAGGCTAGAAGAATTCGGCAATGGTGTGCTTTGAGAGAGAGAGGTTTCGGCCTAAGCAAGGTAAAAGAGTAGAGAAGGGAAAGAGGCTAGCTTCGGCTTACAATTTCGGTAGTTGATCACCATACAATTTCGGTATGAAAGAATAAAATGAGAGTACGCAAAAAAATGAACTAAATTTTGGCTAGAAAGAAGACTAATTCGGCACCTTGCTAACACCAAATTTCGGCACACCCAAACTCTCCTCAACCCGACTATGCACCACTCAAGGGTCCCTCAATCGGCCACCACCTTCCCTCCTCCCACATCCCTTATTTTTCTCCACATTTTCCTCCCCTCCTCTCATTCAAAAGAGTTTGAATGAGTCAATCCTTATCTTCCCTCTTAGCCGAATTTTCAAATGGATTTGACTTGATCTTCCACTCATCCCTTCAGAGTCCCCATGCCGTCCATCACTGCTCTCCCTAGCCGCAAAAAGGCAACTCTAAACGCTCCTTGTGCTGCTCGAACCTAGGCCCTTCATACCTCCTGAGGCGTCACTCCCCTAAGCTCTAAGTGGCGCCTCCCTTGCCACTTTAGTAGCTCAGTACTTGTGTCTAAATCCTCTTACAATTTTTCTTAAGGCCTATCTTGCTTCGCTCCACTTCAAGACTTAAAATCCAATACTTTTCTAAGGCATTCACCTACATTCTAAAGTTCCCGAAGTCCCCAAAACACACTCAAACCATACATAGACATGCTACCACATATATTTAAGTGAAAATGCATAACCCCTAGATCCCGGATATTACAGTTCTACCCCCTTAAAAATAATTTCGACCCCGAAATTACCTGGCTGGAATAAGTGAGGGTATTGCTGTTGAATTGCTTCTTCCAGTTCCCACGAAGCTTCTTCCGATCCATGGTTATGCCATAACACTTTGACTAAAGGAACTGATTTCCTTCGCAACACCTTCACATCTCGCTCTAGAATCTGAATCGGCTCTTCCTCGTAGGACAAATCTGGTCTCAGCTCCACCTCTTCAACTGGTACTACATGAGATGGATCTGATCGGTAACGACGTAGCATCGAAACATGGAACACATCGTGCATCTGCCTCAATTCCGAAGGCAACTCTAACCGATATGCCACTGGTCCAACCCGCTTCAAAACCCGATAAGGTCCTATAAACCCGGGACTTAACTTTCCCTTGCGACCAAATCTCATCACCTTCTTCCACGACGAAACCTTAAGAAACACCTGATCCCCCTCAGCAAACTCTATTTCCTTCCGCTTAAGATCTGCGTACGAATTTTGCCTGTCAGATGCCTCCTTGAACCGTGCCCGAATTACCATAACCTTTTCTTCGGATTCTGCCACAATCTCTGGACCCAGATCCTGACGTTCCCCCAATTCTGTCCAACACGTAGGAGTGCGACACTTCCATCCATACAATGCTTCATACGGTGCCATCCGAATACTGGCTTGATAGCTGTTATTGTACGCAAACTCTGCTAAAGGCAAAAACTCTTCCCTGCTTCCTCTGAAATCTATCACACATCCCCTTAACATATCCTCTAACACTTGGATTACTCGCTCAGACTGGCTGTCTAACTGTGGATGAAATGCCGTACTGAAATCTAACCTGGTGCCCAAAGCCTGATGCAATGCTTTCCAAAACCGAGACGTGAACCTCGGGTCCCTATCCGAGATAATCGACACCGGCACTCCATGCAACCTCACAATTTCTGCCACATACAACTCACCAACTTCCACAAAGAATAATCAACCCGCACTGGTATGAAATACGCAGACTTCGTCAATCGATCCATGATCACCCATACCGAGTCTTTCTTAGTAGGCGTAAGGGGAAGCCCACTAACAAAGTCCATGGTGATTCTTTCCCACTTCCACTGCGTAATCTTTATCGGCTGAAGCAACCCTGACGGAACTTGGTGTTCAGCCTTGACTTGCTGACACGTCAAGCATTTCCCTACAAATTTTGTAACTTCCCGCTTAAGACCAGGCCACCAAAACTGATCCCGTAGATCCCTGTACAACTTACTACCTCCAGGATGCATAGCATAAGGGCTACTATGCGATTCCTGAAGAATCCTTTGTTTAAGCTCGCCATCCTTTGTCCGACGAACCGCATATACCAGACCTGGTTGTCTCGCCTCCGTATTACCACCACCTCTACTCGGAGTTCCGCGACCTCTACCAGAACCATTACCTCTGCCATTCAGACCACGACCCCTCGACGGCTGCTGTCCACCTCTGCCAGCCTGACTAAAACCCTGACCTGCTGGTCGATTCCTATCTGTATCCATCGGACAATCCCTAATCATATGATCCTTGGACTCGCACTTAAAACATCCCCCTGTCTTTTTCCAACATTCTCCTGGGTGCATCTTTCCACACTGAGCACAAGTACGGTATTGTCCTCCCATAGCAACCTGCTACCCTCGCGGCCCATCAACTCTAGGTCTCTTTTGAAAATTCCCAGACGTCCCTGAAGACCCATAGCTCCTCTTAATCCTATTCTGACCTCTGTCCCGGTTCTGTCTCTCAGTCCGCTTAACTTCTTCAGCTATCCACGCCTTATCCACTAAGACTGCAAAGTCTGTTTCCCGATGCGGAGCAATCAACACTCGCAGCTCATCTCTCAACCCATCCTCAAATCTGACACACCGCTCATAATCAGTAGCTACAATCCCTCTGGCATACTGGCTAAGCCGCAAAAACTCCACTTCATATTCTGCTATCGACTTATTTCCTTGCACTAAATTCAGAAACGCCTTTCTCTGCGAGTCTATGTAGCTAGCTCCGACGTATTTCCCCTCAAACTTAACCTTAAAATACCAAGTTGAAACACCCCAAACCCGGCCCACAAGCCCTGACCGGATCTGGCATGCTCCTTGAGTAAAACTCGTTTTGTCATTTTGGAAAACATGGTGATTTCGAGGAAAGGAAAATAGATTCAAAGTACGATCTTGTTGAAAACCGTGTTGTGATTTAAATTTGTATCTCATCAAAACGTTATTTTCATGACTTTTGAAACTTTATTAAAATGAAAACTGAATTTGGAACTTATTATTATTTTGGAACCTTAGATGTTTAGGTGTTCAAACAGTTTAAGGTGTTTGTCGAAAATATTTAATCATTTAATTGAAGTTGAGCGTAGCAGAATAAAAATTTAAAACGCAAAAGTAAAACAGCTAATAGCGGCCTTATTACAAAAATATAACCCAAAATAAATCCCAAAATAATAAAAGAAAACGTGATAAGTGTAATTAAAATTAAACCCGAAATACTGAGTTGAGCAATGGCCACCACAAAGTCCCTGCTAACCTGGTCCAACACGCTAGGTATCACCTGAAAAAGATATCCCACGAAGGGTGAGTCAACAGACTCAATGTGTAACAGTACACTAAAACCCAATTGATCATAGCCTTAATGATAACATATAGCAAAGCCCATTTAGACATATTCGGCCATAAGCCCATACATAGCATAATGAATCATAAATCACATGTACATATCAAGTGAAATGCAATCCCGAGCCCACCTAGATATCCATCCTCTACACACCACCCGTACCTGCCAATCACACTGTGGGGATTACTAAATCGACCCTCCATCCGCTACACACCATCGAAGGCAGTCGCTGTAGTCAACTGCACATCGCCCTTATAATTTGTGGCATAGCCACCAGATAATTGTGACAAAGTCACCGGAATCATAATATGTGACAAAAGTCACCGGATAGAGATCCTTACCGAATAGAGTGACCAAAACGCAAATGGTTCACTAGCTCTAAATGTTGACAAGAGAAGAAAGATGCTCAGTTTTCGGCTTTTATTGATAATGGAATCGGTGAAAGAGAAAGATGAGAGAAAGAAGGTTGCGGCTATGGTGTTTCGGCTTTTGGAGTTCGCGAAAAAGAAGAGAGAATAAGGGACTACAAGATTCGGCTGAGACTCCCAAATGGAGATGGAATGTTCGTCCACCAAAAGAATAGGTATAGAATTGAGGTTGAGAGGAAGAAAAGTAGTATAGGAGAAGGCTAGAAGAATTCGGCAATGGTGTGCTTTGAGAGAGAGAGGTTTCAGCCTAAGCAAGGTAAAAGAGTAGAGAAGGGAAAGAGGCTAGCTTCGGCTTACAATAAACAAATAGAAAGAAGGATGAAAAGCAAATGACCTCAATGGTCTTTAGATGATTCGGCCAAAGTTTACCAAAAGAGAAGGAGAGTTGATCACCATACAATTTAGGTATGAAAGAATAAAATGAGAGTACGCAAAAAAATGAACTAAATTTTGGTTAGAAAGAAGACTAATTCGGCACCTTGCTAACACCAAATTTCGGCACACCCAAACTCTCCTCAACCCGACTATGCACCACTCAAGAGTCCCTCAATCGGCCACCACCTTCCCTCCTCCCACATCCCTTATTTTTCTCCGGATTTTCCTCCCCTCCTCTCATTCAAAAGAGTTTGAATGAGTCAATCCTTATCTTCCCTCTTAGCCGAATTTTCAAATGGATTTGACTTGATCTTCCACTCATCCCTTCAGAGTCCCCATGCCGTCCATCACTGCTCTTCCTAGACGCAAAAAGGCAACTCCAAACGCTCCTTGTGCTACTCGAACCTAGGCCCTTCATACCTCCTAAGGCGTCACTCCCCTAAGCTCTAAGTGGCGCCTCCCTTGCCACTTTACTAGCTCAGTATTTGTGTCTAAATCCTCCTACAATTTTTCTTAAGGCCTATCTTGCTTCGCTCCACTTCAAGACTTAAAATCCAATACATTTCTAAGGCATTCACCTACATTCTAAAGTTCCCGAAGTCCCCAAAACACACTCAAACCACACATAGACATGCTACCACATATATTTAAGTGAAAATGCATAACCCCTAGATCCCGGATATTACATTAATGTTGCCAAACAAAATTTGTGTACCAAAGAATTCCAAATTCATTCAGAAAATTTTGCACGAAGCACACATCGATTGCCTATCTGTTCACTTGGGGAGTACCAAAATGTACAATGATCTGAAACAATTGTATTGGTGGTCGGATCTGAACTGAGACATTTCAAAATTCATATTGAGATGTTTAGTTTGTCAACAAGTCAAAGCCAAACATCAAGTGCCTTCAGGATTACTCCTGTAACACCCCTAACCCGTATCCGTCACCGGATTAGGGCTACAGGCGTTACCGGATAGATCGAAGACTTTTATAGACAGTTCATAAAACAATTCATCAATCGCAATCAAAGTGTCCCTTTTACAGGTCAACGAGACTTAATCATGCTTTAGAATAGGGTCGAGACTAAACTGAACACATAATAAAATTCTCAAGAATTTAAGACTTTTCTAACTTTCAGAGGTCACATGCTCGTGGCGGCAGGCCATGTGCCTCCCACGGCTACCAGGCACACCCATGTGTCCTAGCCATGCCAAAACAGAGTATGTATATTGACTTATCCACATGGCCACTAGCCACGCCCGTGTGTCATGGCCGTGTAAAATTAGGCTAGCTACTGACTTATTCACACGGCCACAGGGCACACCCCTGTGCCACAGCCGTGTATGCAAAATAGGCCATTTGCAAGGCCAAAATGCCACCCACACTTGGGTCAAACCTACAATCAATATACCAATTCATTTCATGCACAATTGACATCCACAAACATATCAAATTAATCAACAAATCTTTACATCCAATCTCATTTCCAATCATGCCAATTTACACGACTAAAACACATATACACTCAAACATGATTCATCTACATTTACCTTTCATATAATCATTCCTTTGCTCAAACATACATACCCATAATGCATTCATATGCTTACAATAGCTTTGGCCATTTTGTTAGCTATCAAGTCATACCAAATCATGCATCACATATCATATTCATTCATGCATAAAACCATTTATCTAGCCATATCTCACTGCTATTTATATACATTTCAAACATAATCCAAAATGACTAGCCTATACATGCCATATTTACTATAAACACATTTTCAAAGTACCAAAACGAGTTTGAGTAGTGTGATGATGATCCTCGATGGTCCCCGAACCTTCAGTAGCTTTGACGATCTATAAAACAGAGCAAACACACACAGAGAGTAAGCTTTCAAAACCTTAGTAAGTCATATACAAATGATAAACTGTAATATGAACATATTTTAATCCCACATTTAGCATACTTTTGGATGATTTAAGCCTTGAATTGTGTAACTTGGTGATCTTAATCCTTTATTTTCATGTTTTATATTCAGGAGAGCACCGGAGGATGAAAAGAACGAGAAAAGGGCCCAAAACAGAGTAAATGCGCCATATCACAAAATCAACACGGCCTGGGCCCAAGACCACACGGATAACAGACTCGAACACAGCCTGACCACGATTCACACGGGCGTGTGTCATGGGCATGTCCCTGACGTGAGAAAGAAGAGTTTCAGTCGGATTAAGGCAATTAGAGGCAAAGAAAGCCATTCCAAAAGCCTACATAAACACCCTAGAGGCCAACCTTCAGGGGGAGTCCGATTAGGAGTCCAGTTGGAGAGTCCAGCTAGGCGTCCAGCTAGGCCAAGGAGCCGAGCCAAAGAGGCCAGAATTATGGGATTCACTCGAAGAATAGCCAGTTGATTCATCTCAAGAAGCCAGAGTTATACTCAAGACGGAGGATCTCTCCTTCAATTCCTTCAAGGGGTTTTAGGGTTTTCTTATGTTTTGTTTTATCTTTTCTTTTGAGATGTATTCTTTTATCATTATGAACTAAACCCCTCAAATACCTGAGGGGGATGAAACCTAAAATGAATCTTGTTACCATTTGCTGAACTATATGATAAATACTTGATTTGTTCTTAACTGTGTGTTCTTAATTCTTGTTTTGGTATTTTTGGGATATTGATTCAAGTATTGATGTGCTTAGGTGGTACAGCAAAAGTCCCTTCCTAAGAGTATATCTAACATAGTTAAGCGGAGTTGCTCGCGCGCCTAGAAATAGGGTGATGGAAATTTGCCGAATTAGGGTCAAACCTAATATGGGAGTCCATAGATCGAGTTAATGCAATTCTAGGCGTTTTAATTAGAAAGAGATTTCAATTAATCAACCTAGGGTTAGAAGTTAGTTGCCTCGAAAGAGGTATTAATATAAATTAGGATTCCTACGGATCAAGTCAAGTGAATAAATCGTCTAGTTCAGAGTTAGATAACAAGTGAAGTCTAGGTGGATTCTTCCTCGGGTATTGTCTTAATCAATTGGTTTTTCCCAAAGTTATTTTCTCCAATTCATTCTCTTTGTCTTTGCATCTTTAGCTTAGTTGTTAGTTAATTTTAGATTAGATAAAAATTCCTTTAATTCTTAGACTAAATAATAAAAAGAAAGTTAGTATTAGTACTTTTGGTTCCTTTGGGTTCGACAATCCAGTCTTGCCACAGCTATACTACTGTTCGATAGGTTCACTTGCCTCAATCGTTGTCGCAATTAGTTCTAGACTCGATCATTCTTTATATAAATTTTTAAGACTCTGATAGACACGATCAAGTTTTTGGCGCCGTTGCTAGGGAACTGAAATATTAAGAATGCTTAATTTTTATTATTTTAGCCATATTATATTTATTTTATTTTTGCAATTTATTTCTACTTTTCTAAATTTTCTTTTTTTCTTCTGGCAGGTACCTCTAGTTTATGACTAGAAGGAACTCGACAGGACCCCTGATTTATGATAGTGATATTGAAGGTACTGTTCACAGAAATCATAGAGAAATAAGGCGACGCTTAAATTACATAGAAGAAGAGCAAGAAGTCGAAGCTAATACCACTGAAGAGATGGATGAGAATAATCCGCCACCTCAAGAGATGGTCGAACATCATGCTCCTCGAACTATGTATGATTATGCTAAACTTAATTCAACAGGAACTGAGTCAAGTATTGTTAGGCCTACTATTGCTGCAAATAATTTTGAACTGAAACCTAACACTATACAGATGATACAACAATTTGTTCAGTTTGATGGTTTGCAAGATGAGGATCCTAACACACACTTAGCGAATTTTCTAGAATTCTATGATACCTTCAAAATAAATGGCGTTTCTAGTGATGCCATCTGTCTTCGGTTATATCCCTTTTCTTTGAGGAATAAAGCCAAACAGTGGTTGCATTCTCTTCCACAAGGATCAATCACTACATGGGATCAGATGACCAAAAACTTTTTATTGAAATATTTTCCGCCTGCCAAAGCGGCCAAATTGAGGAATGATATCTCTTTTTTTGTGCAGATGGATTTAGAGACACTTTACGACGCATGGGAGAGATACAAGGATCTATTGAGAAGGTGCCCTCACCACGGACTACCCTTGGGGCTACAGTTCCAAACTTTTTACAACGGTGTGAACTCTTCAACTAAAAAATTGATTGATTCACCCACCGGAGGAACCTTGAATAACAAAACTCCCGAGGCAGCTTACGAATTCATTGAAGAGATGTCACTGAATAACTATCAGTGGCAAGTAACAAGGACTAAGACAACAAAAGCAGCCAGTGTTTTCAACCTCGACACAGTATCCATGCTATCAAATCAGGTAGAAATGTTAAATAAAAAGGTTGATGGTTTATGTAGTTCCTTGCAGGTACATCCGGTAATGCAGTGCGAAACAAGTGGAGGTGTGGTGAATCCTGAGTACCCACCCTATGGACATGGCATGGAAAGCGAACAAATGAACTATATGGGTAACAATTTCAGATATCAAAATAACCCTTATAGTAATACTTATAATCCAGGTTGGAGGAACCACCCTAATTTTTCATAGGGTGGTCAAGGAAATCAGAGACTACAACCCCCTCCAAACTTCCAACAACAACCCTACCCACAGGAAAAGAAGCCGAACCTTGAGGAGATACTGATAAAATTTATAGCGATGTCAGAAACCCGTTTCCAAAACACCGAGACAGCACTCAAAAATCAAGAAGCATCAATCCAAGGGATCAAGAACCAGTTAGGGCAACTTACCAAGATCATATCAGAATGACCACAAGGCAGCTTGCCAAGCAACACTGAAACTAACCCAAATGAGCAACTTCAAGCCATAACAGCTCAGGATAGTGTAGGGTTAGATGAGCCCAAATTAAGCCAAGAGAATTTGGTAGAAAAAGGTAAGGTCGAGGTAAACCAAGAAAAGCCAAAACCAGTAATTAAAGAATACCAACCTCATATACCATACCCCAATGTGATAACGAAAGACGACACAGAGGAACAATTCGTTAAGTTTCTTAAACTTTTAAAGAAATTACATATTAACTTACCGTTTCTTGAAGCTCTTTCGCAGATGCCAGATTCAAGAAAATTTTTAAAAGAGCTTTTAACAAACAAGCAGAAGTTAGATGAGGAATCGCATATCAAATTAAACGCAGTGTGCTCAGCAATGTTGCAAAATAAACCACTTGAAAATTGAATGATCCAGGGAGTTTTATAATTCCATGCTTAATTGGTAGATTATCTATTGATAATGCTTTAGCTGATTTAGGGGCGAGCATCAATGTTATGCCTTATAAATTGTTTAAACAACTAGGTCTAGGGAAACCCAAACAAACTAGGATGAGCATTCAATTTGCTGATAAAATTGTTAGAATTCCTAGGGGTATAATTGAAGATGTTCTCATGAAAATTGATAAATTCGTATTCCCAGAAGACTTTGTCGTTTTAGACATGGATGAGGACAATAGTATCCCATTAATTCTAGGAAGGCCCTTTTTCGCAACTGTCGGGACTAAAATTGATTTTAGTGCAGGTGAACTCATACTTTGTGTAGGTGACGAATCAATCAGTCTTCAAGCTCTCGACTCGGCTAGGACATCAAGTAATCAAGTTGAGAATATAAATTCAATTAACAACCATTCGTTCAAACCTTCTTCGCAGGAAGCACCATGAAATACACAACTGAGCCAGATCCTAGACCTCATGCCAACAAGGAAACAACTTATGAGGAATGAAGGCTTCAGATCGATGAACTAGACGAGTGGAAGACACACTTCAAAGAGAAATTAGGAATACACAAAGCAGAACCAACGCCATTCCATGGGATAGACAAATTTAAGATTGGAGATCAGGTACTGTTAGATAAAGCAGACCCTCGAATACCTCCTCCTGACCCTAATACAAACAAAGAAATCTCTTTTAGGGTACTCAAGGTTTTCCCATACGAAACAGTCAAGGTAAGTAATCCTACATTCAGAACTTTTAAAGTAAACGATACTCGACTTAAGCTTTAACATGATAGTAAAACTGATAGCATGAGAGAGGATGTTCAACTCTTCAAACCACCTTGATTATGCGAATGAGAGGTAATTCTAGCTTAAGACTATAAACGAGCGCTTCTCGGGAGGCAACCCGAGCACTAACCCCATTAATTTTCACATTTTTATTTTTACTTTTATTTTTACTTTTTAGCACCTAACTATAAACTACCCAAAGTGCAAATTTCCGCACCACACGGCCTTGCAGATGTCGTGGCCGTGGCCATGTGGAAGCTACGGATGTACGTACTAACATGGAAGAGATAGTACGACACAGAATGAAAAATATCTTCAAGCCACGAGGCCCAACTAAACACCACGGCCGTGCGATGCGGCCGTGGCCGACACTGTTTTAGCAACACGGGCGTGGCGACCTGCACATGGGCGTGGAAGAAACGAACGAAGCATAACACGGCCATGCAACACGACCGTGTGACTCGACACACCCACGATACATGGGCGTGGGGATGTACCAGACATGAATTTTCTATTTAAAACCACCCCTCTCCCCTTCTTACCTACTCCCCACCCTTCTTCTTCTTTTACACCTCCTCTCCATTCTTCATTCTCAATTTTCTTTGTTCTCATGACTCTAGCTCTAATAATATCCATGTCGAAGAAGCGGAAGGATCATAGCACAGTCCCCCTTTGTGAGATCGATCTACATAAGTTCATGCCGGCCGCTTCATTTACTCGACAGGAAAAGGACTTTTGAATCCATCTAACTTTTCTTTTTATTTTCCCTTCTCTTTTATTTTCCTTTTCTCTAGTTTTATTTTACTTAGTTTAATCTATTTTCTTTCGTTTTCTTTAATTTAGGTTCTAAAGGCTGCTAGGGAATCACCACGACCACGACCATAGCCACGACACCACACCTTAGAAATCACACCCACCTCGCGAACCATCCAACAATAAGGACTTTTCAGTCCATTCATCTTTTGTTTTAGTTTTATTTCAATTTTTACACTATTTCTCTTTATCTTTCTTGTCTTTAAATATATATTTAGTATATTTGGAATTATTCTTATTTTTTCTTGGCTAATTCTTCACGAGCTTATTAATTTCTTCATCTAGCCTTAGCTCGGTAGCAGCCACCATACCACAGGACTCTCAACTCAAGAAAACCATCCAAATTCAAGAAGTTTCACCTCTCCCTTTCTCTTAAAAATTTCATATATATCTTTGTACATTGAGGGCAATATACATCTTAAGTGTGGCGGGTGAATATTTATTTCGAGAAAGTGCCTAACTTTCTGCATTATTCTCAAATCCCTGAATTATGCCTTGAATTATACCTTGTTCTTAAGTAATTTTCCCATATTATGATTAGAATGAAATTTCTTGTAATTTATGATCTTTATTGATATGTTTTAGATTAAATCATTGATAATTGTGCAGTGATGATTTAAACTTTAGGAGACTAGAGAATCAAGCATGATGAGTCTATTTTCAAAAATTAAAATTTTGTTAGGTTGCCTACCTGAATCTAATTATTACCTTGAAGTTTGAAATTTACAAGGTTGATATCAAAAACCCATAATTTTGGTGAGATTTTGAGCTTTTAAGAGCATTCATTCTTTCGTGCTCACTTTTATTATGAATGTGTCAACATTGATTTGTTATTCTAGAACTTGCTTCGGTTATACATGTTGAGACCACATCAATTGATTTGATATACAGAGATGATAAAGGCACTTATGATTTAACCCACTCACTCCACTAAAAAAACCTACCTTCACAATTAACCCCTAGTGAACCCCTTTGATCCTAACAATCCTTTTTATTGACTCACCCACAAATATTAACCTAAAACCCATTCTGCATTTGTTATCACCATTCCTTGACTCTCTTTTTGTCGAGATTTGATTTTGAATAGTTTCCTAACTATGTTCTATATTTCAGTTGTTAAAGTTCTTTCTTATTATTGTAATGATTTGTTCTTAAAAAAATAGTATATTCAGTATTTGTTCTATGTAATTGAGCTTATATGTTTAAATTCCACATCTTGAGAAGAAGCTCATGTTATTAGTATTACAATTTTTTAGCTGATGTAATTATTTAGGATTAATTCATTTTTCTGGTTAGGTAAATTGTCAATTCAATCTCGATTCTAACCCTCTAATTAAGCCTTTATCCACACCTTTAACCTAAGCCCCGTTATAACCCTTTTTAAAGACCTTTTGATCTGTGTATCATCTCATTTTACAGTGGTGGAGATTTGATTTTCAGGCAAGCTTATGGGATTAACTTTTGAGTTCTTAATTTTGAACCTTAAACAATTTGAGTGATTTGAGTGAATCTTTAGTGAGGATGTCAACTCTTGTCAATTCTGAATTAGAGGTAATTATTTAAGTAAAAGGAAACGCCTATGTTTTCGTGCTATAAATATATGATTTGGCTTGTTTGAATCTTTAGGACCCTTTGAGTTAAATTATCAATGTATGAATTATCTTTGAATTATGATGAAACATTATTGATGAATATTATGAATTGAGGAAGTTCATTTTAATTGTGAGTTGAGAATTTTGCCTGAGGACAAGCAAATACTTAAGTGTGGGGGTATTTGATAAACCGTAATATGAACATATTTTAATCCCACATTTAGCATACTTTGGGATGATTTAAGCCTTGAATTGTGTAAATTGGTGCTTTTAATCCTTTGTTTTCATGTTTTATATTCAGGAGAGCACCGGAGGATGAAAAGAATGAGAAACGGGCCCAAAATAGAGTAAATGGGCCATATCACGAAATTAACACGGCCTGGGCCCAAGACCACACGATCATGCCTTATCAACAGACCCGAACACGGCCTGACCACAACTTACACGAGTGTGTGCCATGGGCGTGTCCCTGACGTGAGCAAAAAGAGTTTCAGTCGGATTAGGGTACCTAAAGGCAAAGAAAGCCATTCCAAAATCCTATATAAACACCATAGAGGCCAACCTTCAGGGGGAGTCCAGTTAGGAGTCTAGTTGGAGAGTCTAGCTAGGTGTCCAGCTAGGCCAAGGAGCTGAGCCAAAGAGGCCAGAATTGTGGGATTCACTCGAAGAATAGGCAGTTGATTCATCTCAAGAAGCCGGAGTTATACTCAAGACGGAGGATCTCTCATTCAATTCCTTTAGGGGGTTTTAGGGTTTTCTTATGTTTTGTTTTATCTTTCCTTTTGAGATGTATTCTTTTATCATTATGAGCTAAACCCCTTGTTGCATCAGCACACAACCCAAACCGGTGTGCGACGCATCACAATAGACAATACATTCTTTCCCAGCTTCAGGCTGTATCAACACTAGTACTTCAGTCAGAATCTTCGTCAACTTTTCAAAACTTTCCTGCTGTTTATCAGTCCAAACAAACGGTACTCCCTTACGCAGTAACTTAGTTAAGGGTGCAGCAATCAATGAAAACCCCTCAACAAACCTTCTATAGTACCCAACCAAACCCAGAAAACTTTGAATTTCTGATACTGAATTCGGTGGCTTCCAATTCAATACCGCTTCAACTTTCCGAGGATCAACCCTAATCCCCTTGGCAGACACAACATGCACCAAAAACATCACTTCCTTCAGCCAAAACTTGCACTTACTGAATTTGGCATATAGTTGCTTCTCTCTTAATATCTGCAGTACAACCCGAAGATGAGAATCATGCTCCTCCGTTCTTGAGTACACCAGAATGTCGTCTATGAATACCACCACGAACCAGTCTAGATAGGGTTGGAAGACCCGATTCATCATATCCATAAATGCGGCTGGTGCATTCGTTAATCTGAATGGCATAACCAAAAACTCGTAATGCCCGTAACGAGTTCAGAAATTTGTCTTGTATATGTCCGCCTCCTTGACCCTCAACTGGTGATATCCTGATCTTAAATCAATTTTCGAGAAGACCGAAACTCCTCGCAACTGATCGAACAGGTCGCCAATCCTAGGTAGTGGGTATTTGTTCTTAATAGTTAGCTTGTTCAGTTAATGATAGTCAATGCACATTCGCATCGACTCGTCCTTCTTCTTCACGAATAATACAGGCGCTCCCCACGACGATACACTTGGTCTGATAAAACCTCGGTCCAACAACTCTTGGATCTGCGCTTTTAATTCTACCAGCTCTTTCGGTGCCATCTTATAAGGGGCGATAGACACCAGAGCCGTTCTCAGTAATAACTTAATGCCAAATTTGACCTCGCAATTCGAAAGCAATCCTGGAAGCTCTTCAGGAAAAACATTTGAGAACTCCTTCACGGTTCTAACATCCCCAATAGACAATTCCTTGGCATCAGATGTGCTGACAAAAGCTAGAAATGCCTCACACCCTTTTTGCACTATCTTCTCGGAATTTAGTGCCAAAATCACATGAGACAGATAATCCCTTCTTTCTCCTATCACCATCACCTCCCTATCCCTTGAAGTCTTGAATACCATATGCTTAGCAGCACAATCCAAGTTCGCACGGTGCTTAACAAGCCAATCCATGCCTAAGATAAGATCAAACTCGCCGAACGGTAGTTCCATCAAATCTGCCGGGAAAATAATCCCTTGCACTTCTAAAGGCACATTCCTAAATACCTTGTTCACTACCACAGATTGCCCTAAGGCACTAATTACCGACATTCCCCTATCCACAAACTCAAATTGTATCCCCAGAGTCCCAGACACAGTACAGACAACATATGAATGGGTAGACCCAATATCAATCAAAGCTGTAAATGGCACACCTAAAATGAGAAACGTACCGGTTATGACGTCCGGTGCATCACCATCATCTCAACGTCGAGCCGCATAAACCAGTCCCAGATGTCTCGCATTTGCATTACCCATGTTACCAGCACCTCTGCCCGGTGCTCATCGACCACGTCCTATACCATTTCCACCTCGGAGCGGACCACGACCTCTCGGTGGCTGCTGACCACCTCTCCCTGGCTGCACAAATCTTTGACCTACTACCTGTGTCTGAACAGGCTCTCGAGGACAGTCCCTGAACCGATGATCCATAGACCCGCATCTGAAACACCCGCCAGTTCTTTTCCAGCACTCTCCCGAGTGAAATTTCCCACATTCCACACAGGGCTATAACTGACCGGTAGTAGCTGGAACTCTCACTCGAGCTGGCCCATCAAACCTAGGCCTCTTATGAAATCCCCTTGAAGGACCTGAGAACCCAGAATCTCTTTTGTTCTTGCCCCTTTCCTTATCTCGTTTCTGTCGCTCAGAGCGTTTTACTTCCTCAGCAATTTTGGCCTTTTCCACCAACGTAGCAAAATCTCTCTCCCTCTGTGGGGCTATCAGTACCAGCAACTCATCTCGTAGCCCATTTTCAAAATGCACACAGCATTCATAATCAGTCGAGACTATTCCCCGGGTGTACCGGCTCAGACGCAAAAACTCTGCCTCATACTCTGCCACAGATTTACTCCCCTGAACTAGGTTCAAAAATTCTTTTCTCCGAGCATCCACATAGATAGCCCTGACATACTTTCCCTGGAAGGTCGATTTAAAGAAATCTCAGGTGATACGATACACTTGCGTACCTTCTCTCACAGTGAGCCACCACTGGTATGCCTCGTCTCTTAGTAATGACACAGCCCATTTCAGTTTCTGTTCAGTCGTGCAATCCAAATCATCCATAATTTGTTCCACAGCCTCAAGCCAGTATTCAGCTACATTCGGGGCTACACCAAAAAATGCCCCTAAAAACTTCGGCCCCATTCGACTTGAGCCGCTCAGAAATAGACCCACATGCTGCCGACCCAGTACTTGCTCCGGCAATCCGTTCCAAAACTCGCAGCATAGCTTGGGATAGAGCATCGTCCCCTCCAGTTCGGTCTTGAGACCCTGCTTCCGCCACTGGTGATACTGGCACCTCGCCTTCCGGCACATGCCCCAATTCTGAGGATCCAGCCTCAGCACCTCAGCCTCTACCATGGCCGCGTATACCATGCCCACATCCTTTGGTACTCATGCTACTAGATCGAGTTAATCTGATTAAGAATTTTTTATGAATCAATATATGGTTCCAATATTGATTAACAGATATTTTATGGAAAACATATATAAGAGTTGTTTTCGCGAATCTAATTTCCTAATGTCTCAGTCTCTATAGTCTTAGCTCCTAGAACTAGGAGTTTCTAACAGTTTTCTTACTATAATCATATCATCATCATATCAACAATCATAAAATAAGGGAGCTTACGGATTTGGTGCCGGAGACTCGTGGTGCCATACTTCCAATAAAGACATACATTTTCTAAATCAAATTTCAAACAACTTTGAAAAACATTTTCGAACCCATTCCACAGCCGAGTTTTACAACCTGGCTCTAATACCAAAATGTAACACCCCAAACTCGGCCTAGACGTTATGGCTGGATCTAGCATGTCACATCAAAAGGTAGTTGAAAATCTAAATGATCGATAAAATATTTCATTTCTTTGTGAACTTCCAAGTTTCATTGTTTGTTTGTAAAAACACCCTTTCCTTAATGTCCATTTTTATAAAGTTATTATTTTGAAAAAAAAATAGTTTTTGTTGTGAAAATCGAACTTGAATAGTTGCGAAAACGTGATATTTTAGAAACAATTATTAATGTTTTAAGAAAACCTCATGTTTAGAGGTTTAAACGTTTATAGTTTGAAAATACTGAAATGAGAGTTTAAAGAAATATAAATCCCAAAGGCCTTATTACAAAATATTAAACCCAAATTAAAAATAATCTTAAAAATGAAGCAAAATGGAAATTTACTAAAGTTGCGAGCAATGTCTCCAATGTATGTCCCCCACTGAGTCATCCACGGCTCCAAATCCTCCACCGCTGGGAATTACCTGCGAGGTTAAGAGAAAAGGGGTGAGTTACAAGAACTCAGTGTGTAATCCCCTAAACTGACATTAACTAGGCCCGAGCCCAAAAGACATCAACCTGGGCCTAAGCCCTACAATCATTGTAATACAATGATTGGACGCAAGGAATGTAATGCAACCCAACCCAATCCAACCAAACACACCCCCGTACCAGCTAATCACACCTATGGGGATCAAGTCAACCCACCCCGCCAAACACACCAATATTGCAGACAAGCTGCTAATCACATAATATATGTGGCTGAGCCACAAGAGTCAGAATTATGTAAATATATATACTGTGGCTATGCCACCAGGCTACACTGCTCTTCAATCATTAACCCGCCCCATGCAACATGATAAAATGCAATATATAGATCAACATATAAAAATGTAATGTAAACATACACACGTTACTTGACAACACTGAGGGTAAAACAGTCATTCAACCCATCGAGGATATTTTAGTAATTTCACAACCTAGGGGTATTTCGGTAATTTACCCTCCAAGAGTATTTTAGTAATTTCACCTTTAATGCCTCTCCGAAGGCCTACTATCGCTTCGAACGACTCGGGTCCCTTTTTGGGTATTTACGGAACTATTGGGCTTAAAATCCATTTTAGGCCCAAACGAGCCCACACGCTTGTGTGGCCCAAAACGCATGGTTTCAAAATCAGATTTGCAGATTTCACATTCAGGCCTATCATTTGTTACAAATTCAACCATTTTGCCCAAGTGGGCTTGTGAGCCCGTTAGGCCCATTTAGCCTGAGGTGGCCCGATTAGGCCCGTTACAGCCTCGGCATCGCGAGAGTGTTCGTGATACTCTCAACGGCTTAGTGTCATGATTCGTATCTCGACTCACCACTTCGAGCACTCGCACGCTCGAGTGGTCACAATTGTCAGCTTTCCAGCTTTTCGGCTTTTGGCCGTTTCACAAAACACCACATGCAATCATTGGAGTGAGTGTGAGATTACACACCTATTACGAGTGTAAGTTGAACCCTCGGGATTACACACTTATAAATCCATATACTTAAATCATTAGCCTTAACCATCGTGAGACATATCCATTAGGTTCAAAACGACAGCTCACCACACTACTTACCAAGAATGACGACAACTCTTGCTACGCTTGCACGTTTAGTCTACTCTCTTACGAAGTGGAGTCCCTAAGAATAGCACGAGTTAGCGATGTTGTTCAAAATAATGAAGAAACGACCTTTCAGCCTAAATGAACAAAAAATAAAGAACAACCAACCATCCCCCCACCATTCGGCCATAGCCATCCTTACCAAGGTGCCACAGATTCGTCAACTGACCAGCAAAGGTTTCGGCTTCCTCAAAGGAACAAACAAGATTTAAGATGGAGAGAAGTGTTCAGACTCAGCTTGATTAAAAGAGATACAAGATGAGTGCTTCGGTCCTTTGAGAGAGAAAAGAGAAGGAGTACATAAAAAGAAAAGAGACTATTACCTTGCAACTATAGAAAAACCGAATGAAAAGGGAGATTTAATGATTGAAAACAAACCACGCTTCAGACTAGACCACGTTCAGCTAATGGCAAATGAAAAGGAAATTGATTCAAATGAGGCAAAGGGGAATTCGACTTATAGAGAAAATAGTAGAAGCACAATGAAGAAGAAAAGAAGTTTCGGTTATGGAGAGCACAAAAGAAAACAAGTGAGGAGAGAATAGAAAAGAATGTGCAATACAGAATAGAAGAAAATGTGAAACAAAGAACCCGAAATGTCTAAGGAGAAAGCCTAAAATGTCAAAAATGCTAAGAACATAGGAGAATTCAGCACACACACACACTAACCAAAACCGAATGCACTCTAACAAATGACACTTCTCTTGACCGAAGCCCCCCATGCACTTCCCCAAATTTGGCCACTACCTCCACTCTCCAAATCCCATGATTCTCTCCTCGATTTGCTCCCCCATTCACTCTCCAACACCCATTCAAATAATTTGACCCAGTCTTCTCTCTCTCTTGCAGAGTTTGGTCTCCACTCAGCTACCTCCCTTTCCTGAGCACAAAATACAAGCCTCCAATATGCTGCATGTGGGATTCGAACCCCACTTCCCTTACTTCATAACTGACGCCAACACCATTAGGCCATATGCTCATCTTGTGATAGCAAAACACACTTAATTAACCTTAAGTCCTACTTTCACTAGCTCACCCCACTAAATTGCCCAAAACCAAAATTTTACCAGAGCTCGAACTCGACCCCAGGCCTCCCTAGAGCCCCTAAACACCCTTAAACAACACACAGAACCAGCATAACATGCAATTACACAGATATTACAGACCCCTAAATTTCAGGATGTTACATGACTTTGTCTGATTATGGTTCTATTCTGGCTAAGTTGAGGGCTAAACCGATGTTCCTACAGGAGGTCTATGAGGCCCAGAAAGATGATAGTGAATTACAAGCCAAAAGAGATCAGTGTGAGTTGGGTGTTGAGTCTGACTTTCGGATCAATTCAGACAGATGTTTAATGTTCAAAGATAGAGTTTGTGTACTGAGGGATGATGAGATCATTCGTAAAGTTTTGCACGAGGCACATAGCAGGTGTTTATTTGTACATCCGGGTAGCACCAAGATGTATTGGTGGCCGAGTATGAAGAAAGATATTTCTGAGTTTGTTTTAAGATGCTTGATTTGTCAACAAGTAAAGGCCGAACACCAAGTATCTTCGGGTTTCCTTCAACCTATTATGGTACCCGAGTGGAAGTGGGGTCGTGTTACCATAGACTTTGTAACGGGTTTGCTGTTGACACCGAGCAAGAAAGATGTTGTATGGGTCGTAGTCAATAGACTTACAAAGTCAGCCCACTTCATACCTGTACGTGTCGATTACTCACTTAACAAGTTGGCAAACTTGTATATCTCAGAGATTGTGAGACTTCAAGGAGTACCATTATCCGTTATATCTGATAGAGATCCGAGATTTATGTCCAGATTTTGGAAGAAGTTGCAAGAGGCCTTGGGCACAAAGTTGAGATTTAGTACGACTTTTCACCCCAAACCGACCGATGGACAGTCGGAGAGGGTAATACAAGTACTTGAAGATATGCTACGGTGTTGTATTCTTGAGTTTTAGGGTAGCTGGGAGAAATACATACCCTTGGTGGAATTCGCCTACAATAACAGTTTTTAATCAAGTTTGAAAATGGTGCCTTATGAGGCTTTGTATGGGCGTAAGTGTCAAACGCCTTTATATTGGACTGAACTTAAGGAAAACCAGATCCACGGGGTTGATTTGGTTAGAAAAACTGAAGAGAAGGTAAAGGTGATTCGCGATTGTTTATAGGCTATTTCTGACAGACAAAAATCTTACTCGGATTTGAAAAGGAAAGAGATTGAGTATCAAGTCAGTGATAGAGTATTCTTGAAAGTGCCACCATGGAAGGAAGTACTTAGATTTGGCCGGAAGAGTAAATTGAGTCCGCGTTTTATTGGACCATGTGAGATTACCGAGAGGATTGGGCCGGTACCCTATCGGTTGGCTTTTCAACCTGAGTTAGAGAAGATTCATAATGTATTTCATGTGTCCATGTTGCAACACTACCGATTAGACCCCTTACATATGATTGCACCGACAGAGGTTGAGATACAACCTGACATGACTTATAATGAAGAGCCAGTTAGAATTTTGGCGCGAGAGGTCAAGTAGTTAAGAAACAAAAGCATAGCCCTAGTGAAAGTTCTATGGAAAAGGCACGGAATAGAAGAGGCTACATAGGAGCCTGAGGAAACGATGAGAAACCAATACCCTAACCTTTTCACCGGTAAGATTTTTGGGGACGAAATCCTTAAGGGGGAGAATTGTAACAACCCGTTTTAGGGGCTAGTCGAAACAGTGATCTCAGGATCACTAATCTGAGATTTAGAGAAATTAATTTTCATGATATTTTATGAGTCAGAGCATGATTACATTAGTACATGAGAATTTTGGAACTTTAATTTTAACGACTTCATGTTTAATTGCAAAAAAGGACTAAATAGCATAAAGTGTGAAAGTTCCATTCTATAAGCTAAAGGTACCAATTAGCCATAGATTATTAATTTGAAGTATTTAAAAGGCAATTTAGCCCTTTTAAAAAGGCTTGGTCGGCCATAGACTAGCATAGGAGACAAATTTGTCAATGTTGGTCAAAGTTGGTGATAGCAGGTAGACTAATTGATAGTTTAATATTAGAATAAAGAAAAGATGATATCCATCTTTCTTGCTCATCTCTTCCACTGAAAATTGGCAGCCAAATAGGGGTTGAAAGCTTCAAAAATTTTAGCATACTCTTCTCTTCATAAGTAAGTGTTCTAGGGATCATTTCTTGATAAAAGTTGTACTTTTGAGACCCCTAAAGCTTAAGCTTTCAAATGAGGGGACTATTGTGCAATATGGTGAAAAGTTTAGAGTTTTTCCATGAGAGCTATCATTGTTATTTGCTGCATTTTTATGGAAGAAATTGAGTCTTTGTTGTTAGATGAACAACTTTTGTGAAAGGTGTTGTCTTGAAAACACCTAGTTGGACCTTGACGAGAAGGTTACAAATTTGTAGTAATTATGTGAAATTTTGAGTGTCGAAACCATTTTTTCATCTGGTTTAAAAAACGGGGATCGACTTTAAAAAGGCAGATAGAGTCGCCACCAATCCTTTTTGTTTAGGTGTGATCGGGTCACCTATAAAACATTTTGGCCTACGAAATTCAAGAAAACGGGTTCAGAAGTCGGTTACGTGCGAGGAAGTATTAGCACCCTCGCAACGCCCAAAATTGGTACCTAATTGATTAATTGATGTCCTAATGTCGAAAAGTTTGAAACAATTTTGAAATTTCATTTTTTTTTCTAAAAATTTTAAATAACTCGAGTTGGATATTGAGATTCCCTTATTCCGAAGGAATAAAACATCACATCCAGCATGATAGGATATGAAAATTTAAGTCCTCGAATTCAAGATTATCCCAAAATTCTCAAAGCTCATGCATTGAAATTTTGAAAGGGTATTTGGTTATTTGGACAAACAGAAAGTCGAAACCCAGCACGATAGGTCACGATTCCTCGAATTTCCAAGCACACAAATATTGTCCTATTTTGAAAACATGGACGAAATTTTAAAAGGATATTTGGTTATTTGGTCAAACAGAAAACCGAAACCCAGCACAATAGGGCACGATTCCTCGAATTTCCAAACGTACAAATATTGCCTTATTTCAAAATATGGACAAAGTTTGAAAAGGATATTTGGTTATTTGGTCAAACAGGAAATCGAAACCCAGCACGATAGGGCACGATTTCTCGAATTTCCAAACACACAAATGTTGCCCTATTTTGAAGAATTTTTAAATGCAATTTTAAAATTGTCTCCAAGTGCATTTTATTGAACCACTATTCAATAAGGAGAAAAAATGTAGTATCAAGTATGGAATAATAATGTGTGAATACAGCATTGTAAAAAATGACAAATATAACAATGCGAACATACAATTCGAAATATACAATATGTATACAAAAGAATTTTAAAATAAGTATTATATAACAAGAAAATTAAAATAATTTGTATGCAAAAGATATATATATATATATATATATATATATCAATCCAAAATAAAGATTAAAAAATATATTAGATAGTAGTATACAAATATGAATTTTAAAATAAATATTATAAGAAGAAAGTCAAAATACATAATATACATGATAAAATATCAATCAATATAAATAATATTCATAGAAAAAAAATTAATATGAATAATATACATATATTAAGAAAATGGTTTATTTAGATAATATATAAAATAATAATGTATAAGAGTATTTAAAAATATTACGCAAATCTTTAAACCAAAGAAATATACATAAAAGAGAATTTTAAAATAAACAAATTATATGTTAAAATAAGTTTTTTCTTAAAAAAAATTTACTAAGATTATAAATAAAAGGATAAGAAAATACCTAGTTGGAATAAAAATGAAATTAAAGATTATTTTATAAATGAATAAAATCATTTAACTATGCACAAGGATCAAGTAGGAATGCACATACACTATCAGGGACTAAATCAGTAAATATTTCTGTGACTAAAAATGCAGCGTATAGGCTGGACTAAATTAAAAGGCGCGTGAATTACAGAGATAGATTAAGAAAATAAGGAAAATGAATAACATGTCTAATCCAAATTCAGCACAAACAACAAGGACTAAACGCGCAATTTGTCCATCACTACGGAAGCGCGCGGGTCCTAGGAGACCAAATCGAGTCGGGCCGGAGCTTGCCTCATACGGCGTCGTATTGAGGCTATTGTAATGAACCCCAAACATCACCGTTTCCTTAATAGCCTATAACCCCCTTAAATTAAATTAAAACTATCTGACCCTCTTTTATTTAACCCTAAAATCCCTTTTCTGCTCAGCCCCCAGTTGCAACTAAGGAAGACCCTTCCATCTGACCACTAGAGTGTCACTGTAAACGGCGCTTGGTGGTACACGAAGGTCAAAAGGAGGCTCTTTCGCACCAGCCTTGAAGCCTCACCCCTCGGTCTACGCCCATATTTGAACTCCGATCGCGACGGAGGAGACACGGACGGAATCTCACAAAGGTAACTCCTTCCCCTTTTTTGTTAATGTATCGAAATAGAAAAAGAAGTGCTTGAAATATATTCAAAAAGGAAATGAACAATCAAAGAAAAAAGCACTCGAAGAAAAGCATCCTTTTTCCAATTTCTGTTTCTAATTTTTTTTTTGTATTGCTGTATTCTATGCGTGTGAAAATTGTGAAGAAGATTACAGTGGTTGGTTTCGGTCCTTTTAAAGGCTGAAATCGAAATAGAAATGAAAATAAAATAAAAATACAATTGTTTTCTTTGTTTTCTTTCTGTTTTCTATGATGTTCGTCCGTCATTTGATGCAGGTACGGAGGCTGTTGCGCAGATGTTGCACCTTACGGAGGCCCTATGTGCGGACGTGGCACCGTACGTGTAAGGACAGAGGTAGCCCAAATGTTTGGTTGCGGTTGCGGTGCAAGGGACTCCAGAAACCCTAGGGGTTTTTGGAAAGGTTAAACCTTTTGGGCCTTTTGGGCCTCGTAATGTACAAGGCTAAAATTTGGGCCAAAACTGGGCTTTTTTTTAATGGACTGTTTAGGATTAATATTTTATTTATTTTGTTTTAATTGGTTTTGGTTTTTTTTTATTTGGTTAATGGGTCGGGCAAATTTTGGGCCCTACAGCTGCCCCTCTTTGCTCATTGTCGTGTAACGAGAATAGAGCAAAGACTTTAAAAGGGGGCCAAATTTGCCTGGTATTGGCTTCTTGGCACTTCTTTTCTTCAAGTAGCCTCACTGCGTCTTCTAGGATATGGGAAATGATGTCTCAACTTGCTCCAGCAAAATTTTAGAGAGAAGAGATTTGTAACCTCAATCTTCTCTACTGAAACTTCAAGGAAATAAGGATGGATCCTTAATGTAATCTCAGGGAGGAGGGATTTGTAGCATCAACCTACTCCGTTCGGACTTCGAGGAGATAAGAATTCATATCTTTGATCCGCTTCACTCAGGAAGGCAAGATCTGATGTCTTCAATCTGCTCCTGCAACTTCAAGATTGCCAGATCTGCTATCTTCGATCTACTTCCCTCAGGAAGGCAAGATCTGAACTTGGCATACAATTGTTTCTCCCATAGAGTTTGTAATACAATTCTTAGATGATTAGCATGCTCTTTTTCATTTCGAGAATAGACTAAAATATCATCAATGAATACCACCACAAACCTGTCTAGGTACGGTCTGAAAATTCTATTCATCAGATTCTAAACACTGCCGGTGCATTACTCAACCCAAATGGAATCACTAAAACCTCATAATGTCCATACATGGTTTTAAAAGTTGTTTTTGGAACATCTGAGTCCTTTACCCGTAACTAATAATAACCTGAGCGAAGATTAATTTTTGGAAAAAGGGGTATGTGATAAACCGTAAAAGTAACATATTTTAATCCCACATTTAGCATATTTTCAGATGATTTATTCCTTGATTCATGTAAAAAGGTGCTTTTAATCCTTTCTTTTCATGTCTTATACTTAGGAAAGCACCGGATGATGAAAAGAACGTAAAACGGGCCCAAAACGGAGTAAATGGGCATATCACAAAATCCACACGGCCTGGGCACAAGTCCACACGGTCGTGCCTAATTGATCTACTAAAACACGGCCTAATCAAGGTCTACATGGCTGTGCCCCATTCAACAGGGTCGAACATGACCTGACCACGACTTACACGGCCGTGTGTTATGGGCGTGTCCCTGCCGCAGCCAAGAGAAGTTTTACTCTAATTTGGATACCTGGAGGCAAACAAACACATTCCAAAGCCTATTCAAACACCCTAGTAGGAATTCTACTTAAATTAGGATACTTAGGGGGCCAAGTAAGGCATCACAACGTCTATATAAACACCTAAGGGGGCAACTTGAAGGGGAGTTTGGCAGAAGCCGGAACAGACGGTGAGCTAGGCCAAGGAGCCAAGTTGAAAAGGTCAGAGTTGTGGGAATTTACTCAAAGATAGCCAATTGATCCATCTTCAGAAGCCAGAATTCTACTCAAAACGGCAGATCTCTCTTCAATTCCTTCAAGGGGTTTTAGGGATTTCTTATGTTTTGTTTTATCTTTTCTTCTGAGATGTTTTCTTTATTTGTCATGAACTAAACCCTTCTGATACCTGAAGGGAATGAAACCTAAGGCGGATCTTGTTTTTTTTTTTTTCTGAATTATATGATAAATACTTGATTTGTTCTTAATTACCTGTGCTTAATTCTTGTGTTAATATTTCTGGGATATTGATTCAAGTTGGATGTGCTTAGGTGGTGGAGCAAAAGTCCCTGCTTAAGAGTAGATCTACCATAATTAAGCGAAGTTGACCGCACGCCTAGAGATAGGGTGACGAGATTTTACCGGATTAGGGTGAAACCTAATATGGGAGTCCATAGATCGAGTTAATACGATTCTAGGGGTTTTAATTAGAAAGAGATTTCAATTAATCAACCTAGGGTTAGACGTTATTCACCTCGAGAGTGAGTTTAATATAACTTAGGGAATCTTACGGATCAAGTCAAGTGAATAAATCGTCTGGTTCAGTGTTAGATAACAAGTGAAGTCTAGGTGGATTCTTCCTAAGGATATCGTCGTGATTAACTAAGTTATTTCCAACAGTATCCCCAATTTGTTCTCTTTGTCTTGAGTTTTAAGCTTAGTAGTTAGTTAATTTTAGATTAGATAACAACTTCACTTATTTTAGGCTAGATAATAAAAAGAAAGTTAGTATTAGTACTTTTAGTTCCTTTGGGTTCGACAATTGGTCTTGCCTAAGCTATACTACTGTTTGATAGGTGCACTTGCCTCAATCGTTGTCAGAGTTAGTTTCCAGGTTCGATCATTCTCATTTTTATAAATTTAAAACTCTGAAATCCAGCGATCAAGTTTTGGCACCGTTGCCGGGGAACTAAAATATTAAGAAAGCTCTATTTTTGTTACTTTAGCCATTATTTTTATTTTTATTTTCCGCAATTTACTTTTATCTTTAGGTTCAATTTTAAATTTGCTAAATTTTCTTTCTTTCTTTTCTCAGCAGGTACCTCTAGTTTTTGACTAGAAGGAACCCGAAAGGACCGCTAGTATACGACAGTGATATTGAAGCAACCGCTCAAAGGAATCGCAGAGAAATTAGGCGAGCCCTAAATTACACAAAAGAAGAGCGAGAAGACAGATCAAATCCTAAAGAAGGGATGGACGAGAATAATCGACCACCACAAGATGTGGGAGAACATAATGCTCCGCGTACTATGTACGACTATGCTAAACCTCATTTAACAGGAGCAGAATCGAGTATTGTTAGGCCTGCTATAACTGCTAATAAATTTGAATTAAAGCCTAACACTATACAAATGATTCAACAATTTGTTCAATTTGATGGTTTGCAGGACGAAGACCCAAACACTCATATAGCTAATTTTTTAGAGTTCTGTGATACCTTCAAAATAAATGGCGTTTCTGATGATGCCATACGTCTTCGGTTATTTCCTTTTTCATTAAGGAATAAAGCCAAACAGTGGTTAAACTCGTTACCATGAGGGTCAATCACTACGTGGGAACAAATGACTAAAAAATTTTTATCGAAATATTTCCCACAGGCCAAAACGGCCAAATTACGGAATGATATCTCTTCGTTTGTGCTGATGGATTTAGAGACATTATACGACGCATGGGAGAGATACAAGGAACCCTTGAGAAGGTTTCTGCATCATGGTTAACCATTGTGGCTTCAAGTCCACACTTTCTATAACGGTGTGAGCCCCTCAACAAGGCAACTAATTGATTCAGCTGCCGGTGGAACCCTGAACAACAGAACTCCTGAAGAAGCCTACGAGTTTATTGAAGAGATGTCACTAAATAACTATCAGTGGAAGGTTACAATGACCAAACCAACAAAATCAGCCGGAGTTTTTAACCTCGATGTAGTAACCATGCTATCAACACAGGTAGAGATGATGAATAAAAAGCTTGATATTTTGTGTTCTTTGCAGGCACATCCAGTAATGCAGTGCGACGCAAGTGGAACTGTGGCAAATCCTGAGTACCCACCCTACCAATCGGGCGCAGAGAGCGAACAGATGAACTATATAGGTAATAATTTCAGATCTAATAATAACCCTTATAGTAATACTTATAATCTAGGTTGGAAGAACCACCCAAATTTTACATGGGGAGGTCAAGGAAATCAAGGAAATCAAAGACAGCAACCTCATCAAAATTTCCAAAATCAGTCCTATCCACAGGAAAAGAAGCCGAACCTTGAAGAGATGCTGACAAAATTCATGGCAGCCATAGAAAACCATTTCCAAGACACTGAAACAAACCAACGACATCTATTGAAGAGATCAAGAGCCAAGTTGGGGAACTTACTGAGACAGTTGGGAAAATTATTCAGTCAGTCGGACAACTTACTAAGATAGTTTCTGAACTCCAATCAGAGAGTTTTTATAAAGGAACCGAACAGGTAAAGGCAATTACACTGGGAAGTGGAAAAGAATTAGTCGAACCAAAGAACAAGATACCACACGAAGATAACAAAGCAAAAGATGAGGGAGTTGAGGATTTGACTCTAGTACGCAACGAGGGTAACCCACAAATTCCATATCCAGCGAAGTTGAAGAAAGACCGATTAGATGCCCAATACGGTAAATTTCTTGAACTTTTTAAACAAATACATATTAACTTAACCCTTTGTTGAAGCCATTTCACAGATGCCAACATACGCAAAATTCTTAAAAGAACTCCTAACGAATAAAAGGAAGCTTGAAGAAATATCAACAGAGGAGCTTAATGAAGAATGTTCAGCCATCCTCCAAAACAAGTTACCAACCAAATTAAAAGATCCAGGAAGTTTTACTATTCCCTGTTTAATTGGTAGCTTAAATATTAAGAAAGCATTAGCTGATTTAGGTGCCATATTAATTTAATGCCTTATAAAATGTTTAAACAACTAGATCTTGGGGAACCAAAACCCACTAGGATGAGTATTCAGTTAGCTGATAGATGCATCAAATATCCTAGAGGAGTTATCGAAGATGTCTTGGTAAAAATTGATAAATTTATTTTCCCTGTTGATTTTGTTGTCTTAGACATGGATGAAGACATTGATGTTCCCTTAATTTCAGGGCACCTTTTTTTAGCCACTGCTAGGGTTGTTATCGATGTATGTGATGGTAAACTTGCATTAAGGATAGGCGATGAGGAAATTATTTTTCAAATTTATGATGCCATGAGATATTCTAGAGAACAAGATGATTCCTGTTATTTTGTTGATACCACTGATAATATCATTCAAGACTCATTACAGGAAATTTTACATGATGGCACGATGGAACTGTGCCTGACTCAAGAAGAGGGGGAAAAAGATTAAGTTGACTAGCTGAATTTGAATACATCTTCATCTAGACATACGAAAGAAGAGAGCATTAAAGTAAATGATGAACTAAAACAAAAACCCTCCATTGAAGAGCCACCCAAATTAGAATTAAAATAGCTGCCGAAACACTTAGAATATGCATTCCTTGGGGAAAATTCTACACTACTGGTAATTATCTCTTCAGAATTAGAACCCAAGGAAAAAGAGGAGTTGAAACAGGTACTAATAGAACATAAAAGAGCCATAGCTTGGAAAATCTCTGATATTAAGGGAATAAGCCCATCGTTTTACACCCACAAAATTTTAATGGAAGAGGAATACAAGCCATGTGTGCAACCTCAAAGACGATTAAATCCCAACATAACAGAAGTTGTAAAAGCGGAGGTAATTAAACTTCTAGATGCTAGAATAATTTATCCTATTTCTGACAGCAATTGGGTGAGTCCTGTGCAGGTTGTTCCAAAGAAAGGAGGCATGACGGTGGTAGCCAACAAAAAGAATGAACTAATTCCCACCAGAACAGTCACGGGTTGGAAAGTTTGCATTGATTACAGAAAGCTGAACGATGCTACTAGAAAAGATCACTTTCCTTTGCCCTTCATTGATCAACTGTTAGAAATGTTATCTAGGCACATGTATTATTGCTTCCTAGATGGACTCTCCGGCTATTTCCAAATCCCAATAGCACCTGAAGATCAAGAGAAAACAACATTCACATGCCCATACGGTACGTTTGCTTATCGTAGAATGCCTTTTGGATTATGTAATGCTCCTGCTACCTTTCAGCGTTGCATGTTGGCAATCTTCGACGAACTTGTAGAATGGACATTATGGAGGTAATTCTTTCCATCTTTGCCTTAAAAATTTAAAACGAGTTCTAATAAGATGTGAGGAAACGAATCTTGTCTTGAATTGGGAAAAATGTCACTTTATGGTTAGAGAGGGGATTGTGTTAGGACATAAGATTTCTAGTAAAGGGATTGAAGTAGATAAAGCTAAGATTGAAACCATAGAAAAATTACCTCCCCCTAGTTCAGTCAAGGCTATTAGAAGTTTTTTAAGACATGTTGGATTTTATAGAAGATTCATTAAAGATTTCTCTAAAATAGCCAAGCCTTTAACGAGATTACTAGAAAAAGATGTTCCTTTCAATTTTGATCAGGAGTGTTTAGATGCATTTAATATCCTCAAGGATAAACTAATATATGCTCTGGTTATAATTGCACCTGATTGGAATCTACCTTTTGAACTAATGTGTGATGCCAGTGACTTTGCAATAGGAGCAGTCTTGGGACAACGAAGAAACAAGCATTTTCAGCTAATTTATTATGCTAGCAGAACACTGACACCGACACAAGAAAACTACACCATGGAAAAAGAACTACTAGCTGTAGTTTTTGCATTCGATAAATTTAGACAGTATCTGATATTATCTAAAGTTATCGTTTATACTGATCATTTAGCTCTTCGTTGTCTCTTAACTAAACCTGATACAAAACCCCGACTCATACGTTGGGTACTTTACAGGAATTTGATTTGGAAATACAGGATAAGAAGGGAGCAGAAAACCTTGCAGCAGACCACCTCTCCAGGCTTGAGAACCCACATATTGAAGAGCTCGACGAAAGTGAGATAAACGACTCATTTCCTGAAGAACAGCTCTTTTCTATAACCCACTTTGAGGTACCATGGTTTGCAAATATTGCAAATTATTTAGCTGCTAACATCTTGCCAAAAAGACTAACACATCACCAAAAGAAGCGATTCTTTGCTGATGCAAAAAAAAACTATTTTTGGGAAGATCCTTTTCTTTTTCGTATAAGTGCAGATCAGGTAATTCGAAGATGCGTCACAAAGGCAGAAGCAAGCAAAATCCTGGAACATTGCCATTCAGGACCTTCAATAGGACACTACAGTGGCATTAAGATAGCACATAAAATACTCGAATCAGGTTTTTATTAGCCTACACTATTCAAAGATGCCAACAGGTATGTCGCTTCATGTGATAAATGCCAACGAACAGGTAATGTTTCTAAACGTGATGAAATGCCTCAAACATATATGCTATCATGTGAAATATTTGATGTATGAGGTATTGATTTTATTGGTCCATTCCCTAGTTCATTTGGAAATAAATACATCTTAGTGGCAGTTGATTACATGTCAAAATGGGTGGAGGCCGAAGCTTTACCTACCAATGATGCTAGAGTGGTAGTTAAGTTTCTCAAGAAATTGTTCTATCGATTTGGAACACCTAGAGCTATCATTAGTGATAGGGGCACTCATTTCTGTAATACTCATTTTGACAAAGTCTTAAAAAAATATGGAGTACACCACAGGATAGCCACCCCATATCATCCTCAAACCAGTGCGCAAGTTGAAGTAGCCCGTTCGTTTAGGGATATGAGAGAGGAGCTTCAGCTCTATGCACCTTCTTTTAGAAATGAAAACAGGGTAAGTCTAGCTTAAGACTTTAAACAAGCGCTTCTCGGGAGGCAACCCGAGCACTAACCTCATTAACATTAGATTCTTAATTTTTAGCATTTAATTCCATACTAACTAATCCAGTAAAGTGCAAGTTTAGACCACACGGCCTTACACACGGGCGTGCCTGTGGCCGTGTGGAAGCTAGGGGACAGATCACGGGCGTGCTAGTAGCCGTGCACGACAAAGAAGAAAAAGTTTTCCCAACACGGGCTGCGATAATAGCCCACGCCCATGCCGACCTTCCTTGGACTATACTGACTTACCAAACACGGGCTACACACGGCTGTGCCTTACAACCATGTGAGGTTACTGACTTGTCAAGCACGGGCTAAATACGTCCGTTCTAAACGAATGTGTGAATACGAACATGGGCGTGTCATATTAACCACGGCCGTGCCCAAGCACCCTAAATGCGCCCAAAATTCGAAATCACGAAAAACACGAGCTGATTAAAATTGAGCACGGGCGTGGCCTCGGCCTATGCTCCCACCTCTATTTAAACAACTTAATCGCTCATATTCACCAACACCACTGCAGGACCCAGCAGACGATGAAGACCCCTGAGTCCTTTTATTCTCTTTAATTTCATTTTTTTTACTTTTAATTCTTAGTTTTAATTTTATTTTTATTTTCATTTTTATTTAAACATTGTTGCATTTTATTTTCAAACCTTTATTTCCTTCATGATATTATTGGCTATCTAACTTTTGAGTATTGCTAACAACCACTTGTTTAATCATTGGCTATCTAACTGATGACTGTGCAGCTTCAAGAGCACAATCTAAATAACAAACAAATCACTAGGAGTAATTCAATACCACATAAGTCAATATCTTTCCACCTTAGACTCAAGGAATCCATCCATAATTCAGGAAGTGTCACTTTTCCCCCTCTCTTTTGATTATCTAATAACTGTCATTATCTATCTTTGTATATTGAGGGCAATGTACATCTTAAGTGTGGGGGGGTAAAAGTGCCTAACATTTTGCATTATTCTCAATCCCCGAGGATAAAAGTGCCAAAATTTTCTCATTATTCTCAAATCCCTGAATTATATTATGTTCTTAATTAATTTTCTCATATTACTAATTAGGATGAAATTTCTGATGAATTATGATCTTTATTGACATGTTTTTGAGTAACTCATAGTTAATTGTGCATTGATGATTAAATTAGAAGAATATTAGAGAATCAAGCATGATAAGTCTGTTTTTCAAAATTAAAATTTTTTTGCTAGGTTGTCTACCTGAATCTGAATATCACCTTGAAATTTGAAAATTTACGAGGTTGATGTAAAAAACACCCATAACTTTTGTGAGGTTTTGAGCCTTATAGAGCATATATTCTTTTTCATGCTCACTTTTCAATTATGAGTGTGTCAACATTGAACTGTTATTCTAGAACTTGCCTTGATCATACATGTTGAGACCAGACCTATGATTTGATATATGAGATGATAAAGGCACCTAGGTTTTAACCCACTCACTCCACTAAAAAGCCTACCTTCATACTTAACCCCTAGTCAACCCCGTTGATCCTAACAACCCTTTTTATTGACTCACCAACTAATATTAACCCAAAACCCTTTGTATTTGTTATCACCATTCTTCTTAACTACCCTTTTGTCGAGATTTGATTTTGAGCAGTTACCTAACTATGTTCTATATTTTAGTTGTTAAAGCCCGTTATTATTATTTGTGGTTTGTTCTCAATTATGAAAAGAAAAATTCTCAAGGTATATTCAAGTATTAGTATTATGAAGAAAGAGCTTATACAGTTAAAAGTCTATTTATCAAAAGAAAAAGCTCGTATTATTAGGATTTTTAATTTTCAGTTGACGTAGTTACTTATTATTAGATAGGTAACTTGTCAATTGAGTCTCGATTCTAACCTTCTAATTCAGCCTATAACCACACCTTTAACCCCAGCCCTGTTACAACCCTGTAAAGACCTTTTGATCTGTTTATCATATCATATTATAGTGGTGGAGATTTGATTTTCAGGCAAGCCTATGGGATTAACTTTTTAGGTTCGACTTTTGAGTGCTCTTTTCCTGAACCTTAAAACACTTCGAGTGATTTGATTGAATCTTTTGTGAGGATGTCAGTCCTTGTAGGTTTTGAATTAAAGGTAATTATTAAGGTAAGGGGAAACACCTACGTTTTCGTGATACAAACGAATGACTTATATCGTTTGAATCTTTAGGACTCTTCGAGTTAGATCATCCATGTATAAATTATCTATGAATTATGATGAGACATTGTTAATAGGAATTATGAATCATGGAAAGTTTGTTTTAATTGTAAGTTGAGAATTTTGCTTGAGGACAAGCAAAAGCTTAAGTGTGGGGGTATGTGATAAACCATAAAAGTAACATATTTTAATCCTACATTTAGCATATTTTTGGATTATTTATTCCTTGATTCATGTAAAAAGGTGCTTTTAATCCTTTCTTTTCATGTCTTATATCAGGAAAGCACCCGAGGATGAAAAGAACGTAAAACGGGCCCAAAACGTAGTAAACGGGCCATATCACGAAATACACATGGCCTGGGCCCAAGTCCACACGGCCATGCCTCATTGATCTACTAGAACACAACCTAACCATGATCCACACGGCCGTGCCCCATTCAACAGGGTCGAACACGGCCTGGCCACGACTTACACGGGAGTCTGTTATGGGCGTGTCCCTGCCGCGGCCAAGACAAGTTTTACTTGGATTTGGATGCTTGCAGTCAAAGAAACACATTCCAAAGCCTATTCAAACACCCTAGTAGGAATTCTACTTAAATTAGGATACTTAGGGGGCCATGTAAGGCATCACAAAGTCTATATAAACACCCAAGGGGTCAACTTGAAGGGGAGTTCGGCAGAAGCCGGAACAGGCGGTGCGCTAGGCTAAGGAGCCAAGCCGAAAAGGTCAAAGTTGTGGGAATTTACTCGAAGATAGCCAGGTGATTCATCTCCAGAAGTCGGAATTCTACTCAAAACGGCGGATCTCTCCTTCAATTCCTTCAGGGGGTTTTAGGGATTTCTTATGTTTTGTTTTATCTTTTCTTCTGAGATGCTTTCTTTATTTGTCATGAACTAAACCCTTTAGATACCTGAAGGGGTGAAACCTAAGACGAATCTTGTGATTGTTTTCTGAATTATATGATAAATACTTGATTTGTTCTTAGTTATGTGTGCTTAATTCCTGTGTTAATATTTCCAGGATATTGATTCAAGTTGGATGTGCTTAAGTGGTGGAGTAAAAGTCCTTGCCTAAGAGTAGATCTAGCATAATTAAGCGGAGTTGATCGCACGCCTAGAGATAGGGTGAGGAGATTTTGCCGGATTAGGGTGAAACCTAATATGGGAGTCCATAGATCGAGTTAATGCGATTCTATGGGTTTTAATTAGAAAGAGATTTCAATTAATCAACCTAGGGTTAGACGTTATTCACCTCAAGAGAGGGTTTAATATAACTTAGGGAATCTTACAGATCAAGTCAAGTGAATAAATCGTCTGGTTCAATGTTAGATAACAAGTGAAGTCTAGGTGGATTCTTCCTAAGGGTATCGCCGTGATCAACTAAGTTTTTTCCAATAGTATTCCCCAATTCGTTCTTTTTGTCTTGAGTTTTAAGCTTAGTAGTTAGTTAATTTTAGATTAGATAACAACTTCACTTATTTTTGGCTAGATAATAAAAAGAAAGTTAGTATTAGTACTTTTAGTTCCTTTGGGTTCGACAATCCGGTCTTGCCTAAGCTATACTACTGTTCGATAGGTGCACTTGCCTCAATCGTTGTCAGAGTTAGTTTCCAGGTTCGATCATTCTCATTTATATAAATTTAAAACTCTAAAATCCATCGATCAGTTGCTCCTTTTAACTGATCAAATAAGTCATTTATTCAAGGCAATGGATTCTTATTCTTTATTGTAACTTTATTTAGCTGCCTGTAATCAATACATAACCTCAAATATCTATCTTTCTTCTTCACAAATAAAACCAGTACACCCCAAGGTGAGAAATTGGGTCGAGCAAAACCTCTGTCAATTAATTCTTGCAACTGTGCTTTCAACTTCTTCAATTCAGCATGAGCCATTCTATAAGCTGCTATTGATATTGGTGTTGTTCCCGGAATAAGGTCTATAGAAAAATCCACTTCTCTGGTAGGTGATAATCCAGGTAATTCTTCCAGAAACACATCTGGAAATTCACACACTACCGGCACTGACAGAATCTTTGATTCTGTTACTTTTGTGTCCAACACATAAGCAAGATAAGCATCGTACCCCTTTCTGATATATTTCTGTGCTGTTATTGCTGAAATCACATTAGACAACCCATATAATCTATTAGATTCAACAAGGAGTAACTCACCATTTTGACATTTCAACACAATGTATTTCTGTTTACAATTCACTACTGCATCATGCTGGGTTAACCAATCCATTCCCAAAATGACATCGAATTCATCAAAAGGCAGTAACATCAAATCAGCTAAGAAGTATTTACCCTTTACCATCAATGGACAATTTTTACAAACTTTATCCACCATCACGCATTGACCCAAGAGATTTGAAACTTTCACCACAAATTCAGTGAATTCAATCGGTAAATTTTTAACATTTACTAATTTTGCACATATATTTGAGTGTGTGGAACCGGGATCAATTAAAGCAATAATATTAGTGACAAGTAAAGAAAATGTACCAGTAATGACGTCTGGGGCAGAGGCATCCTCTCTGGCACGTATAGCATAGGTTCTCACCGGTTTTCGTGCCTCAAATTTAACCGTTGAATCTTTTGTAGCACATCGGCTACCACCAACATTTGTAGGGTGTCGAGGTGGTCTACCTCTAGAGACAGTATTACTCGGCTTTGAAATCTGTTCAACCTCTTTTTCCCCTTTTTCCAGACAATCTCTGAGAAAATGATCAAAAGAACCACATCTGTAGCAAGCCCCACTTTTCAAAAGACATTCCCCAAAATGAAACTTATTGCAATGTTTACATTTTGGTTTTGGATTACCGACACTACCAACACTGGTTACTGATGGCGACGATGATCTCGGGTTAGAGTGTTGAGAACCTCGCTCTTTTCCAGAATATCTAGCAGATGCGGTAAAACAATCCTGGTATCTCTTTAATTTATTTGAAACAAATGATTGGGACTTTCCTATAAATCTCTTACCAGAAATCCGAGCTTCTCTTTCAGCTTGCTTCTTTTCTTTGCTCAATTCTTCTACTTTTAATGTTAGGTCAGCCAGTATTATGAATTCTCTTATTTCAAGAATACCAATCAACAATTTAATATCTTCATTCAGCCCTTCTTCAAATCGTTTGCACATTCCAGCCTCAATCTGAACCCATTCTTGAGCATATATACTTAGTCGAACAAATTCTCATTCATATTCTGACACTGTCATGTTCCCCTATTTATGTTCTAAGAATTCTTTTCTTTTCTGGTCCAAGAATCTCTGACTTATATATTTCTTTTTGAAAGAACTCCCATGTAATGTTTTCTTTCGGAACAAAAAAAGTTATAATTTTCCACCAATAATAAGTGGTGCTTTTCAATAAAGAAACCACACATTTCAGACAATCGACTGGTGAACAAGACAATTCATCTAATACTTGGATAGTATTCTCCAGCCAAAACTCAGCCTTTTCTACATCATCATCTGTAGTATCTATGAATTCTTCAGCACCATATTTTCTAATTTTATCAACCGGAGCCTTACCAATTCTAACTGTTTCAGTACCCTGTGGTGTATCAGGAATTCGTTGATGAGCAAGTGGGGGAGGTTACTAAACAGCAGGATTTGTTCTTATATATTATGTAAACCACTCATTCATCATTTGAAAGAATGCAGCTTTTCCCTCATCATCTCTACCCTCAGACTCGGGCCTTCTACTACTAGATGTAGCTCTTTGGATGGAAGCTTGAGCAGTACTCTCAGCTTCCTCAGGATCAGCTCTAGCTCGGTTGTAAGACATTTACTATATGAAAAATACATTTATAAATGGTCAAGAGATATCACACTATCACAATTACATAATGGCATGTATAGTTTAACTCATACTTGCTACGTTAGTCCGAGAATCGACTAAACCGTAGCTCTGATACCAATAAATGTAACACCCTTAACCCGTATCAGTCACCAAAACAGGGTTAAAGAGCGTTACCGATATTTTTCAAAACATTTTCAGATAAATTATGTAAATCATTATTCATTAACCGAGATTGTTTAAGACGTCCCTTAAATGGACCCCAAGGCCCAATACGAACATTAGAATCGAGTTGGAACTTAATCGGAAACTCTAAGAATTTTTAGTCACAATTCAAAAATTTTCCAAGGTGCAGGGCTCACACGCCCGTGTGGTCCAAGGGACACGCTCGTGCTTCATGCCGTGTCTAATTTAGGTTGCTCTCTGACTTTTGCCACACGGCCATGCCACACGCCCGTGTGCTAGGCCGTGTGATTAATTAATTTAATTCGAATTAGGTACAGGTTTCACACGCCCGTGCCTATGCCCCTATGCTCTATTCTGAGTATTCTGTTTTTCAAAATTAAAATGCAGGGGATATACGGCCAGACAACATGCCTATGTACTAGGCTGTGTGTCACACTTGGCCTAGACACACGCCCATATGTCTTCCTGTGTGGACAAAATAAGGCCATTTCCTAGCCTCATTTCTCACACAAATTTTCCATTTTTCATGCACCAAGACTTACAAGCATAATCCAACCAATTACAAATATAATTCAAGTCAATTTCTATCATCCAAATTGATACATTTCATCATATATATGTATTTAATGACTTACCTTTATGTAACTTATATAATTTGCAAAATTAGATGTTCATACTTATCATTTTTGTTAATATATTGACTCAACCATGACATATATCAAAACATAAGCATATTAGCCATTCCAATAGCTAAATCTCATTCATCATTTACATACCATCATTTAGTTTATTTAGCCTATACATTCCATTAATAAAATAAGATTTTCATTTATACCAAAACGACAGATTCATAGTGTGATGATTTGCTCCGACCAATCTCCAACCTTCATGAGCTTTGAGCACTATAAAACAGGGAAAATAAAACCTAGTAAGCAAATTATGCTTAGTAAGCTTGTATAAAATGAATTAATCTTACCCATTACATTCAATATATTAACCATGCAAAACATGCTTTTCCAACTATTTGGTAATTTACCTATTCACACATACTCAACCAACATGTTAGTCATAATATACCAATATGCATAGATGAGCTCATCATGCTATATTCACATTCCATCTTATATTTCTCATATTACAATATACACTTTATCCGTTGAATCTTTTAATTTCTGATGGATACTTCAAGTAGTACACTCAAGGTGTACACTTTCATTATCCGTCAATTCATATCTAGTAGTACCTTATAGGTACACTCTCGAGCCACATATCAGACAGTAGAATTACCAATCTAGGCTAAATTCTAGCTGTTACATATACTCTAAGGGCTTTGTCGGATTACCAGTCCAGGCTAAATCCTTTATGCGACAAAGAATTCCTTATAGAGTTCATTCTGGATTACCAGTCCAGGCTAAATCCTAATTGAAACATATACTTGAGAGACTCATTTTGGATTACCCGTCCGAGCTAAATCCATTCTGCAACACATGAAGTTTTATTAGGGAAATCACATTTACCAATCGGAAATCAATTTTCATATGGAATTTTACCATTTATCAATAAATTTTCCTTCATATACCATTCCATCCATTAAAATTTTCATACACTTCATTCATACAATTTCATACAACATATTCAATGTGATGTAGTATTCAAAACAACACATTTTTATGCTAATTTAAGTTATACGAACTCACATTGATATTTGTTGGTCATTAAAAACTACTAATCTGAAATCTTTTCCTTTCCTCAATCTAGCTCTTTGTTTGGTACTTCCAGATCTATATAAATGAATTAAATCATCAATCCAATCCATTTCATATTATATTAAACTAAAATTACAATCTAGACAAAAGTACCATTTTGCCCCTATACTTTTGATTAATTCCAATTTCATCCCTAGGCTTGGAAATTGAAATTCATGCAATTTAATCCTTATTCTAAACCTAATCAAAATTCTAAAATAACTTTTACAACACATTTATTCTAAAAATTTTAGAATTTTCCATGGGTTTTAACATTTTTCAATTTTTTCCCTAAATCAAGTTTCCATCAAATTTCCCTTTGTAAAAGTTGTTTATCTATCAACAACTTTTCATTTTCTACCATAAAATTTTAAATCTCAGCATATTCATCCATGGAAAATTTTCTATACTTTGATATCTATTCAAATTAACCCCCCAAAAAGAGAAATTAAGCTTTCCTGATCTCAAAAATATTAAAATTACTAAAAACGGGACATAGGAACTTACCAATTTATGCTTGGAAAGTTTGTTTTCTCTCTCCTAGGGTTTCCATGAATTTTAGGTTGAAGAATATGATATAAAATGATGATATTTCATTTTAATTTAATTATCATCTTTATAATTTTTCCATTTCCAATTTAGTCCTTAACCTTTTCTAATTTTTCCATGGATGATTCACCAAAAATATCTGCATATTTTTCATTAATACTCTAATTACCATTTAAGGGCCTCTAGTTTTGAATTCCATAGCTATTTAATCCTTATAGCTACTAGAATTCAAATTTGACATTTTATGCAATTTAGTCCTTTATACAATTAAGCACCTGATTGATAAAATTTTCTTATCAAAATTCTCATACAATCATTCTATCACATTTACTAATCATTTCATAATATTAAAATATTTTATCTTTTCGGATCGGATTTATGGTTACAAAACCACTATTCTGACTTCACTAAAATTGGGTTGTTACACAGGGAATAATAACGATCCCACACATTTTATTCAAGATTCGATTTACCATAATCTTCATTAATAGCTTCACTCTGATCTAACTCGCAAGACGAATCTAACACATGATTAACGTTTATTAGTTATGATCCTTTGAAAATATTTTATCACTTAAAGATTGATTACTAATAGTCTCATCAACACTTACCCCATGGCTTTGGACTCTTGAAAAGATGATTTCTAATGTGAACTTAGGGATCTCCCCCGTGATTATCGTTTGGTCCTTCAAAGGATATAGAATAGTATAAGTACGATAATAAATAAATAATAAATAATAATAAAATGTAACATTATCCCTATGGCCACTATACCTTTTGGCCATGATATGAAATCACCAAGAGAAGGATTTTATGGTCCAAATAACCCACACTTACAACTTGGTTAAGCCGGGATGGACAATGAATCGAGAAAGGAACAAGATCAAAGAGTTAAGTGATTTAAAAGAATTTATAGAGTAAAGAGAAGATGTAAGTTTAATCAATATGAGAAAAAAATTTAGGAGGAAGAAAGAGAAGAAATTCAATCATTGGCTGCGACGGCGATGACGGTCTGGCAATTCGATCGCGACGATTTGACAGCGACATCGGCGACGGTTCGAGAAGGTCTGGTGACGAGGTAACGGTGGTCCAATGGTGGTTGAAGAGGAAAAAATTAAAGGGGTTCGACACAAAAAGGAGGAAGAAAATAAAATAAAAAAAAAGGAGAAAATGGACCAGCAGTGGTGCATGGCGGCGATCACGGCAATGATGGGAGGAGAGGAGGTACGATGGCCGCAAGGCGTGGTTAACAATGGTGGAGGGTTTGGTCACGGTGGAGGAAGCGGTGAGGATATTGGGATTTCAATGTCTCTTTCAATTTCTAGGTCACTTCTTTTATGTTATGACTGCACCATAGGACTTTTATTAGTGGCACGCATTTATTTCTCAACTCTTTCACTTCTCGAGATAGAATATCTACTGGTTCTTCTTTATACAACAAATCAGGCTAAACTTCAATTGTCTCAACCAGTATAATATCAGATGGATCGGATTGATATTGCTAGATCATGGATACATGAAACACATCATGGATCTTTTTGTAATTCTGACAGAAGAGCTAACGATAAACAACTAGTCCAACTCTCTCGATGATCTCATATGGCCTGATAAACCTAGGACTCAATTTTCCTTTCGGCAAAAGCGTAGGACCTTTTTTCCACGGAGAAACTTTCAGAAATATCTTATCTCATAGTAAATATTTGATATCTTTTCATTTCAAATCCACGTAAGATTTATGTCTATCAAAAGTAGCATTCAATCTGTGTCAGAATAACTTTACTGACTCTTCTATTTCTTGAATCAATTATGGCCCTATTACCTTTTTCTTACTCAGTTCTGACCAACAGATTTGCGTTCTACATCTATGACCGTATAGTGCTTCATATGGAGCCATCTTAATGCTTGATTAGAAACTATTATTATGAACAAATATGGCTAATGGTAATTAACATTCCTAGCCATATTTGAGATCGATAACACAAGCTCACAACATATCTTCAACACCTGAATAACTCGCTCTGATTGGCCATCAGAATGAGGATGGAATGTTGTGTTGAAATTAACCTTAAACCTAAGGATTCATGAAACTACTTCCAGAATCTCAAATTAAAATGAGGATCTCAGTCGGAGATAATAAAAACAAGAATGCTGTGAAGTTTAACTATATCACAAATATAAACTTCAGCCAACTTAGAAGAGATGATCTGCTGTATTCAGGGTAGCAGATTAAACTAGTTTTCACACTTGTGAAGCTTAAATATCAGCATTTTTATTATGTTTTAATTAAGCTTTTATAGTTTAGTTTAAAACCAATAAAAGTGTGTTTAGAGTCTTTTTTTTTACCTTAGGGGCCAAATGAGGCCTAAAGGTGTACTTAATGAGTGTGCAGGAGACCATCAGAGGGCATACAAACTCAATACTAGTCGTTGTGCTGCAACACGGGAAGTTTGATATCGCAACATAGGGATCAAAACAAAAAAATCTCATTACTACCTTTGGTGTCACGACACCTTTGAAGCTACCCTGAACCTGAGCATACTGCCTTCGATGTCGTGACACGGGCACTACAATGTCACGACATCGGTCCTGTACGAGAAACACTTACGAGTCAGGGGAGTTTTGGTCTGCACAATCAAAAGTTAAATACGAGAGTGTCAGTTGACCTTGGGTTGAGGACGACGGCAGCCCTAACTCCATATAGACTTTTAAACACTTGTTAAAAGATAGCTTTTCATATTATTAGCTTCCTTTGTAAAATTTAGTTTTTTTTTATTTTTCTTTCTCTTAGGGTTTAGACTTCTTTTTAATTCTTTTCATTCGTGTTCTTCGGAGAACTTGATTTGTTAACACAATCAAATGTTTAAGGATTTTAGCACTTCATATATCAAATACAAACATGATTCTTTAAACTCTACTCTTTCTTATTCTTTATGCATATATTCAATATCAAGTTTATGATATTTATTAATTCCATGAGGAACTAATCCTCTTACGGGGATTAACGAGTGAAAGCATGCATAATTAACTATTTTGTAGGGATTTCTTAACTAATCAGCTTTTTAGGAAAGGAAGAACCTAAACTCTAGGCTTTACAACCCTAGGAAGTCATCAATGTAGGAATTAACCCAAATTTAGTATGGCCTATTAGTGAAAGTCATCAATGTAGGAATTAACCCAAATTTGGTATGGCCTATTAGTGAACACCTTAACCCTGAATTGATTTGGACTATGAGGTTGAAAGATAAGTAGTTCTTGTCCACTCAATATTTTAGTAGACATATCGGAAGAATCTGTTGGGGTATTGGGTAGTTGATTGAACAAGAAAAGCCAAGACGAGAGTTGGTTATGACTAACAAAGCGAGCTAATCACCCATGTTTACATTTGATCTAGTTTATAATATAGTTTTCCGAAGACTCCTTTTATTTATGTTATTTTTAGTTCTTTAATTATTAAAACAAAAAACCCTTTATTTGTGTTTATTTGTAATATAGTTTGTTTAAAATACTAATTAGATCTATTGGCGCTTAGGTTAGAATTAATCTATTACTCGCTTCCCTTAGGTACGATCCTCGGAGTACTCACCTACTTCGCTGTAACTATATTACAACCTAACCCGTATACTTGCGGACACCGCATCAATTCCACATCTTTACTTGCAATATTCACACTCTCGACGTTCGTACATCTGGAGGCGGTCAAGTTGTTGGCATCGTTGTTGGAGAGGTAGCGCTACTATATTGATTTTAATTTTTGAATTCAGTAGAATAATTAGGAAGTTTCTAAATAATAGATATGATTTTATTTTATTCTATTTTTATTAATTTATGTTTACTAACTTCTTTCCTCTTTGATTCCAGTATATGCCTCAAAGGAGAGGAACACCTGTTTAGTTAGTCCATGATCCATAGAGACTATCCCAGCAAAATCATTTAAATATGGATGAAACTCATTACATGTGGTTTAATAATGAGATGGCCTTTGATGAAAAATACATGATGAGGGAGTATATAAAGAATGGAAAATTATGGAGAATCAAAAATTACTCACAATCGAGCTAATCCAATGAGGGAACGATGCCTTAATGAACAGTGGGGTAATGAACAAGGTACTGATATAGATGAACATCCACATGAGTTCACTGGTAATTTGTATGAGGAACATGAAAAAGATCATGATATGCCCGAATATCCAAACAAGCCTCCCTGTAATTCGTATAAAATGCCTTCATTTGAAATCACCAAGATGACCAACTCCTAAGTATAAGCAAACATGAAGATATGATGGCGCTAATGATAAAAATGATGCAAGAAATACCCAAAGCACTACCTCCATGGAAAGAGGACATGTCTGACACTCATAACATGGATCATGACAACTCTAGTATCATTGATGACAATGATGAGATTTATGGTGAGATTCAACCAGAGCTTGTAACTGAAGGTCATGTGGATGAGTTGAACATAGCTGATGTAACATCCTTAAATCGGGGCCTTTGCATTTTATGTGTTTGCATGCGTATTGTTTGGTAGGTGTTAGTTTGGACTACTTTAGAGTCTAGGCTCGAGCTTTGGATGGCCCAGAGTCATAATAGAAATTTTTGTTTTGAGTGCTTGGAAGGGGAGCTGATAGAGCTAGGGGTTAAGTATATTTGGTAGCAAGTTTTGACGCAAAAGGAATCAATTGGAAAAGTGGCAAAGAGGCGCCACTTAAGCACATGGGAGATGACGCTATATGCAGGGGGAGAGCCTGGGTTCAAGCAGCAGAATCCCCATTTCTGCTAATTCTTTTTGACGCCAGAATCATGAGAAGGTGTGCTTAGAAGGGACTCTGATGGATGAGTATGGATTGAGTCAACATATTCAAAATGGGTGGAGAAGAGAAAATGTAGGAATTTGACTCATTCAAATGGGTTTGAATGAGTGGATAAGAGGAAAATAAGGAGGAAAGGAGGGGATTGAGTGGGGGGAGTTGTTAGCCGAAATTTGAAGGGAGTTTTGGGGGGCATTTCGGTTTTGGGAGAGTAGTAGGGTGTGTGCCGAAATTTTGGTATGTGGTTCCTCTCAATTGCTAAATTCCCTTTACTCCTTTTCTCTCCATTTTGGTTCAGAAACCGAAATCTACATTCTTTCGCCCCATTCGACTTCTTTCTTTTCTTTCAATTTCTCTAGTGCCGAAATTTGTTCTCTCTTCTTTCAATCCCTCTCATTGTGCTGAAAACACCAAGAGCTTCTTTCTTTTTTCTCTCATCTTGTACTAAAGCCAAAACCATCACCCTCCCTCTCTATTAACATCTTTTCTTCTTTTCTTTTGACCATAGTTGAATACCCCTTGTCCATGTTCTTCTTTTTCACCTCTTCTTTTCTTGTCAGCCGAAACCTGTTAAAGATTCAACCTTTGCCGAAAATTCTTCAAATCTTTTCTCATTTGCGTTTCCCGCAAAAGCTAGATCTTGATTCATAGGCAGGTAAGATTCTGTTGTGTTCTTTTCTTCCTTTTACTATGTTCTTAATGGCCGAATCTTCTCCCATCTCCACTCTCTTCTATTTGTCATTTTTATAAGGGGAAGGTTGGGATCTGGCAATCGTGTGGGTAGTGCCTTAGCCGACTATTCATAGTTCTCATAGCCGTTCTTCGATTTTGTAGCGGCAGATCGATATCATCCATCTATTTCCAATCGGTTTCGGTAAGTGTTGAGGTAAGGGGTGATCATCTTCTCACATTATTTCTTTCGAGATTTCTTAACCAAAGCGGAATGGCTATTGGATTTATAGTGGTGTGCTTGGCCGATTGTAGGTAGGAGTGTAGCCACATTCTGTTGATATCTGGGATTTGTTTGGCTTGTGTTGTAAGCCTAAAAGTTTCAGGAGTGGTCGATTCAGGTAAGAGATTTTATTTCGGGATTTAGTTTCTTATGGGTGGTTTCACTTCGTTAACCTGATTTAGTGATAAGGTGACATGGATCCTGTTACCAGCTTAACATTAGGAGGGGCAGATCTGAGACACCAGCCCCTAAGTTCAAGAGGAGAGCAATATCTGCGGTTCGTGACTGGCCACTTGGGTGTGGACCAGCATCTGAGCAGGAGAGTGGGCAGATCGTGGTGGTGTTGATTGACGACAGGATCAGCGTAGATAGTGTCATATTGCGAGTAATCAGGTGTGTAACTCTTACACACTTCGTAGGGTAATATGATTTTGTTATGTGATTTGTTAAATGCCGGAATAATGGCGTAAAACGATGTTTTACGATGTGCTACCCTTATGGGTATAAGCGAGGACTCCGAGTAAGTCCATTCTGATTTGGTTAATATTAAATGCCTCGGTTAAGTTGCATAAGTTATGATATGATATCCCTGTATGTTTTGCATAATATCTATGCCATGAAAAGTATTTTCATTGATGTGGGTATGATGAGAGGAGGGGGAAGGATGATTTAGACTGTCACCAGTGGTGTTGACCACGCAGTGGGTTGGTGTAACACCCCTTACCCGAGACCATTATCAGAGTCGAGCACGAGGTATTACTAAACTTAACTACAGATATTTTTTTTTTTTTGACTTATATATATATATATACCCAAAAACCAAATCAACCAAAACCACAACCAAACATGATAATCAAACCAAAATATAAATTCCAAGATTTAACAAGATATACAAGCCATTTTCGCATGGCTTTACATATATATATACAACTTTAACCGTATTGAAAGAGTAGTATAGCCTATACATGCCATAAATTTCTAGTTCAGCTTTTAAACACCGAAAGCAGTCGATAGTGTGATAAACTTCGCTAACGATCCCCGAGCCTGCAACTAGCCTCCAAAATCTATGAATATAGGTAAAAATACACACATAGGGTAAGCTATCATAGCTTAGTAAGTCATAAGCAAATAATAACTCAATAACAATAATAATCGAATAAAACATAACCAAACCATACTTGTAAATTCAAATATCCACATGTAACTAAACATGAAATAAGTTTTGTCCAGACAAGCATCCGTTTGACCGAACACATACTATCATAATACATTTATACAATTCACATTACGTTAGTCATAATTTCACATTCAATTACCTTATAGACAAATGCACATATAAACTTTGGCACGAATATGAATTTCGTATTTCCATATCATACATATATTTATATCATTAAACCGGATATAACCCATCATATGCTTAAACATATGGTTTCATTCACTTAATTCATAGCTTAACTTAATTCAAATATTACCTCAATGACATTGATAATTTATTACGGTATAAACAATCCATACTTATGAAATTTAACTACCAAACATTTATCTACACCTAAATTTTAACATTTCCAAACACACATGGATCATTAATATGTTTAATATCCCATAGACCTTATTTTTGCCCATATATATATATATATATATATATATATATCACTATAACCACGTTAAAGGTTCACATTTGAAATACCTACTAATCGAAGGCACATAAATCCTTTAATATTAATATAAATTTTACATTTCAATTTATTCCTCATGTAACATTAGGCCGAATATAAGCTCAAAAATCAAACATTAATATCACATATTTATGCATTAATCCATATGTAGCTTTTCATATACACATTCACTACCATTAACGTCATTTTTAACTTGTATCACATATCAATAATCAACTTACCTTATTTCTAAAAGGGAAATAAATTGTTACATACCTATTCACTTTAACTCATTTAGCACATTTGATTATTTTTACCGTTGCTCACGTAAAATTTACTAGGCATAAAGCATAATGTAATACACCGGCACCGAGCCTGCTAGACAGTAAATTTGATATAATTTACCAACATAAAGCCTGCTATTATACACCAAATCATTTTATAACCTTAATAAAATCACATAGTACATTTTGATCATCTTAGTCGAATACCACCAATTTAATAGGTACCATATACAACTTACTCCATACAATCGAAAGTACATATATTTATATAAGTAATTCCACATGTCCGAATGTATATCCATAAAATCTCCATATGGCCGAACTGATTTATGTACAAATACTCATACATCCATTGAATACTCTAATGTTGCAAGTAAACAACATCAAATATCATATTATCCACCTATCCAAAAATATCGAATACACAAACACATTATCTATCAACTTACTTAATCAATAAACATCACATATAATTTGTACTTAAGTCAATACATACCTTATGGCCAAATAATCAAATTCACTTGAATAAGCTTAAGCTTGTTCATTTGCCACCACAATTCAATCATTCCGTAAGCATAAGCTCGTATTATAAGTCACCGGTATAAAACCTGCTAGGCATGAGCCTGAATCACACACCGGCACTAAGCCTGCTAGACCCAAGGTCTGATAATCATTCACCGGCAATAAGCCTGCTAGACCCAAGGTCTGTTAATCATTCACCGGCAATAAGCCTGCTAGACCCAAGGTCTGTTAATCATTCACCGGCAATAAGCCTGCTAGACCCAAGGTCTGATAATCATTCACCGGCAATAAGCCTGCTAGGCATAAAGCCCGATAAATTCACCAGCCCAAGGCTTGCTAGGCTCATAGCCTGAGTAGTAATACTTTAAATTGTCTCCCCTGAATCATTTCATATATCGAATCTTTTACGCATTTCGAACTCATTATACGAACATTCGATAGCACATATCACACAAATAACTTAACCGAATCAATTTTATACTTAGCTAAATTCGGCTAATTCACATATAATTACAAAAATTCCAAATTTCAGCATATGCTAATTTACGAAAATTATATACGATAATTATTTACTTAGAGATTTACCTGACACTTTCATTTACCTTTATTAGGTATTTTGGTACTTGAAGAAATGAAAAATGATAACTCACACACCCAGTGCTTGGTAAATAAATCCTTTCCTCAACCACATAAACATATATATATATATTTATATAATATAAATATATGTTCACTATCCATATTTTCTATGCCTCAATAAAACATCTATTAATCGTAGCTCATGCTCCCATTTTAACCCACCGTATTCGGCAACCATCAATACATATATATACTAAATTAATTATTCAATACCACCACCTATTTCCAAGATCCACATTTAAATACTACTACTCAATCCATAAATATTTATCCAGCCCTATGCTACCAAATTTCATACATAAATCAACCACACATTCGGCTGTTATAAACGTTTAATCCCAATCCACATCACATTCTGCAATTAAAGAAAAACGGATTTCCATATGCTTATTTCAACTAATCAAGAGATATACATATTTACATGCATATAATAAACCCCACTCATCTAGTCTATTTTAATATTCCCATGTATCATTCGGCAACAACTATTATACATAATATTATATATATATTTATATATAAATCCTCATTTTCAATTTCCAGCATCAATCACATTCCATTTTCACGTATAACTATACCTTGATACATATACAATTATTTAATCCACCCAATTAATTCAAGCTTACATATAATTATGCATTTTTATCTCATTTCGAATATAATAAAATATTTCCCATGCCTTACTCGGCTTTATACAATTAAGTTTATTATTTCACTTTAGCATATACAATTCCACATTGAATAAAATTTGTATCAATCCAATTGCTTATAACTTACCTGGAATTCGATAAATTCAAACGTCTCGGCTATTCGTTCACTTTGGCCTTCCCCCGATCTAGTTCCTTTTCTTTTTGGTCACGGTCTAAGAAATATCAAATAACATTTGTTCAATGTATTTCCAATTGATTTAACTCAATTCAAGTCAATTGCAAGGTTTTATAATCCTTACGAGATTACACTTGTAATTACACACTCGATTCAATTTAGTTCCTTACCTACCATTCAAACAATTTTGCTATTTTACAATTCAATTTCCCCATTGCCGAATACCCATATTAAAAAAGAATTATACAATTCAATCTTTAATACAATTAAGCCATTCCCATCCATGTTTACAACATTGTTTAATTGCAATTTAAATCCCTAAACAAAAAAAAAATCACTAACTTTTCACTAAATTTGACTAATTCCCTTAATAGCCGAACCTTATACCTCACTTCCTAATTTCATAAAACCATTCGGTCAAGCCATTTAGCTTCCAACCGATTGTTTCCAAATATCCCAGCCATAACACATACCTATTTTCCTTAATTAACAAGTTAATATACTAACCAAGATCAAGATTTTCTTCATCAAACATGAATAAGACATGGTTCTTGCTAATGATCGAATCTAGGGGAAGCTTTAGGCTCAAAATTTTTCATATACAAATGATAGCATTCAAGATTTCTAACATAACCATGTACAAATCTATCAAAAATTAGCTTGATTCCTTACCTTAAGAACACATGCATAGTCCGGCCATGGAGTTTTAAAATTTCACTTCTCTTTTTCTACTCTTTGTTTCGTGAGAGTGAGGAAGATGAGTGAAAAATAGAATAAAAAAAATAATAAGAACATGTATATATATATATATATTTATCTTATTTTATTATACCTTAACCATTACTATTTTTAATATTCATTTAAAATCCCACTCACCTAAATTTAATCATTTTATTCACATATTTTCTATCATTGCCGTCCACTTCCCAAAACATTTGGGTTATTTGACATGCATATCCCTTGCTTTACAAGGTACCTAAATTAGCCCCTTTTAATTAGTTAATGTCACTTCCATATTCTATCAAGTAAATCCTTTCTTTTAATTCAAACATATCACCATCAAATTCACACAATCACACACACATAGCACATAATATACATATATCTCTATAACATGACCGAATTTAAATAGGCTTAAAACATCAATCATAACTGATTCATTATGTACTTATCAAACACCTATTAACTAAACCATACATTCATACCATATCATCAAAATTATGCTAACACATAACTATTAAATTCTTGGTTCATTCTCCATGGCCGAATATCAAACAATTTGTAACCATTATTTAGATTTAATATCATAGCCAAACACCTTCATTAATCACATATGTCTTTAACATTTTTTTTTTTAGCTTCTATATTCTCCTTTCCTTGCTTATTCGGTTGAAGATAAGGAAGAAAAAAATGAACATTTATGTGGCTTTGTTTTATTATAATAAGTTTATAATATTTTATTTATTATTATGATAATAAACTTAACATATAATCATATAAATGCATTATCAAAACATGTTGTCATCCACTACTCTTGTAATTATAAATTTAACATGTAAAATAAACATATAAATGCATTGTAAAAACATGTTGCCTTCCACTACTCTTGAAAAAGGGTAATTTGCAACATAAAACCTCCTCATTATAAAAACACATTAATTTAACCACTCAATCAAGAAAATGACTACTTTCACCACTTATGCACTTTAGTCCCCCTTTTTTTTAAAAAAAATCGAACACACAAACGGACAAGTTTGCCTACGAAATTTTAACACGTGCTCAAACATATATAATTAACACGAAAAATAATAGAAATATTTTTCTAACTCGGACTCGTGGTCCCGAAACCACCGTTCCGATTAGGGTCAAATTCGGACTGTTACAGTTGGCCCCGCTTTACATATGTTATTGTGACTAAGTCTTGTGGTTTTGACCACCAGTGGTGTTGACCACATCTATTATCTATGACTTCGGTCACAAGTGGTGTTGACCACATATAACTATTTTGTGACTCGTCCCTGTGGCTTGATACCACCGTGGGTTGGCCCCACATAGTGATACGGGATTATCACCAGTGGTGTTGACCACAAGGTGGGTTGGCCCCACCATATTATTTGTGACTCTGGTCACCAGTGGTGTTCACCACATGATTATTATTTGTGACTCCGGTCACCAGTGGTGTTGACCACACGTATATGATTTGTGGCTCCGGTCACAAGTGGTGTTGACCACATGGGGTAGATACAGGAGTTTCGGATGGATAGGTTTTAGGTTGCATGGCATACATATTGATTTATGAACTGTGTATGGGTTATATTTTTGGGATAGGGATTTATGCACTGAGTCTCGGTGACTCACCCCATTCTTTTACATAATTCAGGTGACCCGTAGGTCGCGGATGCGGAGTCGGGGCGGACTCGACGTGGCCATTGCATTTGTATTCGGGTTTTGTTTTAAATTACTCTTTTGGTTTTACTTACTTTAAATTTGGTATTTGGTTGTAATAAGGCCATCTAGATTATTACTTCGGGATTATTAACTTTGTTAAATACTTTTGAAATTGCGATTGATCATAAAAAGCCTCGGCTAAAATGGAGAAAACCAATAAAATGAATGTTTTCCAAAACTTTTTGCAACTTAACGAGACTTTCAAAACCTTACCATCGGGTAAAAGGGCAAGCAAGTAGTAACAAACGAGTTAATTCGATTTTCTTTAAACAAAACTCTGAAATGACTTAACAATCTACCCCAACTTGTCCCTGTTTTCTACAGACAAAATGTTTTTTTTACGATTTAACAGAACAACTGGTTTTGCACACTAGAACGATTTTTCCCTGTGACATGCCGAATTTGGTCGTAACGTTTTGACCGGGTTTGGGGTGTTACAATTGTGGTATCAGAGCCAAGTTCAAAAGCTCGGCTGTGGACTTGTGGCCCAAAATGTTTCAATAATTGGTTTACAAAATGGTTTTAAATAAAAATGCATGATTTTGGGAAGCATGGCACCGAGTCTCTGACACCGATCCGCCCAGGTAAGTACCCCGAACTACTGTGTACTTGATTATGATGATTGTGATATGATTAATAGTAATAGGAGATTACTTTAGAGACAGAGGCCATAGGGCTGCATGAATTTGCGACAACAACTACTCCATTAAACTATTCATAAAACTGTGCTGTAATAATAGTGGAATAAGTCTAATTCATAAAATTTCTTAAACCAGATTAATTCGTAAACGCTGGTCATGAGTACCCAAGGACGTGGTCGTAACACGCGTGGACGAGGTAGTGGTAGAATGGCTCTGCTTAAGCCAGCTGGGTCTGGCCATGGGTTGGGAAATGATGTACCGCCGCCACCAGCTGTGGGCACGGAGTTTCAGGATCAGATAGGGGGTGATGACGCAGTGTTACAGGCGATGTTGGGGGTCCTGGAAAGAGTAGCTGAAGCAGGTGGAGGTATGGGGGCTCGGAAATTTATGTCAGAACGACTTCGGGCTAATGGAGCTGAGGTATTCAGGGGTGTATCTGGAGTGGCTCCCAATATGGCTGAGTATTGGCTGGAGGCGACAAAACGTATCATGGACGACTTGGACTTTACGGTTGAGGAAAAGCTGAAAGGGATAGTGTCTCTTCTCCGAGATGAATCTTATCAATGGTGGCTCACAGTCCGGAATGGCGCGATAGTTGATGACCTCACCTGGGAGTTCTTTAAGGCGGCTTATATTGATGGGTCTAGTTATATTGATGCACAGCGTAAGACGTTCTTAAATTTGGTCCAGGGGAATAAGTCGGTATCGGAATATGAGGCGGAGTTCCTTCGGCTGAGTCGTTATGCTCAGGGTATTGTGGCTGCGGAACACGAGACGGCTTGAGAGATGAGCTGCGGATGTTGATTGTACCACAGCAGGAGAGGGAATTTGCTGTTTTAGTGGAGAAGGCCAAGATAGCTGAGGGGGTGAAGTAGACGATAAGACAGAATCAGGATAGACGCTGGAATAAGAGGAGTTCTGGGTCGTCAGGGTCTGTTGGGAATCAGCAAAAAAGGGCTAGATTTGACGGGCCGAGTCAAGCTGCAAGGCCTGCTGTTACTGCCCAATGGTCGTCGCGGTGTGCTCAATGTGGGAAGTCTCATTTTAGAGAGTGCTGGTTGGGGAAAAAAGGGTGCTTCGAGTGCGGGTCAATGGGGCACCAGATAAGAGATTGTCCGCGGAGATTAGTTAGGATCCAGCCTGAGAGTCAGGGGCGTGCTCAGTTCAGAAACGGGGGACAGTAACAGCATAGAGGACGAGGTTTAGTCAGAGGTGGTAATGGTAATAGACGAGGTCGCGGAGCACCGGGCAGAGGTGCTGGGAGCTCAGAGGCAAGACAGCCTAGGTTGGTCTATGCAGCGAGGCATCAAGAGGAGGGCGACGCACAGGACGTCATAACCAGTATGTTCTTAATATTTGGACTACCTTATATTGCTTTAATTGATGTTGGTTCGACGCACTCGTATGTTGCCAGTAGCATAGTGGAAACTCTGAACTTAGCCTTTGAGATTTCTTCTAGGGAGATGACAGTAATTAGTCCTCTAGGTCACTCTGTTGAAGTAAACAAACTTTATAGGGATGTACCCCTAGAACTCCAAGGGGTAGTGTTTTTGGCTGATCTGATGGAACTGCCATTCGGGGAGTTCGATTTGATCCTAGGGATGGACTGGTTAGTGAAGTACCAAGCGAGTTTGGACTGCGTAGCTAAGCGTATTGTATTGAGAACCGTTGAGGGTGTAGAGGTGGTGATGATAGGTAATAGAAGAGATTATCTATCCAATGTTGTGTCTGCACTGAAGGCTGAGAAGATGGTGAGGAAGGGATGTGAGGCGTACATGGTTCATGTTTGTGCATTGGGGGCTAAGAAATCAACGATAGGGAGTGTCTGAACGGTGAAGGAGTTTTCTGATGTATTTCCAGAGGAGCTTCTAGGTCTGCCTCCAGATCGTGAGGTCGAATTTGGAATAGACTTGTTACCAGGAACCGCGCCAGTGTCTATTACCCCATATAGGATGGCGCCGAAGGAATTAGTGGAGTTGAAAGCACAGATTCAGGAATTGTTGGACCGGGGTTTTATCCGGCCGAGTGTTTCGCCTTGGGGAGCACCTGTTCTTTTTGTTAAGAAGAAAGATGGTACGATGCGGATATGTATAGATTACCGACAGCTGAATAAGTTGACGATCAAGAACAAGTATCCATTGTTGAGGATAGACGATCTGTTCGATCAACTTAAGGGTGCATCAGTCTTCTCTAAGATTGATTTAAGGTCAGGGTATCATCAGCTCAAGGTAAAGGAGGCCGATATTCATAAGAAGGCGTTTCGCACTCATTATGGGCACTACGAATTCTTGGTAATGCCGTTTGGGCTGACCAATGCGCCGGCAGCATTCATGGATATGATGAATCGGGTGTTTCAGCCTTACTTGGACAGGTTTGTAGTAGTATTTATAGATGACATTTTGGTGTACTCGAGATCGGAGGAGGAACATGATGAGCATCTACGTGTGGTTTTACAGATCCTAAGGGAGAAGCAATTATTCGCAAAGTTTAGCAAATGCGAGTTCTGGTTGAAGGAGGTAACTTTCTTGGGTCATGTGGTGTCAGCTGAGGGAATTAGAGTGGATCCTCGGAAGATTGAGGTGGTGTTGGACTGGAAACCACCTAGGTCGGTAGCTGAAATTCAGAGTTTCCTAGGTTTGGCAGGATTTTACAGAAGATTTGTAGAAGGATTTTCTTTGATTGCAGCGCCGTTGACCAAGTTGCTGAGGAAAAGAGTTCCATTTGTGTGGTCAGACAAGCAGCAGGAAAGTTTTGATAAGTTAAAGACGATTCTGACAGAAGCTCCGGTTTTGATTTAGCCTGAGGCAGGGAAAAGTTCACGGTTTACTGTGATGCGTCGCATACTGGTCTTGGATGTGTGCTGATGCAAGAGGGTAAGGTAGTGGCGTATGCGTCTCGGCAGTTGAACCTCACGAAGTAAGTTACCCGACGCATGATCTGGAGTTGGCTGCAGTAGTTTTCGCCCTGAAAATTTGGAGACATTATCTGTATGGGGAGAAGTCTATAGTCTACTCGGACCACAAGAGTTTGAAGTATCTGTTGACACAGAAAGAGTTGAATTTGAGGCAGCGAAGGTGGATTGAGTTGTTGAAGGACTACGACTGCTCGATTGAGTATCACCCGGGTAAGGCTAACGTAGTGGCTGAGGCATTGAGTCGCAAGGTGGTAGCGGACTTGAGAGCGATGTTTGCTCACTTGAGTCTGTATGATGACGGAAGTTTGCTAGCAGAGTTGCAAGTGAGACCGTCATGGGTTGGTCAGGTTAAGGAGAAGCAGTTGGATGATGAAGTTTTAAGTGCTCGGTGTTTGCAGGTGCAGAATGGTGGTTTGGAGGTTATAGCTTGAGCAGTGAGGGTGTGCTGTGTTTTCAAGGGAAAGTTTGTATGCCGAAAGACGTTGTGTTAAGGTAGAAGATTCTCTAGGAGGCACATAGCAGTCCATACACTATGCATCCTGGGGGTAGCAAGATGTATCGGGACTTGAGAGAACAGTTTTGGTGGCCGGGTCTGAAGCGTGAGGTAACGGAATTTGTGAGTAAGTGTTTGACGTGTCAGCAAGTCAAAACTGAACATCAGGTACCTTCGGGTCTGTTACAGCCGATTAAGATTCCGCAGTGGAAGTGGGAAAGGATTACGATGGATTTCGTCAATGGGCTACCCCTTACGCCTAGCAAGAAGGATTCAGTTTGGATGATAGTGGATCGTCTGACTAAGTCGGCTCATTTTTTACCGGTTAGAGTGGATTACTCGCTCCAAAGGTTGGCCAAGTTGTATGTGGCAGAAATCGTGAGATTGCATGGAGTGCCAGTGTCGATTATCTCAGATAGGGATCCCAGATTCACGTCGAGGTTTTGGAAAGCTTTGCATCAGGCATTGGGTACAAGACTGGATTTCAGCACGACATTTCATCCGCAGTCAGATGGACAGTCGGAAAGGGTAATCCAGATTTTAAAGGATATGTTGAGGGGTTGTGTGTTGGATTTCAGGGGCAGTTGGGAAGAATATCTCATTGGCAGAATTCGCGTACAATAACAGTTACCAGGCGAGTATCCAGATGGCACCGTAGGAAGCGCTGTATGGACGGAAGTGTCACACTCCAACGTGTTGGACCGAGTTGGGGGAGCGTCAGTTGTTGGGTCTAAAGTTAGTGGCTGAGACAGAAGATAAGGTCAAGTTGATTCGGGCTCGTCTGAAGGAGGCTTCAGACAGGCAGAAGTCTTATGCCGATCTTAAGCGAAGGGATATAGAGTTTGCAGTGGGGACAAAGTCTTTCTTAAGGTATCGCTATGGAAGAAGGTGTTGAGGTTTGGTCGGAAGGGTAAGCTGAGCCCTAGGTTCATCGGGCCGTATAAAGTATTGAAGCGTGTGGGACCAGTAGCTTACCAGCTCGAGTTGCCTGCAGAATTGAGTCAGATTCACGACGTGTTTCATGTTTCAATGCTTAGGCACTATCGATCGGATCCATCGCAAGTTGTGCCAGTGGAGGAGATTGAGGTGAGTCTGGATTTGTCCTTCGAGGAAGAACCAGTGCAGATTCTGGATCAGGACGTTAAGGTCTTGCGTAGGAAGTCTGTTCCTTTGGTAAAGGTTCTTTGGCGGAATCATGGAGCTGAGGAGGCCACGTGGGAGCCAGAGGATGTGGTGCGGCAGCAATACCCTCAACTCTTTTGACAGGTAATTTCGAGGCTGAAATTATTTTTAAGAGGGGTAGAACTGTAACATCCTTAAATCGGGGCCTTTGCATTTTATGTGTTTGCATGCGTATTGTTTGGTAGGTGTGTTAGTTTGGACTACTTTAGAGTCTAGGCTCGAGCTTTGGATGGGCCAGAGTCATAATAGAAATTTTTGTTTTGAGTGCTTGGAAGGGGAGCTGATAGAGATAGGGGTTAAGTCTATTTGGTAGAAAGTTTTGACGCAAAAGGAATCAATTGGAAAAGTGGCAAGGAGGCGCCACTTAAGCACAAGGGAGATGACGCCATATGCAGGGGGGAGAGCCTGGGTTCGAGCAGCAGAATCCCCCTTTCTGCCAATTCTTTTTGACGCCAGAATCAGGGAGAAGGTGTGCTTAGGAGGGACTCTGATGGATGAGTATCGATTGAGTCAACATATTCAAAATGGGTGGAGAAGAGAAAATGTAGGAATTTGACTCATTCAAATGGGTTTGAATGAGTGGATGAGAGGAAAATAAGGAGGAAAGGAGGGGATTGAGTGGGGGGAGTTGTTAGCCGAAATTTGAAGGGAGTTTTGGAAGGGAATTCCAGTTTTGGGAGAGTAGTAGGGTGTGTGCCGAAATTTTGGTATGTGGGTTCCTCTCAATTGCCGAATTCCCTTTACTCCTTTTCTCTCCATTTTGGTTTAGAAACTGAAATCCACATTCTTTTGCCCCATTCGACTTCTTTCTTTTCTTTCAATTTCTCTAGTGCCGAAATTTGTTCTCTCTTCTTTCAATCCCTCTCATTGTGCCGAGAACACCAAGAGCTTCTTTCTTTTTTCTCTCATCTTGTACTAAAGCCAAAACCATCACCCTCCCTCTCAATTAACATCTTTTCTTCTTTTCTTTTGACCATAGCCGAATACCCCTTGTCCATATTCTTCTTTTTCACCTCTTCTTTTCTTGTCAGCCGAAACCTGTTAAAGATTCAACCTTTGCCGAAAATTCTTCAAAACTTTTCTCATTTGCGTTTCCTGCAAAAGCCGAATCTCGATTCATAGGCAGGTAAGATTCTGTTGTGTTCTTTTCTTCCTTTTACTATGTTCTTAATGGCCGAATCTTCTCCCATCTCCACTCTCTTCTATTTGTCATTTTTATAAGGGGAAGGTTGGGATCTGGCAATCTTGTGGGTAGTGCCTTAGCTGACTATTCATAGTTCTCATAGTCGTTCTTCGATTTTGTAGCGGCAGATCGATATCATCCATCTATTCCCAATCGGTTTTGGTAAGTGTTGAGGTAAGGGGTGATCATCTTCTCACGTTATTTCTTTCGGGATTTCTTAACCAAAGCCGAATGGCTATTGGATTTATAGTGGTGTGCTTGGCCGATTGTAGGTAGGAGTGTAGCCGCATTCTGTTGATCTCTGGGATTTGTTTGGATTGTGTTGTAAGCCTAAAGGTTTCAGGAGTGGTCGATTCAGGTAAGAGATTTTATTTCGGGATTTAGTTTCTTATAGGTGGTTTCACTTCGTTAACCTGATTTAGTGATATGGTGATATGGATCCTGTTACTAGCCGAACATTAGGAGGGGTAGATCTGAGACACCAGCCCCTAAGTTCAAAAGGAGAGCAGTATCTGCGGTTCGTGACTTGCCACTTGGGTGTGGACCAGCATCTGAGTAGGAGAGTGGGCAGATCGTGGTGGTGTCGAATTATGACATCATCAGCGTAGATAGTGTCATATTGCGAGTAATCAGGTGTGTAACTCTTGCACACTTCGTAGGGTAATATGATTTTGTTATGTGATTTGTTAAATGCCGGAATAATGGCGTAAAACGATGTTTTACGATGTGCTACCCTTATGGGTATAAGCGAGGACTCCGGGTAAGTCCATTCTGATTTGGTTAATATTAAATGCCTCGGTTAAGTTGCATAAGTTATGATATGATATCCCTGTATGTTTCGCATAATATCTATGCCATGAAAAGTATGTTCATTGATGTGGGTATGATGAGAGGAGGGGGAAGGATGATTTAGACTATCACCAGTGGTGTTGACCACGCAGTGGGTTGGCCCCGCTTTACATATGTTATTGTGACTAAGTCTTGTGGTTTTGACCACCAGTGGTGTTGACCACATCTATTAACTGTGACTTCGGTCACCAGTGGTGTTGACCACATATAACTATTTTGTGACTCGTCCCTGTGGCTTGATACCACCGTGGGTTGGCCCCACATAGCGATACAGGATTGTCACCAGTGGTGTTGACCACAAGGTGGGTTGGCCCCACCATATTATTTGTGACTCCGGTCACCAGTGGTGTTGACCACATGATTATTATTTGTGACTTCGGTCACCAGTGGTGTTGACCACACGTATATGATTTGTGACTCCGGTCACCAGTGGTGTTGACCACATGGGGTAGATACAGGAGTTTCGGTTGGATAGGTTTTGGGCTGCATGGCATACATATTGATTTATGAACTGTGTATAGGTTATATTTTAGGGATGGGGATTTATGCACTGAGTCTCGGTGACTCACCCTGATACGATCTCACCTACGAAGCCTGTGACGGACGTCAACCATGACCCGATGAGGCTACCTAATGGGCCAATTACACGTTCCCGAACCAAACAATTCAAAGATGCTGCAATGGTGTTGGTGGCACAAATTTGGGATGACCATAAAAGAGAGCCCAAAAACATGCTGAACTCATATAACTTATTTGAAGTTGAATATACTAGCTAGTCCGACTGCTAGTTTATTTAACACTTTAATTTACACATGTTTTAATTTTAATTTTCAGTAGTGACTTCATTTTCGTATTTCATATTTTAGATGGTACAAGTTTTTAGTTAGTCTTTGTGAAATTGAATATTAATATGTTCTTACCTAGTGTTTAAATAAAGTGATTAAAATGTGTGCTAATTTATGTTCAACCGAATTTTTACTAATGTTGGTTTATATGTTTGTAGTTTGCTCCACGTTATTTTTAAGCAAGATGGATGACAACAATGGAAGGCATAAATTAAATAAATAATGCAAGACCATGGACAAATGAGGACAAACATCAAGGAACATGCGGCACTAAGTGGCGCACCCAAGTCTAACAAACCAATCGGTGAAACAAGCAAGGGCAAAATGGAAGCTCTTCCGAATCGATCCCGAGACATTAAGTGTTTCAAATGTTTGGGACGAGGACATATTGCAAGTCAATGTCCAAACTGAAACATATGTTTGTTCGAGATAATGGCGAGATTGAATCCGAAAGTGAAAAGGAAGATGATGCCAGTGAGACATCCCAAGATGAGGAAGAGGTAGAACAAGCCGAAAGTGGAGAAATCTTGGTGGTAAAAAGGAGCCTTAGTTTACAAGGTGTCGAAAATGAACAACAACGCGAAAACATCTTCCATACGCGTTGCCAAATAAAGGGGAAGATTTGTTGCATCATTATTGACGGAGGAAGCTGTACTAATGTGGCCAGCACCATATTGGTAGAGAAACTTGGATTGACAACCACCAAACATCCCCATCCGTATAAGCTACAATGGCTTAATGACGCGGGAGAACTTAAGGTCACAAAACAAGTTTTGGTTTCCTTTTCAATAGGGAAGTATCAAGATGAGGTTTTGTGCGATGTGGTTCCGATGCTAGCAGGACATCTCCTGCTTGGACGACGTTGGCAATTTGACAAGCGAGCAATCCATGACGGCTATACTAATCGGTACACCTTTAAATACTTGGGCCGGAATGTGACACTAGCTCCACTAACACCCAAGCAAGTTTACGAAGATCAGTTGAAGATGAAGGCATCAATAGAAAAATCAAAAGAAAGCGATCGGAAAAATGAGAAAGAAAAAGAGAAAAATTTAAAAAAAAGAGGGGCAAGAAATTAAGTGATAAAACAAGAGAGTGTGAAAAAAAAGAAGAGGAAACGAAGGAAGAAAAAGAAAATGGAAAAATGAGTGTTTTTCCAAAAGCCAGAGATATTTGAAAGGCTTTATGTGTGAGACAACCGATGTATGTCTTACTATACAAGGAGTCATTTTTGAACACTAACAACTTACCCGAGAATCTTCCTTCTTCTGTGTTGTCTCTGATTCAGGAATTCAAGGACATCTTTCCAGAAGAGATACCAAGTGGTTTACCGCCTATTCGAGGCATAGAACACCAAATTGACTTGGTACCGGGAGCTTCACTGCCCAATCGACCTGCGTACCGGAGCAATCCCGAAGAAACAAAAGAGCTCCAAAAGCAAATCACTGAATTGCTAAAAAAGGGATATATCCAAGAAAGCCTTAGTCCATGCGCGGTACCGGTGTTACTAGTGCCAAAGAAAGATGGTTCGTGGCGGATGTGTGTAGACTGTCGCGCCATCAACAAGATTACCATCAAATACCGACATCCGATACCCCGACTCGATGACATGCTCGACGAGTTGAGCGGAGCTCGAATCTGTACAAAGATTGACCTCAAAAGTGGTTATCACCAAATTAGGATGCGAGAAGGCGATGAGTGGAAAACGGCTTTCAAAACAAAGTTAGGTTTGTATGAATGGTTGGTAATGCCATTCGAACTTACAAACGCTCCGAGTACTTTTATGCGACTTATGAATCATGTTTTACGAGCTTTTATTGGCAAATCATGTGTTGTTTATTTTGATGACATATTAGTGTACAGCAAATCTTTGGAGGATCACCTCCAACATTTACGTGCGATCTTAGAAACACTGCGGAAAGAAGTATTGTACGCCAATCTCGAGAAATGTTCTTTTTGTACTGACAAGGTTATTTTCTTAGGATACGTCGTAAGTGCAAATGGATTAGAAGTGGACCAAGATAAGGTTAGAGCAATCCAAGAATGGCCCCGTCCTACAACGGTTAGCCAAGTACGAAGTTTCCATGGGTTGGCTAGTTTTTACCGTCGATTCGTGCCCAACTTCAGCACGATAGCCGCTCCTTTAACGAGCGTGATCAAGAAGAATTCAGCTTTCCATTGGTCCGATGAGCAAGAACGGTCTTTTAAGGCCCTTAAAGAATGTCTTGTTAAAGCTCCATTGTTATCCCTTCCTGACTTTACTAAAACTTTTGAAATTGAATGTGATGCATCAGGAGTAGGGATCGGAGCCGTTCTAACTCAGAATGGAAGACCGGTGGCGTACTTCAGCGAGAAATTGAACGGAGCTGCACTCAATTACCCCGTGTATGACAAAGAGATGTACGCTCTAATAGATCGCTTGAAACGCGGCAACATTACTTGAGACCGAAAGAGTTTGTTATTCATTCAGATCATGAAGCACTCAAGTATATTAAAGGTCAGCACAAGCTCAACAAACAACATGCTAAATGGATCGAGTATTTAGAATCATTTTCGTACGTAATTAAGTACAAGAAAGGTAAGGAAAATGTAGTAGCGGATGCGTTATCACGAAGGTACAATTTATTAACCTTTCTTGATTCTAAAGTACTTGGTTTCCATCATATTAAGGAATTGTATGCTAACGATGCTGATTTTGGCAATGTCTATAATGATTGTGAGAGTGGTGCTTTTGATAAGTTTTACAGGCATGAAGGATTCCTTTTCAAGGAAAACAAGATTTGTATACCGCAAGGTTCTATACGAGACATGCTTGTGATAGAAGCACATAGTGGTGGCCTTATGGGTCACTTTGGAAGAGACAAAACATTGTCCACTCTTAAAGAACATTTTTTTGGCCAGGAATGAGCAAGGATGTTGAACGAATTTGTGAACGTTGCATTGCTTGCAAACAAGCCAAATCACGGGTCCAGCCTCATGGTTTATATACGCCCCTTCCTATTCCAGACACTCCGTGGGTCGACATTTCCATGGATTTCATCCTTGGATTACCAAGATCAAAAACCGGGAAGGACTCAATTTTTGTCGTAGTTGATCGTTTCTCTAAAATGTCCCATTTTATCCCTTGTTCTAAGACTGACGATGATGTGCATATTGCAAACTTGTTTTTTAGAGAAATCATACGATTGCATGGAGTTCCGAAGACGATCGTATCTGATCGGGACGTAAAATTTTTAAGTCACTTTTGGCGAACTCTGTGGGGAAAGTTAGGGACAAAACTACTATTCTCGACCACGTGTCATCCTCAAACGGATGGACAAACCGAAGTAGTGAACCGAGTCCTATCAACTTTGTTGCGAGCATTGGTGCAAAAAAATCTCAAAACATGGGAAGACTGTCTGCCCCACATCGAATTTGCTTACAATCGAACTGTTCATTCTGCAACTAAATTTTTGCCTTTCGAGATTGTTTACGGGTTTAACCCTCTCACTCCTCTTGATTTATTGCCACTGCCTTCAGATAAATTTATTCATTCTGATGCTAGGAAAAAGGCGGATTACATAAAGGAACTGTATCGAAAGGTGCGTGAGAATATTGAAGCAAAAACCAAGCAATACGTCCAACGAGCTAACAAAGGTCGTAGACGTATTCTCTTTGAACCAGGGGACTGGGTTTGGGTCATATGCGAAAAGAAAGGTTTCCCAAGCAAAGGCGATCTAAACTTCTCCCAAGGGGGGATGGCCCATTTCAAGTCATTGACCGCATAAATGGCAACTCGTACAAATTAGACTTGCCAGGTGACTATAATGTGAGCGCAAGTTTTAATGTTTCTGATCTTTCTCCTTTCGATGTAGGTGATGATTCGAGGACGAATCAACTTAAAGAGGGAGGGGATGATACGATCTCACCTACGAAGCCTGTGACAGACGTCAACCATGACCCGATGAGGCTACCTAATGGGCCAATTACACGTTCCCGAACCAAACAATTCAAAGAAGCTGCAATGGTGTTGGTGGCACAAATTTGGGATGACCATAAAAGAGAGCCCAAAAACATGCTGAACTCATATAACTTATTTGAAGTTGAATATACTAGCTAGTCCGACTGCTAGTTTATTTAACACTTTAATTTACGCATGTTTTAATTTTAATTTTCAGTAGTGACTTCATTTTCGTATTTCATATTTTAAATGGTACAAGTTTTTAGTTAGTCTTTGTCGAAATTGAATATTAGTATGTTCTTACCTAGTGTTTAAATAAAGTGATTAAAATGTGTGCTAATTTATGTTCAACCGAATTTTTACTAATGTTGGTTTATATGTTTGTAGTTTGCTCCACGTTATTTTTAAGCAAGATGGATGACAACAATGGAAGGCATAAATTAAATAAATAATGCAAGACCATGGACAAATGAGGACAAACATCAAGGAACATGCGGCACTAAGAATGGAAGAATTAAAATTTTAATTAGTGGAGGGCACCTAGCATGGATTTGATGAAAACAAATGGACGGCATAGTGGAGGGGTGGAATAAACTATGAAATAAAACATGTGTGAATTAAGCCTATATGGACGGCAAGATGGGAGTTAGTGCTTGAAGTCTTAACTATGTGGGTGCATAAGAAATGGAGCAAGAATATGCGTGAGGGTGCATGAGGAATGGAACATAAAATGAGAATTAAACAATTAGGCATGTGCTAGTGGAATATTAAAGAAATTGGAGCATGTATGGCTAGAATTTTTGACGGCAATACTTGGATTAAATAAATTGAAGTGCAAAAACCACCATGAGATAAATTAAAATAGAGATAATAGGAGCTTGGTAGTGGACGGCGGTTAATGGGAGAATAAATAATTGAAGATCAAGCTTGGTGATTAGTGGAACAATCAATTAATTTGGACGGCAAGCTAATGTTTGGGGAGCTTGGAATTTAAAAGTATTTTGCTAAATTGAAGGTGCATGGACGGTAGACACTTGGAGCATGAATTGGAGTTTAAAAATTATTTATTTTGAGATAGTGCAAATTGAAGGCACCCACGAGAATTAAAACACTTTCAAGCTTGTATTTTTGGCCATTCGGCTAGTGGCTATAAATAGGACGTTTATTTGTAAAAAGATAGACAGAACTTGAATTTTAATGAAAAGAAGCATTTCTTTTGGTGAGTATTCACTCTCCTTATTCTCGAGGTTTGAATTGACTTATCTAGTTATCTAGTGGCGTCGTTCTTTCCTTGTTTTGAACTTATCATCCTAACGGGTGTGGCGTTCATTTACCTATACCGTTGGTTCCTATCTCGCTAGATAGTGGGTCTCGGTTTTATCTCAAAACTCATTCCATCAATTTGAAACTTATAAGGTTCGGGTCTTTAATTTTTATTAAAGGTTCTTTCTTGTTTCAAATACCCTATCACCTATCTTTATCTTTCAGAGATTTTATTTCCAATAAAATTATCCTTTTGTTAATTAAACGAGAAACTACCTAATTTATGATCGGGCAACATTTACGATTCGCCTCCTAACCCGAGACGGACCGTTATCACACCCCTTTCCTTTACATATTTCAGGTGACCCGTAGGTCGCGGATGCGGAGCCGGGGCGGACTCGAGGTGGCCATTGCATTTGTATTCAGGTTTTGTTTTAAATTACTCTTTTGGTTTTACTTACTTTAAATTTGGTATTTGGTTGTAATAAGGCCATCTAGATTATTACTTCGGGATTATTAACTTTGTTAAATACTTTTGAAACTGCGATTGATCATAAAAAAAAAACTCGGCTAAAATGGAGAAAACCAATAAAATGAATGTTTTCCAAAACTTTTGCAACTTAACGAGACTTTCAAAACCTTACCATCGGGTAAAAGGGCAAGCAAGTAGTAACAAACGAGTTAATTCGATTTTCTTTAAACAAAACTCTGAAATGACTTAACAATCTACCCCAACTTGTCCCTGTTTTCTACAGTCAAAACATTTCTTTTACGATTTAACACAACAACTGGTTTTGCACACTAGAACGATTTTTCCCTGTGACATGCCGGATTCACTCGTAACGTTTTGAATGGGTTTGGTGTGTTACAGCTGAAATGGTCTCTGATCCAATTGACATAGCAGCAAAACTAAATGTAAATGTAGAAGTGAAAGATGTACTAACCACTAACATGGATCCTAAACTGATATTGAATGAAAGTGTAGAAGAGCCTGTACACTTTCTAGCCATAGTAGAGAAGGTGCCAACCGATGAGGTCGAGGAGTTTGATTCATTCTCATTCAACAATGGTAGCAAGGCTCGAGTAACCAAAGCCTCATGAAATAAGGAGAGGAGGAAGCTTGAAGCAATAATACCCCGAAAAATAATTTGGGGTTGGCTCAGATTTGGTACTAGATGGCTCACAATGTGGATGTCACGTCAGTCGAAAATAAAGCATTATCAATGGAATCGGCCGAAAAGGCTAGTTCATATACATCGACAAATGAACAATTGTCGAATCAAAGTTTCGTGAACAAGCTGGAAGTTCTTCTATGGTGGCAACACGGATCATCCCATTTTTTAAAGAACTTCCACTTCTTGTTGTAAATTGTTTCGTTTATTATATCACTATAGTATTTAATTCATTTTATTTTATTTATTAATTTATTTTCCTTAATATTATATTTCATATTTCATATTTCTTGTCATAGTTTTTTCTTTTAGGTACTGCCTGGCTGGTTAGAGCAAACAAACCTCGATGTCAATACATCAACAAGGATTCGACCTTCTTAGGGAAGTTTTCTTGTTTGAGCTTTAATCATTTTACAATAAGGGCAATGTATGCTCTAAAGTGTGGGGGCAGTACATCAAAACTAATTTATATTAGGATTTACTTTTATTTGAATTGTTTTAAAGTAGGATACGTATGTACCAAACACTTTGAAATTCAAGAGGAAGGGACAAAACAGAGTCGGTGTCACAACATGGAATCTCTATGTCACAACAATGATAATAGATTCAAGGAATCGAGCAAGTCAACTAGATGTCACGACACAGCACCTCTGTGTCGCGACAAAGTGATCAGTTTACCCTAAAATACAAAAATTTTAAAGTGTGTTGCAACATCAACCCCTGTTACGACATCGATAACCTACTAGGGGTGTCGCGATATGGAACCCCTATGTCACGACATCGCTGCAAATTTCTGCAAGGGTCAAACCGACCTGTCGCACAGGTTTTAACCTTATTTAACCCGATTTGTAACCTACAAGTAACAAATTTTAAACCCAAAACACTTGTACACTCATTAACCTTAAACTCTTTCTAAAACCTTAAAAACCCTTATTTTCTTTTTCATCTTCTTTTGCTTCTTTTTCTAGTATTTTCACTTGGTGTAGGAAAAATACTCCACATCAACAAGGAATTGCAACAAATCTTCACATGGAATCACAAGCTTTCCGACAAGGTTACAGGTTCCAACTAGAATTTTATTGTTGCATTACATCGGTTCTTATTTACCTTGAAACATATTTATTGATCTAGGTTAGTTCTTTCAGTTAGAATACTATTGAGAAAGCCTCTAACTTCAACACTTTTCGAATGGTTTTGTCATATGCTGCTTTATAGAAGAAACGGGTATGCATAGGGACGTGGATCTACCACTACATGAAAAGATGTATTAGCGACCAGAAAGTGGGAGTTTTCTTTCCCCACTTAGTCACGGCCTTGTGCAAAAGAGTCGGAGTTCCAATGAAAACTACTAAATAGTTCATGAAGCCATCCAAAAGTATTATAAAGGAAGCACTATAACGTAATATACGGAGTTTCAACAAAAATAAATAAGGGATTGGAACAAAATCCAGAAAGAAAAGATGGACGTCTTGGCCTCATTCAAATGAAAATTAAAATCAGGATCTAGAAAAATAGAAAGAAATTGGCAGGAGTAGTATTCCATAAATGGAATGGATGATAAGATGAATGCAAGAAACAAGCCTGGTTCTTCAAGAATTTGTAGGACAGAACAATATGAAAGTATCAAACTATTCACCAGACATGTTTGGTCCAAGGCATTCCCATCATGAAGCAAAAGAACAAAGAAGTGAGGAAAGGGAGGATAGCGAAGATGACAAAGCTGAAGAGGAAGGGAATGAGATGGATTTCGAGGATGATGATTGACCAAACTTTTTATATTTTTTTTTGGATTATAATTAATTTTGGAAAATTTTTATTTCTGAGTAGGTTAACAGTAGATTTATATATATTCTTCGTTGTTTAAAGTTTCTTTGTAGGAACCTCACATGAAAGAAGCATGAAATTTACGAGCTTGTAACGAACAAAGGAAGGAAGCACCTACCATTAGAATGCGAGAATCTCACGAACAATAGGGTAACTTCATTCCTTACCTATAGTGGTGCACATTAGGGACAATGTTCTATCTAAAGTGTGGGGGTAACATAGGAATTTTTTTTATGCTGTTCTTTTAATTTCTATTGTCAAATATGTGTTTGAGCTTGTAGAAATACAAGTGATTGGTTAGGAGCATGTATATAGGTTAATTGTAACAGCCTGTTTTTAGTCAAATTGGAATAGTGGTTTTGGACCACAAAACTGAAGTTGAAATAATTATTTTATTATTATTTTAATGTCTAAAGTATGATATTATGTTGGTGTAAAAATTCTGTTAAGAAGTTTTATTGTTCGAATAGTCAATTTGATAAAAGGACTAAATCGCGTACAGTGTACAACTTGAGTTCTACCGTATTTAGAAGTCAAATTTTGGGGGCATATTGTTTCAGCGAAAGGTATAAGAGTTGATCCGAGCAAGATTTAAGCAGCTTTTGATTGGAAACCACAGAAAAATATATCCGAAGTTAGAAATTTTTTGGGGTTAGCTGGCTACTATCGACGTTTTATTAAAGGATTTTCGATGATTGCTACACCGATGACCATACTACTACAGAAAGATGTGAAGTTTGAATGGTCAAAGAAATGTCAACAGAGTTTTCATCGATTGAAAGCATTGTTAACTGAGGCACTAGTGTTGGTTCAACCTGAATTAGGTAAAGAGTTTGTGATTAATAGTGACGCGTCATTGAATTGTTTGGGTTGCGTGTTGATGCAAGAAGGAAAAGTTATAGCTTATGCCTCCAGATAGTTTAAACTGCATGAAAAGAACTATTCGGCGCACGATTTAGAATTGGTTGCTATTGTATTTGCATTGAAAATTTGGAGACATCATTTGTACGGTGAAAAATGCCTTATCTTTACCGATCATAAAAGCTTAAAGTATAGTATGACTCAGAAAGATCTGAACTTGCGACAACGGAGATGTATCAAGGTACTAAAACACTATGAGTTAGTAATCGAGTATCATCCAAGGAAAGCAAATGTAGTTGTAGATGCTTTGAGTAGAAAATCTTTGTTTGCTTTGAGAGCAATGAATACAAGACTAAATTTGTCCGATGATGGTTCGATTCTAACAGAGTTGAAAGCTAAACCAGTTTTTCTGCAACAAATTTGTGAAGCGGAAACGGAGCGTTTCTTGAACTTAGGGGTAGGCACTACCCCTTTTTCCCCTTTACTGGCACTCGCATCCATTGAGGAACACTTAATCAGAAAACCCGGTTAACTAACAGACGAGATCTTAAACGAATATAGCTTTTAACTTAAACACCTTACCGAAAGGATCTGAACCCGAGACCTCTCCTAATCCCTGTCGTTCTGCCCCTAAAAGGTCATAGTTAGAATCGGCCATCCTTAAAAACAATATGGCCTTTGGCCGACTTCTTCAATGTCACTTACCTTGCTCGACTAGATCCCGAAATCGTCACTTGCTTATGGAGTCTGTCGAAATTCCTATAGGGTACATGTTAAAGTCAGCCTTTATTGTACAAGATCTATAGGAATGGCCCTTGGTCGAATACTACACATTTCTTACCTTGGATCTCAAAATCTCGAAAGATCTCCACTTGAAGTCGGCTACAATTAAATCCCGAAATCCCCCTTCAAGGTTTCGGCCAAGGAGAAGAGGAGGGATTAAAGTCTTGATTTTCGACAGTCAGAGAAAGAGAAAGAACAAGAAATCACCAAAGAAAAGATCCTTACCGAATAGAGTGACCAAAATGCAAATGGTTCACTAGCTCTAAATGTTGACAAGAGGAGAAAGATGCTCAATTTTCAGCTTTTATTGATAATGGAATCGGTGAAAGAGAAAGATGAGAGAAAGAAGGTTGCGGCTATGGTGTTTCGGCTTTTGGAGTTTGTGAAAAAGAAGAGAGAATAAGGGACTACAAGATTCGGCTGAGACTCCCAAATAGAGATGGAATGTTCGGCCACCAAAAGAATAGGTATAGAATTGAGGTTGAGAGGAAGAAAAGTAGTATAGGAGAAGGCTAGAAGAATTCGGCAATGGTGTGCTTTGAGAGAGAGAGGTTTCGGCCTAAGCAAGGTAAAAGAGTAGAGAAGGGAAATAGGCTAGCTTCGGCTTACAATTTCGGTAGTTGATCACCATACAATTTCGGTATGAAAGAATAAAATGAGAGTACGCAAAAAAATGAACTAAATTTTGGCTAGAAAGAAGACTAATTCGGCACCTTGCTAACACCAAATTTCGGCACACCCAAACTCTCCTCAACCCGACTATGCACCACTCAAGAGTCCCTCAATCGGCCACCACCTTCCCTCCTCCCACATCCCTTATTTTTCTCCACATTTTCCTCCCCTCCTCTCATTCAAAAGAGTTTGAATGAGTCAATCCTTATCTTCCCTCTTAGCCGAATTTTCAAATGGATTTGACTTGATCTTCCACTCATCCCTTCAGAGTCCCCATGCCGTCCATCACTGCTCTCCCTAACCGCAAAAAGGCAACTCTAAACGCTCCTTGTGCTGCTCGAACCTAGGCCCTTCATACCTCCTGAGGCGTCACTCCCCTAAGCTCTAAGTGGCGCCTCCCTTGCCACTTTAGTAGCTCAGTACTTGTGTCTAAATCCTCTTACAATTTTTCTTAAGGCCTATCTTGCTTCGCTCCACTTCAAGACTTAAAATCCAATACTTTTCTAAGGCATTCACCTACATTCTAAAGTTCCCGAAGTCCCCAAAACACACTCAAACCATACATAGACATGCTACCACATATATTTAAGTGAAAATGCATAACCCCTAGATCCCGGATATTACAGTTCTACCCCCTTAAAAATAATTTCGACCCCGAAATTACCTGGCTGGAATAAGTGAGGGTATTGCTGTTGAATTGCTTCTTCCAGTTCCCACGAAGCTTCTTCCGATCCATGGTTACGCCATAACACTTTGACTAAAGGAACTGATTTCCTTCGCAACACCTTCACATCTCGCTCTAGAATCTGAATCGGCTCTTCCTCGTAGGACAAATCTGGTCTCAGCTCCACCTCTTCAACTGGTACTACATGAGATGGATCTGATCGGTAACGACGTAGCATCGAAACATGGGACACATCGTGCATCTGCCTCAATTCCGAAGGCAACTCTAACCGATATGCCACTGGTCCAACCCGCTTCAAAACCCGATAAGGTCCTATAAACCCGGGACTTAACTTTCCCTTGCGACCAAATCTCATCACCTTCTTCCACGACGAAACCTTAAGAAACACCTGATCCCTCTCAGCAAACTCTATTTCCTTCCGCTTAAGATCTGCGTACGAATTTTGCCTGTCAGATGCCTCCTTGAACCGTGCCTGAATTACCATAACCTTTTCTTCGGATTCTGCCACAATCTCTGGACCCAGATCCTGACGTTCCCCCAATTCTGTCCAACACGTTGGAGTGCGACACTTCCATCCATACAATGCTTCATACGGTGCCATCCGAATACTGGCTTGATAGCTGTTATTGTACGCAAACTCTGCTAAAGGCAAAAACTCTTCCCTGCTTCCTCTAAAATCTATCACACATCCCCTTAACATATCCTCTAACACTTGGATTACTCGCTCAGACTGGCTGTCTGACTGTGGATGAAATGCCGTACTGAAATCTAACCTGGTGCCCAAAGCCTGATGCAATGCTTTCCAAAACCGAGACGTAAACCTCGGGTCCCTATCCGAGATAATCGACACCGGCACTCCATGCAACCTCACAATTTCTGCCACATACAACTCGCCAACTTCCACAAAGAATAATCAACCCGCACTGGTATGAAATGCGCAGACTTCGTCAATCGATCCACGATCACCCATACCGAGTCTTTCTTAGTAGGCGTAAGGGGAAGCCCACTAACAAAGTCCATGGTGATTCTTTCCCACTTCCACTGCGTAATCTTTATCGACTGAAGCAACCCTGACAGAACTTGGTGTTCAGCCTTGACTTGCTGACACGTCAAGCATTTCCCTACAAATTTTGTAACTTCCCGCTTAAGACCAGGCCACCAAAACTGATCCCGTAGATCCCTGTACAACTTACTACCTCCAGGATGCATAGCATAAGGGCTACTATGCGATTCCTGAAGAATCCTTTGTTTAAGCTCGCCATCCTTTATCCGACGAACCGCATATACCAGACCTGGTTGTCTCGCCTCCGTATTACCACCACCTCTACTCGGAGTTCCGCGACCTCTACTAGAACCATTACCTCTGCCATTCAGACCACGACCCCTCGACGGCTGCTGTCCACCTCTGCCAGCCTGACTAAAACCCTGACCTGCTGGTCGATTCCTATCTGTATCCATCGGACAATCCCTAATCATATGATCCTTGGACTCGCACTTAAAACATCCCCCTGTCTTTTTCCAACATTCTCCTGGGTGCATCTTTCCACACTGAGCACAAGTACGGTATTGTCCTCCCATAGCAACCTGCTACCCTCGCGGCCCATCAACTCTAGGTCTCTTTTGAAAATTCCCAGACGTCCCTGAAGACCCATAGCTCATCTTAATCCTATTCTGACCTCTGTCCCGGTTCTGTCTCTCAGTCCGCTTAACTTCTTCAGCTATCCACGCCTTATCCACTAAGACTGCAAAGTCTCTTTCCCGATGCGGAGCAATCAACACTCGCAGCTCATCTCTCAACCCATCTTCAAATCTGACACACCGCTCATAATCAGTAGCTACAATCCCTCTGGCATACTGGCTAAGCCGCAAAAACTCCACTTCATATTCTGCTACCGACTTATTTCCTTGCACTAAATTCAGAAACGCCTTTCTCTGCGAGTCTATGTAGCTAGCTCCGACGTATTTCCCCTCAAACTTAACCTTAAAATACCAAGTTGAAACACCCCAAACCCGGCCCACAAGCCCTGACCGGATCTGGCATGCTCCTTGAGTAAAACTCGTTTTGTCATTTTGGAAAACATGGTGATTTCGAGGAAAGGAAAATAGATTCAAAGTACGATCTTGTTGAAAACCGTGTTGTGATTTAAATTTGTATCTCATCAAAACATTATTTTCATGACTTTTGAAACTTTATTAAAATGAAAACTGAATTTGGAACTTATTATTATTTTGGAACCTTAGATGTTTAGGTGTTCAAACAGTTTAAGGTGTTTGTCGAAAATATTTAATCATTTAATTGAAGTTGAGCGTAGTAGAATAAAAATTTAAAACGCAAAAGTAAAACAGCTAATAGTGGCCTTATTACAAAAATATAACCCAAAATAAATCCCAAAATAATAAAAGAAAACGTGATAAGTGTAATTAAAATTAAACCCGAAATACTGAGTTGAGCAATGGCCACCACAAAGTCCCTGCTAACCTGGTCCAACACGCTAGGTATCACCTGAAAAAGATATCCCACGAAGGGTGAGTCAACAGACTCAATGTGTAACAGTACACTAAAACCCAATTGATCATAGCCTTAATGATAACATATAGCAAAGCCCATTTAGACATATTCGGCCATAAGCCCATACATAGCATAATGAATCATAAATCACATGTACATATCAAGTGAAATGCAATCCCGAGCCCACCTAGATCTCCATCCGCTACACACCACCCGTACCTGCCAATCACACTGTGGGGATTACTAAATCGACCCTCCATCCGCTACACACCATCGAAGGCAGTCGCTGTAGTCAACTGCACATCGCCCTTATAATTTGTGGCATAGCCACCAGATAATTGTGACAAAGTCACCGGAATCATAATATGTGACAAAAGTCACCGGATAGAGATCCTTACCGAATAGAATGACCAAAACGCAAATGGTTCACTAGCTCTAAATGTTGACAAGAGGAGAAAGATGCTCAGTTTTCGGCTTTTATTGATAATGGAATCGGTGAAAGAGAAAGATGAGAGAAAGAAGGTTGCGGCTATGGTGTTTCGGCTTTTGGAGTTCGCGAAAAAGAAGAGAGAATAAGGGACTACAAGATTCGGCTGAGACTCCCAAATGGAGATGGAATGTTCGTCCACCAAAAGAATAGGTATAGAATTGAGGTTGAGAGGAAGAAAAGTAGTATAGGAGAAGGCTAGAAGAATTCGGCAATGGTGTGCTTTGAGAGAGAGAGGTTTCGGCCTAAGCAAGGTAAAAGAGTAGAGAAGGGAAAGAGGCTAGCTTCGGCTTACAATAAACAAATAGAAAGAAGGAAGAAAAGCAAATGACCTCAATGGTCTTTAGATGATTCGGCCAAAGTTTACCAAAAGAGAAGGAGAGTTGATCACCATACAATTTAGGTATGAAAGAATAAAATGAGAGTACGCAAAAAAATGAACTAAATTTTGGCTAGAAAGAAGACTAATTCGGCACCTTGCTAACACCAAATTTCGGCACACCCAAACTCTCCTCAACCCGACTATGCACCACTCAAGAGTCCCTCAATCGGCCACCACCTTCCCTCCTCCAACATCCCTTATTTTTCTCCGGATTTTCCTCCCCTCCTCTCATTCAAAAGAGTTTGAATGAGTCAATCCTTATCTTCCCTCTTAGCCGAATTTTCAAATGGATTTGACTTGATCTTCCACTCATCCCTTCAGAGTCCCCATGCCGTCCATCACTGCTCTTCCTAGACGCAAAAAGGCAACTCCAAACGCTCCTTGTGCTGCTCAAACCTAGGCCCTTCATACCTCCTAAGGCGTCACTCCCCTAAGCTCTAAGTGGCGCCTCCCTTGCCACTTTACTAGCTCAGTACTTGTGTCTAAATCCTCCTACAATTTTTCTTAAGGCCTATCTTGCTTCGCTCCACTTCAAGACTTAAAATCCAATACATTTCTAAGGCATTCACCTACATTCTAAAGTTCCCGAAGTCCCCAAAACATACTCAAACCACACATAGACATGCTACCACATATATTTAAGTGAAAATGCATAACCCCTAGATCCCGGATATTACATTAATGTTGCCAAACAAAATTTGTGTACCAAAGAATTCCAAATTCATTCAGAAAATTTTGCACGAAGCACACATCGATTGCCTATCTGTTCACTTGGGGAGTACCAAAATGTACAATGATCTGAAACAATTGTATTGGTGGTCGGATCTGAAGTGAGACATTTCAAAATTCATATTGAGATGTTTAGTTTGTCAACAAGTCAAAGCCAAACATCAAGTGCCTTCAGGATTACTACTGTAACACCCCTAACCCGTATCCGTCGCCGGATTAGGGCTACAGGCGTTACCGGATAGATCGAAGACTTTTATAGACAGTTCATAAAACAATTCATCAATCGCAATCAAAGTGTCCCTTTTACAGGTCAACGAGACTTAATCATGCTTTAGAATAGGGTCGAGACTAAACTGAACACATAATAAAATTCTCAAGAATTTAAGACTTTTCTAATTTTCAGAGGTCACATGCTCGTGGCGGCAGGTCGTGTGCCTCCCACGGCTACCAGGCACACCCATGTGTCCTAGCCATGCCAAAACAGAGTATGTATATTGACTTATCCACATGGCCACTAGCCACGCCCGTGTGTCATGGCCGTGTAAAATTAGGCTAGCTACTGACTTATTCACACGGCCACAGGGCACACCCCTGTGCCATAGCCGTGTATGCAAAATAGGCCATTTGCAAGGCCAAAATGCCACCCACACTTGGGTCAAACCTACAATCAATATACCAATTCATTTCATGCACAATTGACATCCACAAACATATCAAATTAATCAACAAATCTTTACATCCAATCTCATTTCCAATCATGCCAATTTACACGACTAAAACACATATACACTCAAACATGATTCATCTACATTTACCTTTCATATAATCATTCCTTTGCTCAAACATACATACCCATAATGCATTCATATGCTTACAATAGCTTTGGCCATTTTATTAGCTATCAAGTCATACCAAATCATGCATCACATATCATATTCATTCATGCATAAAACCATTTATCTAGCCATATCTCACGGCTATTTATATACATTTCAAACACAATCCAAAATGACTAGCCTATACATGCCATATTTACTATAAACACATTTTCAAAGTACCAAAACGAGTTTGAGTAGTGTGATGATGATCCTCGATGGTCCCCGAACCTTCAGTAGCTTTGACGATCTATAAAACAGAGCAAACACAAACAGAGAGTAAGCTTTCAAAACCTTAGTAAGTCATATACAAATGATAAACTGTAATATGAACATATTTTAATCCCACATTTAGCATACTTTTGGATGATTTAAGCCTTGAATTGTGTAACTTGGTGATCTTAATCCTTTATTTTCATGTTTTATATTCAGGAGAGCACCGGAGGATGAAAAGAACGAGAAAAGGGCCCAAAACAGAGTAAATGCGCCATATCACGAAATCAACACGGCCTGGGCCCAAGACCACACGGATAACAGACTCGAACACAGCCTGACCACGATTCACACGGGCGTGTGTCATGGGCGTGTCCCTGACGTGAGAAAGAAGAGTTTCAGTCGGATTAAGGCAATTAGAGGCAAAGAAAGCCATTCCAAAAGCCTACATAAACACCCTAGAGGCCAACCTTCAGGGGGAGTCCGATTAGGAGTCCAGTTGGAGAGTCCAGCTAGGCGTCCAGCTAGGCCAAGGAGCCGAGCCAAAGAGGCCAGAATTATGGGATTCACTCGAAGAATAGCCAGTTGATTCATCTCAAGAAGCCAGAGTTATACTCAAGACGGAGGATCTCTCCTTCAATTCCTTCAAGGGGTTTTAGGGTTTTCTTATGTTTTGTTTTATATTTTCTTTTGAGATGTATTCTTTTATCATTATGAACTAAACCCCTCAAATACCTGAGGGGGATGAAACCTAAAATGAATCTTGTTACCATTTGCTGAACTATATGATAAATACTTGATTTGTTCTTAACTGTGTGTTCTTAATTCTTGTTTTGGTATTTTTGGGATATTGATTCAAGTATTGATGTGCTTAGGTGGTACAGCAAAAGTCCCTGCCTAAGAGTATATCTAACATAGTTAAGCGGAGTTGCTCGCGCGCCTAGAAATAGGGTGATGGAAATTTGCCGAATTAGGGTCAAACCTAATATGGGAGTCCATAGATGAGTTAATGCAATTCTAGGCGTTTTAATTAGAAAGAGATTTCAATTAATCAACCTAGGGTTAGAAGTTAGTTGCCTCGAAAGAGGTATTAATATAAATTAGGATTCCTACGGATCAAGTCAAGTGAATAAATCGTCTAGTTCAGAGTTAGATAACAAGTGAAGTCTAGGTGGATTCTTCCTCGGGTATTGTCTTAATCAATTGGTTTTTCCCAAAGTTATTTTCCCCAATTCATTCTCTTTGTCTTTGCATCTTTAGCTTAGTTGTTAGTTAATTTTAGATTAGATAAAAATTCCTTTAATTCTTAGACTAAATAATAAAAAGAAAGTTAGTATTAGTACTTTTGGTTCCTTTGGGTTCGACAATCCAGTCTTGCCACAGCTATACTACTGTTCGATAGGTGCACTTGCCTCAATCGTTGTCGCAATTAGTTCTAGACTCGATCATTCTTTATATAAATTTTTAAGACTCTGATAGACACGATCAAGTTTTTGGCGCCGTTGCTAGGGAACTGAAATATTAAGAATGCTTAATTTTTATTATTTTAGCCATATTATATTTATTTTATTTTTGCAATTTATTTCTACTTTTCTAAATTTTCTTTTTTTCTTCTGGCAGGTACTTCTAGTTTATGACTAGAAGGAACTCGACAGGACCCCTGATTTATGATAGTGATATTGAAGGTACTGTTCACAGAAATCGTAGAGAAATAAGGCGACGCTTAAATTACATAGAAGAAGAGCAAGAAGTCGAAGCTAATACCACTGAAGAGATGGATGAGAATAATCCGCCACCTCAAGAGATGGTCGAACATCATGCTCCTCGAACTATGTATGATTATGCTAAACCTAATTCAACAGGAACTGAGTCAAGTATTGTTAGGCCTACTATTGCTGCAAATAATTTTGAACTGAAACCTAACACTATACATATGATACAACAATTTGTTCAGTTTGATGGTTTGCAAGATGAGGATCCTAACACACACTTAGCGAATTTTCTAGAATTCTATGATACCTTCAAAATAAATGGCGTTTCTAGTGATGCCATCTGTCTTCGGTTATATCCCTTTTCTTTGAGGAATAAAGCCAAACAGTGGTTGCATTCTCTTCCACAAGGATCAATCACTACATGGGATCAGATGACCAAAAACTTTTTATTGAAATATTTTCCGCCTGCCAAAGCGGCCAAATTGAGGAATGATATCTCTTTTTTTGTGCAGATGGATTTAGAGACACTTTACGACGCATGGGAGAGATACAAGGATCTATTGAGAAGGTGCCCTCACCACGGACTACCCTTGTGGCTACAGTTCCAAACTTTTTACAACGGTGTGAACTCTTCAACTAAAAAATTGATTGATTCACCCACCGGCGGAACCTTGAATAACAAAACTCCCGAGGCAGCTTACGAATTCATTGAAGAGATGTCACTGAATAACTATCAGTGGCAAGTAACAAGGACTAAGACAACAAAAGCAGCCAGTGTTTTCAACCTCGACACAGTATCCATGCTATCAAATCAGGTAGAAATGTTAAATAAAAAGGTTGATAGTTTATGTAGTTCCTTGCCGGTACATCCGGTAATGCAGTGCGAAACAAGTGGAGGTGTGGTGAATCCTGAGTACCCACCCTATGGACATGGCATGGAAAGCGAACAAATGAACTATATGGGTAACAATTTCAGATATCAAAATAACCCTTATAGTAATACTTATAATCTAGGTTGGAGGAACCACCCTAATTTTTCATAGGGTGGTCAAGGAAATCAGAGACTACAACCCCCTCCAAACTTCCAACAACAACCCTACCCACAGGAAAAGAAGCCGAACCTTGAGGAGATACTGATAAAATTTATAGCGATGTCAGAAACCCGTTTCCAAAACACCGAGACAGCACTCAAAAATCAAGAAGCATCAATCCAAGGGATCAAGAACCAGTTAGGGCAACTTACCAAGATCATATCAGAATGACCACAAGGCAGCTTGCCAAGCAACACTGAAACTAACCCAAATGAGCAACTTCAAGCCATAACAGCTCAGGATAGTGTAGGGTTAGATGAGCCCAAATTAAGCTAAGAGAATTTGGTAGAAAAAGGTAAGGTCGAGGTAAACCAAGAAAAGCCAAAACCAGTAATTAAAGAATACCAACCTCATATACCATACCCCAATGTGATAACGAAAGACGACACAGAGGAACAATTCGTTAAGTTTCTTAAACTTTTAAAGAAATTACATATTAACTTACCGTTTCTTGAAGCTCTTTCGCAGATACCAGATTCAAGAAAATTTTTAAAAGAGCTTTTAACAAACAAGCAGAAGTTAGATGAGGAATCGCATATCAAATTAAACGCAGTGTGCTCAGCAATGTTGCAAAATAAACCACTTGAAAATTGAATGATCCAGGGAGTTTTATAATTCCATGCTTAATTGGTAGATTATCTATTGATAATGCTTTAGCTGATTTAGGGGCGAGCATCAATGTTATGCCTTATAAATTGTTTAAACAACTAGGTCTAGGGAAACCCAAACAAACTAGGATGAGCATTCAATTTGCTGATAAAATTGTTAGAATTCCTAGGGGTATAATTGAAGATGTTCTCGTGAAAATTGATAAATTCGTATTCCCAGAAGACTTTGTCATTTTAGACATGGATGAGGACAATAGTATCCCATTAATTCTAGGAAGGCCCTTTTTCGCAACTGCCGGGACTAAAATTGATTTTAGTGCAGGTGAACTCATACTTTGTGTAGGTGACGAATCAATCAGTCTTCAAGCTGAGAATATAAATTCAATTAACAACCATTCGTTCAAACCTTCTTCGCAGGAAGCACCATGAAATACACAACTGAGCCAGATCCTAGACCTCATGCCAACAAGGAAACAACTTATGAGGAATGAAGGCTTCAGATCGATGAACCTGACGAGTGGAAGACACACTTCAAAGAGAAATTAGGAATACACAAAGCAGAACCAACGCCATTCCATGGGATAGACAAATTTAAGATTGGAGATCAGGTATTGTTAGATAAAGCAGACCCTCGAATACCTCCTCCTGACCCTAATACAAACAAAGAAATCTCTTTTAGGGTACTCAAGGTTTTCCCATACGAAACAGTCAAGGTAAGTAATCCTACATTCAGAACTTTTAAAGTAAACGATACTCGACTTAAGCTTTAACATGATAGTAAAACTGATAGCATGAGAGAGGATGTTCAACTCTTCAAACCACCTTGATTATGCGAATGAGAGGTAATTCTAGCTTAAGACTATAAACGAGCGCTTCTCGGGAGGCAACCCGAGCACTAACCCCATTAATTTTCACATTTTTATTTTTACTTTTACTTTTACTTTTTAGCACCTAACTATAAACTACCCAAAGTGTAAATTTCCGCACCACACGGCCTTGCAGATGTCGTGGCCGTGGCCATGTGGAAGCTACGGATGTACGTACTAACATGGAAGAGATAGTACGACACAGAACGAAAAATATCTTCAAGCCACGAGGCCCAACTAAACACCACGGCCATGCGATGCGGCCGTGGCCGACACTGTTTTAGCAACACGGGCGTGGCGACCTGCACATGGGCGTGGAAGAAACGAACGAAGCATAACACGGCCATGCAACACGACCGTGTGACTCGACACACCCACGATACATGGGCGTGGGGATGTACCAGACATGAATTTTCTATTTAAAACCACCCCTCTCCCCTTCTTACCTACTCCCCACCCTTCTTCTTCTTTTACACCTCCTCTCCATTCTTCATTCTCAATTTTCTTTGTTCTCATGACTCTAGCTCTAATAATATCCATGTCGAAGAAGCGGAAGGATCATAGCACAGTCCCCCTTTGTGAGATCGATCTACATAAGTTCATGCCGACCGCTTCATTTACTCGACAGGAAAAGGACTTTTGAATCCATCTAACTTTTCTTTTTATTTTCCCTTCTCTTTTATTTTCCTTTTCTCTAGTTTTATTTTACTTAGTTTAATCTATTTTCTTTCGTTTTCTTTAATTTAGGTTCTAAAGGCTGCTAGGGAATCACCACGACCACGACCATAGCCACGACACCACACCTTAGAAATCACACCCACCTCGCGAACCATCCAACAATAAGGACTTTTCAGTCCATTCATCTTTTGTTTTAGTTTTATTTCAATTTTTACACTATTTCTCTTTATCTTTCTTGTCTTTAATATATATTTAGTATATTTGGAATTATTCTTATTTTTTCTTGGCTAATTCTTCATGAGCTTATTAATTTCTTCATCTAGCCTTAGCTCGGTAGCAGCCACCATACCACAGGACTCTCAACTCAAGAAAACCATCCAAATTCAAGAAGTTTCACCTCTCCCTTTCTCTTAAAAATTTCATATATATCTTTGTACATTGAGGGCAATATACATCTTAAGTGTGGCGGGTGAATATTTATTTCGAGAAAGTGCCTAACTTTCTGCATTATTCTCAAATCCCTGAATTATGCCTTGAATTATACCTTGTTCTTAAGTAATTTTCCCATATTATGATTAGAATGAAATTTCCTGTAATTTATGATCTTTATTGATATGTTTTAGATTAAATCATTGATAATTGTGCAGTGATGATTTAAACTTTAGGAGACTAGAGAATCAAGCATGATGAGTCTATTTTCAAAAATTAAAATTTTGTTAGGTTGCCTACCTGAATCTAATTATTACCTTGAAGTTTGAAATTTACAAGGTTGATATCAAAAACCCATAATTTTGGTGAGATTTTGAGCTTTTAAGAGCATTCATTCTTTCGTGCTCACTTTTATTATGAATGTGTCAACATTGATTTGTTATTCTAGAACTTGCTTCGGTTATACATGTTGAGACCACATCAATTGATTTGATATACAGAGATGATAAAGGCACTTATGATTTAACCCACTCACTCCACCAAAAAAACCTACCTTCACAATTAACCCCTAGTGAACCCCTTTGATCCTAACAATCCTTTTTATTGACTCACCCACAAATATTAACCTAAAACCCATTCTGCATTTGTTATCACCATTCCTTGACTCTCTTTTTGTCGAGATTTGATTTTGAATAGTTTCCTAACTATGTTCTATATTTCAGTTGTTAAAGTTCTTTCTTATTATTGTAATGATTTGTTCTTAAAAAAATAGTATATTCAGTATTTGTTCTATGTAATTGAGCTTATATGTTTAAATTCCACATCTTGAGAAGAAGCTCATGTTATTAGTATTACAATTTTTTAGCTGATGTAATTATTTAGGATTAATTCATTTTTCTGGTTAGGTAAATTGTCAATTCAATCTCGATTCTAACCCTCTAATTAAGCCTTTATCCACACCTTTAACCTAAGCCCCGTTATAACCCTTTTTAAAGACCTTTTGATCTGTGTATCATCTCATTTTACAGTGGTGGAGATTTGATTTTCAGGCAAGCTTATGGGACTAACTTTTGAGTTCTTAATTTTGAACCTTAAACAATTTGAGTGATTTGAGTGAATCTTTAGTGAGGATGTCAACTCTTGTCAATTCTGAATTAGAGGTAATTATTTAAGTAAAAGGAAACGCCTATGTTTTCGTGCTATAAATATATGATTTGGCTTGTTTGAATCTTTAGGACCCTTTGAGTTAAATTATCAATGTATGAATTATCTTTGAATTATGATGAAACATTATTGATGAATATTATGAATTGAGGAAGTTCATTTTAATTGTGAGTTGAGAATTTTGCCTGAGGACAAGCAAATACTTAAGTGTGGGGGTATTTGATAAACCGTAATATGAACATATTTTAATCCCACATTTAGCATACTTTGGGATGATTTAAGCCTTGAATTGTGTAAATTGGTGCTTTTAATCCTTTGTTTTCATGTTTTATATTCAGGAGAGCACCGGAGGATGAAAAGAACGAGAAACGGGCCCAAAATAGAGTAAATGGGCCATATCACGAAATTAACACGGCCTGGGCCCAAGACCACACGATCATGCCTTATCAACAGACCCGAACACGGCCTGACCACAACTTACACGAGTGTGTGCCATGGGCGTGTCCCTGACGTGAGCAAAAAGAGTTTCAGTCGGATTAGGGTACCTAAAGGCAAAGAAAGCCATTCCAAAATCCTATATAAACACCATAGAGGCCAACCTTCAGGGGGAGTCCAGTTAGGAGTCTAGTTGGAGAGTCTAGCTAGGTGTCCAGCTAGGCCAAGGAGCTGAGCCAAAGAGGCCAGAATTGTGGGATTCACTCGAAGAATAGGCAGTTGATTCATCTCAAGAAGCCGGAGTTACACTCAAGACGGAGGATCTCTCATTCAATTCCTTCAGGGGGTTTTAGGGTTTTCTTATGTTTTGTTTTATCTTTCCTTTTGAGATGTATTCTTTTATCATTATGAGCTAAACCCCTCAAATACTTGAGAAGGATGAAACCTAAGATGAATCTTGTTATCGTTTGCTGAACTATATGATAAATACTTGATTTGTTCTTAAATGTGTGTTCTTAATTCTTGTTTTGGTATTTCTGGGTTATTGATTCAAGTATTGATGTGCTTAGGTGGTGGAGCAAAAGTCCCTGCCTAAGAGTAGATCTAGCATAGCTCAGCGGAGTTGCTCGCGCGCCTAGAAATAGGGTGATGAAAATCTATCAGATTAGGGTCAAACCTAATATGGGAGTCCATAGATCGAGTTAATGCAATTCTAGGGGTTTTAATTAGAAAGAGATTTCAATTAATCAACCTAGGGTTAAACATTAGTAGCCTCGAAAGAGGTATTAATATAAATTAGGGAATCCTACGGATCAAGTCAAGTTAATAAATCGTCTAGTTTAGAGTTAGATAACAAGTGAAGTCTAGGTGGATTCTTCCTCGGGTATTGTCTTAATCAATTGGTTTTTCCCAAAGTTATTTTCCCCAATTCATTCTCTTTGTCTTTGTATCTTCAGCTTAGTTGTTAGTTAATTTTAGATTAGATAAAAATTCCTTTAATTCTTAGGCTAAATAATAAAAAGAAAGTTAGTATTAGTACTTTTGGTTCCTTTGGGTTCGACAATCCGGTCTTGCCACAGTTATACTACTGTTCGATAAGTGCACTTGCCTGAATCGTTGTCGCAGTTCGTTCTAGGCTCGATCATTCTTTATATAATTTTTTAAGACTTTGATAAACACGATCAACAAATAAACTTAGCATAAAATGCATATAACTATATTGATACAATGACATTATTGGTTCTTATAGCAAATTCATCACAAATATTCTTTGGCTTATTTGCTTAGCCATACCTTACCATATTCTTCAACTCAAATATCACATATACACATGGCTCATTCAAGCATATCTTCACATACTATCTCATCATTTCAATACACATATTCATCTTAGTAAGTTCATATAGACACTTACCTTTCATACACACATAGTGTACTATTCAAACATACCTGTAACAACCCAAACGCGGCCTAGAAGTTAGGCCCAAATCTGGAGTGTCACATTGAAGTGTTTTTTGAAAACCATATTTTCATTGAAAACCTTTCTTCTTTAAAAGTTTAAGTAAAACCCCAGTTACGTTAGTTTATTTTTAAAACGTGGTACATAGAAAAATCATTAATTTTAATCCCAAAACATCTTTTAAGTTGTGGAAGCTGATTTTGAAAGTAATTAATTTACAAAAAAGATTAAGTCGTGGAACCATTTTGAAAATGTTGCGAAAACACGGTGTTATTTTAAAAACAATTAGCATTTTGGAAGAACCGTGATTTACTTCTAACATATATAATTCAAAGTAAAGAAAGACCCATAGTTAAAATCCAGAAACTTAAAGAGTCTTTATTACAACCCAAATCAAAAACCGAAGTGCTTAAATAAGTGAACGAATTAGAAAAACATGTGTGGTTGTGTGGTCGTCTCCGAGTCCCTCGTAGCTCCGATCCATCTAAGGCTAAGGGTTACCTGCACAGTTAAAAACGAGGTGAGTTTACGAAAACTCAGTGTGTAATACCCTTACTAGAGTAACAGTCAATATACAAAAACAGAACCCGAAACAGTCTGGGCCAAAGCCCTTTTAACAATAACAGTACAGTACAGATCAGAGCATACATGGGCCAAAGCCCACTACAATATCATTTGGGTCACAACCCATAACAGAATCAATTGGACCTAGCCCATTTCAGAATCAATTCCATATGCATAATGTGTGATGCATGCTAACCTATCCCATCCAACCCTGCACTTGCCTCCGTCCAACCCTGCACTACCTGCGGGGAATAAATCACCCACGCCATCCCTACACTCCCAATGTTATCACTGGTTGTGGCACTAACCAAAATCGTAGCAAAGCTGCTAATATACATATACGGCTGTAAGCCTTCAATAGCAGTATTATAATTGGCACAAAGCCATCACTAACTGTATTATGTTTGGCACATAGCCATCAGCGATGGTAATATAATGGCACATAGCCTTGGGTAAATATGATCGACACAAATTCATTGGTATATATGTTAGGCACATAGCCACGGGTAAATACGATTGGCACAAAGCCATACTCAAGATGGCACAGAGCCATATTTAGGTTCGCACAGAGCCATAATCAGATTACGTGGCTTTAAGCCGTCTGTCGGTCCACAATTGTCTCTGGCGACCTGTGCGGCCCTATCAGAACTTCCTCCGTATCAATGTCCCAACCCCATGCAATATGTCGTGTATGTCATGCTCAATCGTTACACGTGTATGCAAAATGGACATGCTCGGTAACAGTCATTTGCACACATGTTAAAAACATATCAGTCACACGACCACAGTCAAATCGGTTAAAACACAGTCATACATTCACAGTTGAATGAGTCATAGTCCTAATCAGTCAGTTACCCGCAAGGGAAAAATAGTCGTTTTACCCTATAAGGGTATTTCGGTAATCCTACCTTTTAGTGGTATTTCGATAATTCTACTTTATAGGGGTATTTCGATAAATTCACAAATCGGGGGTATTTCGGTATTTTCACAAATCAGGGATATTTTCATAATTTTGCAAATCGGGGGTATTTTGGTAATTTCACAAATCGGGGTATTTCGGTAATTTTACAAATCGGGGGTATTTCGGTAATTTTGCAACTCGAGGGTATTTTGGTAATTTTGCAAATCGAAGGTATTTTAGTAATTTGTAAACCAAGGTAGTTGGATGACAAGGAGGCAAGTGGCATATTTGATCAATGAATGGGGCTTGGGTTCGAATCCTATTTCAAGCAAAAAGGGATATTTATTTTGCTAAGTTGGGACGACAAGTGGTTGTGATGGAATTAAACTCTGCTGAAGGTGGGATCCCACATCGGGAAGCTAGCATGAGAGTAGGCGAGAAGCTGGCTTTAAATAGAGCGATCTATAAAGAGAGTATGCATACCTTGGTTGGCGTTTGGGCATAGGAGTTTCCGAAGCGCAGATTAGCTTCAGATTCCTATCAGGTGTATATTTCGCACTACTCTAGCTGTAGAGCGGCAAATGCCGAAATGCCGGTCACACAACGATGGTAGCCACATGAGCGTGCGAGCGCATGTGTGGGAGCTTCGACGTGATAGTTGAGGCCACCATGAGTGTTCTTGTGGGTTTAGGCTGTTTGGGCCACGATGGGCCGAAAGGGGCCATGTGGGGCTAATGGGCATGTGGGTCCAACCGGATAAGTTGTATGATTGTGTAGTAAATATTGGATTGGACTATGTGAATCTCATATCTATGGCTAAATTTGGGCTAAATGGGCCACACGAGCATCTGGGCCCATTTGGGCCGAGAATAGGCCCTAGGCCCATTTGCATGATTATCTCTATTTAGAATACCTTGGTTTACAAAATTACTAAAGTACCTTAGGTTTACAAGATTACTGAAATACCCTTGGTTTACACAATTATTGAAATACCCTCGATTTGTGAAATTTTTGAAATATCCTAATTTGCAAAATTTCCAAAATTCCCTCGATTTGTGAAATTACCAAAGTACCCCTAGTTTGCAAAATTGCAGAAATACCAGAGTTTGTAAACTTACCAAAATACCCCCGGTTTGCAAAACTACTAAAATACCCTTGGTTTGTAAAATTACTGAAATACCCTTAGTTTGCAAAATTACTTAAATACCATCGATTTGTAAATTTACTGAAATACCCCTGTAGGGTAGAATTATCGAAATACCCTTATAGGGTAAGATGACTATTTTGCCCTTGTGGGTAAATGAATGACTTAGACTATGAGTTGACTAATTTGACTGTGGTTGTATAACTGATATGTTTTTAATATGTGTGTAAATGACTGTTACCGAGCATGGCCACTTTTGCATACACGTGTAATGATTGAGCATGACATACACGACATAGTGCTTGGGGTTGGGACATTGATACAGAGGAAGTTCTGATAGGGTCGCATGGGTCGCATGACGACTGTGGATCCAGTATTGATCTGTTGAGGTTGCACGGGTCACACGACGAATGTGGACCAACGGACGACTTAAAGCCGCGTAATCTGATTATGGCTCTGTGCCAACCTAAACATGGCTCTGTGCCATCTTGAGTATGGCTTTGTGCCAATCGTATTTACCCGTGGCTATGTGCCTAACATATATACTGATGACTCTGTGTCGATCATATTTACCCAAGGCTATGTGCCGATTATATTACCGTCGCTGATGGCTATATGCCAAACATAATATAGTTACTGGTGGCTTTGTGCCAATTATAATACTATTACTGAAGGCTTAGAGCCGTATATATATACTAGCAGCTTTGCTGTGATTTTGGTTAGTGCCGCAACCGGTGTAACATTGGGAGTGTAGGGATGGCGTGGGTGATTTATTCCCTGCAGGTAGTGCAGGGTTGGACGGAGGCAATTGCAGGGTTGGATGGGATGGGTTAGCATGTATCACACATTATGCATATGGAATTGATTCTGAAATGGGATAGGCCCAATTGATTCTGTTGGGAGCTGTGACCCAAATGATATTGTAGTGGGCTTTGACTCACGTATGCTTTAAACTGGACTGTACTGTTACTGTTAAATGGCTTTGGCCCAGACTGTTTCAGTTTTTGTTTCTGTATACTGACTGTTACTCTAGTAAGGGGATTACACACTGAGTTTTCGTAAACTCACTCCATTTTTAACTGTGCAGGTAATCCTCAGCCTTAGACGGATCGGAGCTGCGAGGGACTCGGGAAGACCACGTGCTGCTTATGCTTGTTGTTTTGATTATTTACTTTTAAATATTTTGATTTGGGTTGTAATAAGGCCTCTTTATTTTTAACTTATTATTTGTGATATTTACTTTTGATGTTTTCTAACCGCTAAAACTGGAATACAATTTCCAAAATGATAACTGTCTTCAAAACACTACATTTCCTCAACATTTTCAAAATGCTTCTGGAACTCAATTTTTTTTAAACATCACATTTTCGTAAACTGTTTATTTTTGCTTCCGCAACAGATAAGGTTTTAAAAGTAATTATGTTTTCAAGTGGATAACAATTGCTTAAGTGTTTTGAGTTTTAACAAAGAGGCTTTAACTTTCAAACAAGTTTTAACAACAAGAAGTATGGTTTTCAAAAACTTCCATGTGACACGCCAAATTCGGGCCTAACTTCTAGGTCGGGTCTGAGGTGTTACAGTACCTAAAACAGATATACAACTCAAATGGTCGTTCATATCTCTTATTTTCCCGTTGAACCGTTAGGAACTAATAGGATATTCAGAGTGCTCGAAATAGTCGTACAATGCCAATGTCTCAGACGTGGTCTTATATGTAACCAAATATCGATGCCACTGTCCCAGACAGGGTCTTTCACGAATCAATACGATGCCGATGTCCCAGACATCGTCTTACACGTAAATCTCTTCTCGATGCCAACGTCCCAGACATGGTCTTACACGAAATCTCGAATCAACGCCAACGTCCCTGACGTGGTCTTACATGATATTACATAACGGACACCTATGTCATGACATACGTAATTCCTATCTATTCCTAGGTTCAAACGAGACTTCTCGGACTTTAACAGCTTGTTGACTTATTAGAGAACTCGGATTTCACATACATTCCATCTCAATGGATAATCATAGCAATTCAAATATCATTTATACACAAATAATTCAATGCAAATACATTTATTTGTATATCGACTTACCTCGAGTTCGGTTTAACGGAAACGTGCGGCTATTCAATAATTTTCGACTTCCCTCGATCTAAAACCGTTTTCTTCGGTTCTTGATCTATACATATTCAAATTTAATCCATTTATTCACTAATTCATCAAATTCAATTCAAATACACATATTTAGGGTAATTTAAAAATTAACCCTCACATTATCACATTTGGACAATTTAGTCCCTATTTCACAAAATCACAAAATTCACCAAATTTGCTTTTACCCATGCTTGGCCGCATACACACTATGCTCATAACAATCCATATATTTCATTTATTTCACAAATTATTCCTTCAAAATATTATTTTCACAATTTAGCCCTATTTAGCTAAATTCACCAAAAATTCAAGAACAAAACATGTTCATTAATCACATATCTTTCATTTAACACCAATACTCATCACAAAGCTCACCATTTTATCAATGGCACATCTCATAAACATCATCAATTCTTCAAATTACAACATGGGCTTCATAGTAGACTAAGCAACAATATCAAAAACATAAAAATCACCAAAAACCAAAGTTAAAACATACCTTAATTTGACCACAAGCTAGCCGAATATTTGAAGAATTCAAACCCTTTCTCCCTTTTTGATTTTCGATGGTGAACATAAAAGATGATAGCATTTTAGCCTTAGTTTTTGTTTAATCATCTTTTATTTATCAAATTACTAATTTACCCTTCCACATATCATATAAGACAAAATAACACTATGGTCATTATGTCATTTAATCATCCATTATCTTATGAATTGATTTATAACAACATAAGGCCTCCACCTTGAAAAGCCACAACACATAGGTACTTTAACAATTAGCATGCAAATTTTGCATTTAATGCAATCTAACCCTTTTCTCAAATTAAACACACAAACGATCAAATTTTCATACGAGGTTTTCGCACATGCTTAGTCACATATCAAAGACACAGAAAATAATAGTAAAAATATTTTCTTAACTCGGATTTGTGGTTCTGAAACCACTATTCCGACTAGGGTCTAAATCAGACTGTTACAACTATAGTCTGTGATGATACTAGAATGGAAATAGGATAGAGTTACAATGGATTTTGTATTGGGTTTACCTCTGTCTCCGAAAAAGAAAGATGATATATGGGTTGTCGTAGATCGACTAATGAAATTAGCACATTTGATTCCAATACGTACTGATTATTCTCTTGATAAATTGTTTAAATTGTACATTCCAGAGATCGTTAGATTGTACGAGGTTCCAGTTTCGATTATTTTGGATAGAGATCCAAGATTTACATCGTGATTTTGGAAGAAATTGCAAGAAGCTTTAGTACTACATTCCATCCGCAAATCGAAGTTCAGTCTGAAAGAATAATACAGATTCTCGAAAATATGCTTCGATGTTGTGTTTTAGAGATTGAAAGTAACTGGGAAAGATTTTTTCTGTTGGTTGAATTTTTGTATAACAACAGCTTTCAATCGAGTATAAAGATGGCACCGTATGAAGCTTTATATGGTCGCAAATGTCGAACTCCATTGTACTGGATCGAGCTGAGTGAGAAAAAGATTCATGGGGTTGATTTGATTCGAGAGACTGAAGAAAAAGTGAAAGTAATTCGCGACAGTCTGAAAATAGCTTCAGATCGATAGAAATCGTATGCGTATTTGAAACGTAAAGATATTGAATTTTAGATTGATGATAAAGTATTTCTAAAAGTATCTTCGTGGAAGAAAATCATTTGATTTGGTCTTAAAGGTAAATTAAGTCTGCATTTCATCAGGCCTTATGAGATCATCAAAAGAGTAAGGCCAGTGGCTTATCGGCTAGCTTTACCGTCAAAGTTCGAAAAGATTCACAATGTATTTCATGTGTCGATATTGTGCCCTTATTGATCAGATCAATCGCACGTAATTTCGCCGTTAGAGATTGAGATTCAGCCTGATATGTCATATAACGCAGAACCCATTAGAATTCTAGCTCGAGAGATTAAAGAGTTGAGAATTAAAAGCATAACTTTAGTAAAAGTCTTATGGCAACATCACAGGACTGATGAGGCTACATGGGAACTCGAGGAAGCTATGAGAAAATAGTACCCTAGCCTATTCACTGGTAAGATTTTCGTGGACGAAAATCCCTAAGGGGGGAGAGTTGTAACAACCCATTTTTAGTCAAATCAGAATAGTGGTTTTGGGACCACAAATTTGAAGTCAAAATAATTATTTTATTATTATTTTAATGTCTATAGTGTGATATTATGTTGGTGTAAAAATTTCGTTAAGAAATTTTATCGTTTGAATGTTTAATTTGATAAAAAGGACTAAATTGCGTAAAGTGTAAAACTTGAGTTCTATTATCTAAAGGTGACTAATAGCTATAGAACCTTAAAGTAAAGGTCCTTATGTGGAAAATATACCATTAGTTGTTTGAGTGGACATTTATGGGCATGGTTAGGTGAATTTTTAAAGGTTATTAATAGGGTTAATATTGTAAATTATAATTAAAAGTTATTAAAGTAAAGAAAATAAAAGAAAAAAATGCATGTTCATCTTTCTCAACCGATTTTTGAAGAAAGGAAAGCCATTAAAGAACACAAACATTCGGCCATAGTTCAACCTTGCATGTAAGTCCATTTTTCGTCCCGTTTTTAATGATTTCTATGTTTTTGAGATCGTTGCAGCTTATTCTAGCTAGCCCAGCTACTATTTTGCAAAAATGTTAAAGATTTTGAATGATTCCATTGATGAATACATAAGTATTTTGATGTTTGATGATAGATTATGAATGCTTGTTAATAGATATACAAGTTTTGTTAAGTGATTTTTGGGAAAAATGCAAAATAGGGATTAAATTGAGAAATGTATAAATTGTGTAGTAGAAATGTGAAATAATGTGAATTATGGGTTGATATGGAGATAGTGATAATTCGGCTAGTTTGGGTATGATTAAGATTACATGAATTTGCATTTTACGAGCTAAGGACTAAATTGTGAAAAAATATGAAATATTAGGGGCAAAAGTGTAAATGTGCTTTAAAGTGTGTTTTTGACTAAATTGAATAGAGGGATAATTAAATGAGAAGAATTTGATATTATATATATCAAGAAAAGCATAATTCAGAACTAGATCGAGGAAAAGATAAAGTACTCGATTAATCGACCAATTTCATCGTTTTTTAAACCAAGAAAAGTTTGTATATTATAAGTTATAATACAAATGTATTTCATATGCTTTGGTATTGTATAATTGTGAATACGAGACTATAGATATGATCGATAGTGATTCGACGTCGATTCGACATTTGAAATCCTTGTTGAACCTTAGGAATAGTTTAAGATATTAATGACATGTCATTTGAGGATATATTGAGTTCGTTTCGGGCCATGATATTAGCACCTTGGGTGTGAGTTATACCGATTTGGCTTCGGGCCATGAATATCAGTTGATTTGGCTTCGGGCCATGATATTAGTATTTTGGATATAAGCTACCTTGATTTGGCTTCGAGCCATGGTATATGTGCTTAGTGTGTGAGACTCTTGAGTATCCGACTTCTATTTCGAATGGTTCAACAGGTAAACGAAAGATGTGATTGAGTATGAGAATGATATGAGATGGTATAGGTATGTACGTAACATGTATAAGATTTGGTTCGAAGAAACTTGTGAAGAATGTGATTAATATCATAATTGTGTATATGAAAGGTTTGTTAGCTAATATATGCTAAATGTTGATATGTATTCAAATTGTTTAATTATAATCTTGGGTTGAATTGAGTTTATTTTATATGAGCTTACTAAGCTTTAGCTTACTTTGTTTACTTTCCCTGTTTTATAGTGTTATCAAGCTAGCTCGAATTCGGGGATTGTTAGAGATCACTTCACACTATCCACTTATCACTCGATACCTATGAGCTTTGGTATTATATGTATATGGCATGTATAGGGACTTTGTTCATGTTGATTATGTTTTGGTAATGATTTTGGCCATTTGAATTGGCTTATGAATGTATATATTTTAGTTTGTATTTATAGTCATGAGTGATGGTTCATTATAGGTTATTTTGGTATGGTTGAATCATATATATATGTTTATGCTTGTGAAATGTGTTAGATGATTAAGATTGGATTCATGATGCTTGTTGATAATAGGTAATTTGAATGTCAAATGGGTGATGATTTGTGAATTAGTATGTTTGTAAAATTGAGCATATTGATACATACTTGAAGGTGTATAATTAGTTGAATAGTATATGAAATTTTTTGTATAAATGAATTGGTCTATTTTGCAACTTGTGTGTATTGAGAAAAGCGGTATAGAATATGCATGAATGGTGTTTGATATTGTCTAGTTTAATTGATTAGATATGCTATGGGTTGGAGCCAAATGATGTGGTGTAGTGTAAGTTTGGGTGGCAAATTGGCTTGGTAAATAGCCTATTTTTGTCCATATGGGCAGAGACACGGGCGTGTGTCTCAGTCGTGTGTGACACACGGTCAGGTTACTCGGTCGTGTGTCCCCTGGTGATGAATTGAAACCAAGTCAGTCTACTCCACATGGTCTCACACACGGGTGTGTGACTTGGCCATGTGGCATAAGTCAGTATACCCTACAAGTTTGACACGGCCTGGCACACGGATGTGTATGGCCATTTTTAGGGCACATGGGCGTGTGTGTTGGTTGTGTGACCCATGTAACAGTCTGGTTTAGACCCTAGTAGAAACAGAGGTTTTGGGACCACCAATCTGAGTTAGAATAGTATTTTAATATTATTTTCTGTGCCCTCAATATGTGATTAAGCATGTGTTAAAGTTCCGTAAGTTAATTTGATCATTTGTGTGTTTAATTTGAGAAAAGGGTTAAATTGCATTAAATGCAAAATTTGCAAGCTATTTATTAAAGCACCTATGTGTAGTGGCTTTTAAAGGTGGAGGCCTTATGAGGCAATTAGACCACTATTTTTTTAGTGGATGGCAATGGTCAAAAAATAACCTTGTATTATTTATATATTTAGTTTTAAAGGCTAAAATTGGAATTATGTTATTAAGATTAATTTAATGTAATAAAACATGAAAAATAGCCATATTCTTATCATCTTGACCGAAAATCAAAGAAGAAAAGAAAGGGTTTGAATGCTTCTAATATTCAGTTAACTTGTGGCCAAATTTAAGATCAAGCATTGAAGAAACCGGATTTAGATCGGGGAAAGTCAAAAATCATTGGATAGTCACACGTTTCTGTTAAACCGAACTTGAGGTAAGTCGATAAACAAATAAATGTAATTGCATTGAACTATTTGTGTATATATGGAATGTGAATTGTTATCAATATCCATTGTGATGGAATGTATATGAAATAAGAGTTACGAATAAGTCGACAAGTTGATAATGTCCGAGAAGTCTCGTTTGAACCTAGGGATAGATAGGATAGTGTATGTCATGACATAAGTGTCCAATATGTGATATAATGTAAAACCACGTCTGGGACATTGGCATTGATTCGAGATTTTGTGTAAGACCACGTCTGGGACGTTGGCATCGATATGAGATTTACGTGTAAGACCATGTCCGGGACATTGGCATCATAATTATTCGTGTAAGACCCTGTTTGGGACAGTGGCATCGACATCTGACTACATGTAAGACCACGTCTGGGACGTTGTCATTGTATGACTATTCCGAGCACTTTGCTTATCCTATTAGATTCCGAACGATTCAACAGGCAAATCTGAGAAATGAATGACTATTTGATTTGTATATCTGTTTCAGGTATGTTTGAAAAGTACATTATGTGTGTATGAAAGGTAAGTGTCTATATGAACTTACTAAGATGAATATGTGTATAGAAATGATGAGATAATATGCGAAGATATGCTTGAATGAGCCATGTGTATATGTGATATTTGAGTTGAAGAATATGGTAAGATATGGCTAAGCAAATGAGCCAAAGAATATATGTGATGAATTTACTATGAGAACCAATAATGTCATTGTATCAATATGGTTATATGCATTTTATGCTAAGTTTATTTGTATATGACTTACTAAGCTTTTGAAAGCTTACTCTGTGTGTGTGTTTGCTCTATTTTATACTACTGAAGACTCGGGGACCGCCGAGGATCATCATCACACTACTCAAACTCTTTTTGGTACTTTGAAAATGTGTATATAGTAAATATGGCATGTACAGGCTAGTCATTTTGGATTATGTTTGAAATGTATATAAATAGCCATGAGATGTGGCTAGATAAATGTTGGTTATATGCATGAGTGAATATGATATATGATGCATGATTTGGTATGGCTTGATAGCTAGTGAAATGGCCAAGGATATGGTAAGCATATGAATGCATTATGAGTATGTATGTTTGAGCAAAGGAATGATTATATGAAAGGTAAATGTAGATGAATCATGCTTGAATGTATATGTGTTTTAGTTGTGCAAATTGGCATGATTGGAAATGAGATTGGATGTAAAGATTTGTTGATTAATTTGACATGTTTTTGGATGTCAATTGTGCATGAAATGAATTGGTATATTGCTTGTAGGGTTGACCCAAGTGTGGGTGGCATTTTGGCCTTGCAAATGGCCTATTTTGCATACACGGTTGTGGCACATGGGCGTGCCTGGTGACCGTGTGAACAAGTCAGTAGCTAGCCTAATTTTACATGGCCATGGCACATTGGCCTGTCTAGTAGTCGTGTGGATAAGTCAATATACATGCTCTATTTTGGCAAGGCCAGGACACATGGGGGTGTCTGGTAACCGTGAAAGGCACACAGCCTGCCCACACGGGCGTGCGACTTCTGTAACTTAGAAAAGTTTTTAAAATTTTGAGAAATTCCATATGTATTCGGTTTAGTTCTGACCCTATTCTAAAGCATGATTAAGGTCTCGTTGACCTATAAAAGGGACATTTGATTGTGATTGATGACTTGTATTGTGAAATGTCTGTAAAAGTTTTTGATCTGTCCGGTAATGCCTTTAACCCTAATCCGGCGACGAATACGGGTTAGGGGTGTTACAACCTAAGATAAAAAGTTACACAAGGTCGGACACGGCCTGGGACACGGCTATGTGATCCCATTTCGGATGTCCACATGGCTTGAGACACGAGCGTGTCTCTTGGCCGTGTGAGTGACACAGCCGGGGAACACGGACATGTGACCCCTACAGTATGAAAAATTTTATAAGTTTCGTAAAAGTTTCCTATGTTATCAGTTTAGTCCCGAACCACTCCCAATGCATGTTTAGGGCCTCGTAGGCTCGTATTGGGGACAAAATGATTGAGATTGAATGATGAATGTATGAAATCATGAAATGTATGTTTAAATGTGTTGTAAGTCTGGTAATGCTCCATCACCTTATTCTGGCGTTGAATACGGGTGAGGGGTGTTACATTATTTGTATTTACTATAAATTTGACATGTTCGTAGATGATTTTAATTTTTTATTAAACTACTCAGTTCTATATATTACACTATAAATAGGCATTGAGCAATTTAATGTACCAAAGGATATAGAGAATACAGGGAAATGAGCATGCTAGTGTGAATATTGAGATACTTAGGGATGACCTAAGGAATTATTTGGTATACACCCAAAGACAAAAAGAAAACCCTATTTATTCATCTTTAGTTCCTATATTTAAGTCAGAATACACTTCTTCATGAACCTTCATACAAAACCCGAGCCAAAAACGTTAATTTGTATTTACCCTTTTTTCTTGTTCCCTAACAGCACGACTATAGACGTCTGGCCATACATATTCAGAGTTAAGTAGATACATCAAGGCGAATTTTGTAAAAATAAGAGTTGTAATATCCCTAAACTGGATCTAGTAGGTTCGGGTATATTTTTCGGGGTTCCTAGCGTGAATTTAGGAAATTATCGGGTTAATAGTAGTTTTTTAATTTAATTTACGAGGTTAATTTCATCTAAAATCGATTGAAAAATAATTTGAAAAAAAATAAAACATTTTTGGAAAATTAAATTTCAATTAGTTAAATAATTATTAGTAAAAATAATTAATTTGGGTCAAAAAAATTTAAAATAATTTTTCTTGGGGTTAATTTGAGTTACATTTAAATAGTAATTAAATTTGATTTAATTGTAAAATAAGGAAAATTTTGAAGTATTTATTTAGCAAATAAACCTTTAAATTGGGAATTTTGGAAGGAAAGGATCAATTGGTAATGGGAAATGTGGGAGTGGTCATTGGGTAAATTTTCCAATTTTTAAATTTCCGATGGGTTGTTTCAATTTTAAACACAATGCATCTAGCCTATTTTTCACACCATTTTCATCAGATTAGAGAGCTACAAAATTCATTTTCTTTGCATGGTTTTAAAGATATATCATCAGAGAATAGATTCAACAAATTTCCTTCTCAAAATACTCTTTCTTTTCACCCGAAATTATTCACAAAAGTAGCCAAAAATATTCTGAAATTTCTCAAGATTCTTTAATCAAGATTTTCAATCAAAGGATTTAGAACGAATCAATGGTAATTATTATTTCTAAACTTATTTTTATGATGATTAGAAGCATATTTACGTTATTTGATTGATAATTACATGATTTTTTTATCAATGTTATCTTCTTCAAAAGCTTAAGGTGCTTTAATGGTGGATCTTGAAATTTGAGAGGAAATCCACAAATCAATGGATGTTCCAACTCAAGATGGATTTATTAGAAGGTTTTTGATCTTATTTATCAAGATTAAACATGTTTTGTAATGTAATTTAAAGAAATTTGAATTTCATCATCTTCATGAACTGATTTTCTGGGTTTTTGTGAAATTGATTTAAATGTGAAATTGATGCTTAGTATATGTTTATTTGGTCTAGTATTGATGCTTGGAAGTGCTTAGAAGGACTGGTGTGATCGATTATGTGAGGAATCGAGTTTTCGACTTGATGATACAAATCCCGTAAGGTAACTTTGAGTGAGAATTTCGTGTAGCCTAGTTGATGAAAATTTGTGTTTCTTATATCTTTTGAAAGGTGGTAATATCTATTTATCTCTGTTGAAGCTCTGAATCTTGAAGAGGATCGAGCTAATCGTAATTGAAGCTTGGGTTTGCTTGGTTGATCACTTGGTTGTGGTTGAGTTAATTGTGTGGTGAGTGTTAATAAAAGGGCGATTTGGTAAATTGGATGATTAATTACTGATTGCAAATATTTAATTGAGTTTTGCTTGGTTAATTTTGCAAGATTATTGATATATGTTTAAGTGATGAATTTTTGGTAAGTGTTGGTGTAACGCCCCAAAATTTAGGGGTTTGTAGTTTTGCTTAAATTCATGTTGTGCTTATTTGGCTATCTATTTGAGTGTGTTTGGGGGTCCTATAGAGGCCTGGGTTCGAGTTTGAGCCTTGGAAAAATTTTGGTTTTTGACCCTAAAGTGGAGAGGGCTATTGGCAGTAGGGCTCAAGTATATTTGTGTGTGTTTACGTAGCACAAGATGAGCTTGTAGCTCAGTGGCAGTGGCGTCTTTGGGAAGGCTTGGATAGTGGGGTTCGAATCCCACAAGCTGCAAATGGAAGCTTTTATTTTATGACTTGAGAGGGGAGGAAGCAGAGTTCAGATCGAACTCTTCAAGAGGAGTTGGAGACTTGGTCAAATGTTTCAAATGGATGAAGGAGAGCAAAATTAGGAGGAAAGAGTGGAGAGAATCAAGGGATAGAGGAGTGTGTAGGTGTTGGCCAAATGTGGGGAAGTGGTGATAGGCAATTTCGGCCAAGGGAGGTTTTTTGGATGTGCATTTTCAGTTTGTGTTAGGAGAAGCGCCAAATTTTCTCTGAATTTTTTCTTAGGGAAGTTTTTGCATTTTGGTACTTTGTGACATTTCAGGCCGTTTCTTCTCATTTTCTGTTGTTGCTTCTTTCTTTCCTCTGACCTCTGCCGAATTCACATTATTTGCATTTCATTTTCTTTCATCTTCTTCCTCCCTCATTTTCCGATTTAGTGCCAAATTAATAAGCCTTACTTTCATCTTCTTCCTCCTTTCTTCTCATCTCTTTTCTTCCCATCGTTTGTTTCTCTTCTTTACCCTAAGCCGTAACCACACTTTTACCTTTTTAATTTCTCCCTAGACCGAATACTTTTCTTCTTGAAGTGTCGGTTTGTAAGCCGAATCTACTTACCTCTACATTCTGAATCCTTTTGATCTTAGTGGTTGGGGTCGAATCTTGTTGTGGGACAACTGTCGTTTGTTGTCGTTCGTTGGTTGGTAAGTGTGTCTATTACCGAAAGGAGGGCTGCTATTTTCTTTTCTCTCATGCTAGATTGAGTTCTTTGAGGGCCGAAAGGCTGCTTCTTTAGTTACATTAGAATAACGGTTCTAACGTGTTCTTTTTATCGATTAATGCTAGGAACTCGTTTTCTTTATCCTCGTAGTAGGGCCAATTACCGTTGCGCTGAGGGAGATCGTATCACGTGGTAAGAAAGGCTTGTTTTAGTTAAGTACATCGGTATTTTGATTTACCTAAGGTAGAGACTAACTGTTATTCAATTGTTTCATAGGTGCCTTGGAAGTTTTCGAATCACATTCGTAATCAAGGTGTGTAATCTCACACCTTTGTTTAATTTGCCATTACTGTGATATATGAATCGACTAAAAGCCGAAATACCGAAAAGTCGGAATACCGGCAACTAAGATCACTTGAGCATGCGAGCGCTCGTAGGGATAAACTAAACCACTAGTGATGGCGATAGACCGTTGGGAATGTGACGAATGCTCTCGTGGAACTGAGGCCATAATGGGCCTTGTTGAGCAGAAGCGGGCTAAATGGGCCCAACGGGTTAACGGGCCCATATGAGCGAAAACGATGAAAAGTGTCAGTTGATTGATGCGACTGCGAAGTCCGCAGAACCGAGATTGAAAACGAACAGAATGGGCCACAGGAGCGTGTGCGCTCGTATGGGCCGAAATTGGGTTTTAGGCCTAACAGCACTGTATTGACCGGAAATGGAAATTGAGTCGCTCGAGGCGAAATTAGGCCTTCGGAAAGGCCGTTGTAGGGGTAAAATTACAGAAATACCCTTGGTGGGTAAATTACCAAAATACCTTTAGTGGGTGAATTACTGAAATACCTTTGATGGTAAATTACCGAAATACCTTTGATGGGTAAATTACTGTTTTACCCCAAAATGACCGTTTTACCCTTAGTGGTAGGATCATCGATGTATGAGTAGTAACTAGTTGATTGATGTCTATGATGATGCACTGTTTACATGATTTAATTATGACATGGCATATTGCATGGGTCGGGTTATGGATTTGGAGATAGCACTGTATTGGTGGCTCTACCACATTACACTGATTTAGTGGCTTTTGCCACATTATACTGATTTAGTGGCTCAGCCACGTATACTGCTATTAGCAGCTAGTCTGCATTATTGGTGTGCTGGTTGGGTGGGTTGACTTGGTCCCCACAGGTGTGTTGGTTGGTACGGGTGGTGTGTTAGTTGGACTGGGTTGGGTACATGTTTGTTTTGCATATCATAGGGCTTCGGCCCAGACTTTGTAACACCCCTAACCCGAAACTATCGCCGGATTAGGGTTAAGAGGTATTAACGGGCAATAGGATCATTTCATTTATTACTTTCATTTAAAATCCGCATAAGACTTTTGACGATCTGAGGCTGCTTTCAGATTGTCACGAATTACTTTCACTTTTTGTTCAGTCTCTTTTATTAAATTAACCCCGTGAATATTATTCTCACTCAGCTCAGTCCAATACAATGGACTTCAACACTTTCGACCATAAAGAGCCTCATATGGTGCCATTTTAATGCTAGATTGAAAACTGTTGTTATACGCGAACTCAATCAATGATAAATGCTTTTCCCACGTACTTTCAAATTCAAGTATACAACATCTCAGCATGTCTTCAAGAATTTGAATGATTCGCTCGCATTGACCATCCGTTTGCGAATGAAAAGCAGTACTGAAATGCAACTTCGTGCCTAAAGCATCTTGCAATTTCTTCCAAAATCGTGAGGTAAACCTCGGATCTCTGTCAGACACAATAGATAGTGGTACTCCATGTAATCTCACCATCTCGGCAATATACAATTCAGCCAACTTATCTAAAGAATAATCGGTTCTCACCGGAACGAAATGGGTTGATTTCGTTAATCTGTCTACTATCACCTAGATTGCATCTTTCTTACTCGGAGATAAAGGCAAACCCGACACAAAGTCCATCGAAATTCTTTCCCATTTTCACTCAGGTATCATAATCAGTTGTAACAAACCAGATGGAACTTGATGTTCAGCCTTAACTTGCTGACAAACTAAACACTTCGACACAAAGTCAGAAACTTCTCTTTTCATACCATGCCACCAATAGAACTATTTCAGATCATTATACATCTTCGTACTCCTCGGATGAATAGTCAAATGACTATTGTGAGCTTCATTCAAAATCATCGAAACTAACTCTGAATTTCTCGAAACACAAATCTGATCTCTAAATCGTAAACAACCATTGCTATCTACTCGAAATTCTGATTCAACATTTGATTCACACAGAATTCGTTTAGTCATCATTTCAACATCCCTTTTCTGGGCATCACAAATCTGCTGTACGAACATCGGCGTAACTTTCAACTCAGCTATAACTGTACTATCATCACACAGATCTATCTGATTTCTCATAGCTTGCAAAGAACATAACGATTTTCGACTCAAGGCATCAGCTACCACATTAGCCTTACCCGGGTGGTAATCTATCACCAGTTCGTAGTCTTTCATTAATTCTAACCATCTTCTCTGTCGTAAATTTAAGTCTTTCGGAGTCATCGAATACTTTAAACTCTTATGATCAGTATAAATATGACATTTCTCACAAAGTAAGTAGTGACGCCAAATCTTTAACGTAAACACAATCGTAGCTAACTCAAGGTCATGCGTCGGATAATTCTGTTCGTGCGGCTTTAACTGTCTCAAAGCGTAAGCAATGACTTTCCCTTCTTGCATCAGCACACAACCCAAACCATTCAATGATGCATCACTGTAAACTATGAACTCTTTGCCTGATTCGAGTTGAATCAAAATTGGTGTTTCCGTTAATAACACTTTCAACTGCTCAAAACTCTACTGACACTTTTCTGACCACTCGAATCTAACATCTTTCTGTAACAACTTCGTCAACAAAGTCGCAATCATAGAGAAACCTTTCACAAACCGCCTATAATATCCCGCTAGTCCCAGAAAACTACGGACTCCAGACACATTTCTCATAGGCTTCCACTCCAAAATAATAGAGTTTTTTCTCGGATCAACTCGTATTCCAGTAGCTGATACAATATGTCCCAGAAACCCAACCTCACGCAACCAAAATTCACCTTTGCTAAACTTTGCATATAAACGTTTCTCATGTAGAGTTTGTAGCACGATTCTCAAATGCTCAGCATGCTGCATCTCATCACACGAATAGATTAAAATATCATCAATGAACACCACCACAAAGCGACCTAAATACGGTTTGAATATCCAATTCATTAGATCCATAAACACTTCAGGAGCATTTGTTAGTCCGAAAGGCATCACTAAGAATTCATAATGTCCGTACCTCGTTCTGAAAGTAATTTTTGGCACATCAGCTTCCTTAACTCTCAACTAATAGTAGCCTGATCTCAAGTCTACCTTTGAAAACACTGTAGCTCCCCTCAGCTGATCAAACAAATCATCAATACAAGGCAACGGATATTTGTTCTTTATCGTCACTTTGTTCAACTGTCGATAATCAATACACATTCTCATAGTTCCATCTTTCTTTTTCACAAATAACACAGGAGCTCCCCAAGGTGAGAAACTCGGTCGTGCAAATCCTCTTTCAGTTAATTCTTGCAACTGTGATTTTAACTCTTTCAATTCTGTTGGTGCCATTCTATAAGGAGCTAAAGAAATGGGAGTGGTCCCCGGCACTAATTCAATACCAAATTCCACTTCCTGAATTAGAGGTAATCCCAGCAGCTCTTCAAGAAAAACATCTGGAAACTCACATACCACAGGCACAGATTCAACTTTCTTTTCCGACACTTTTGTATCAATCACATACGCCAAATAAGCTTCACAACCTTTTCTCACATAATTCATAGCTTTCATCATAGATACAATAGCTGGTAATCCTTTCATATCATTGGATTCAATTCAAACTATCTCACCGTTCTGACTCTTCAGCTCAATACTCTTTCTTTTACAATTCACGATGGCATTATGCAGAGTAAGCCAATCCATACCCAGAATTATGTCAAACTCATTGAATGGTAGTAACATCAAATTGGCCAGAAAACATATATCACGAAACATCAATAGGCAATTCTTGTATATTTTATCCACCAGGACACACTTGCCTAAGGGGTTCGACACTCTAACCACAAATTCAGTAGACTCAACAGGTAGAGTCTTATTCAATACTAAGTTCATACACACATAGGAATGAGTTGATCTTGGATCTATCAATGCAATGACATCAGTATCAAATAAAGTGAAAGTACCTGTGATGACGTCTAGAGATGATGCTTCCTCTCGTGCACGTATAGCATAGGCTCGGGAAGGTGCTCTCGCTTCTGACCTCACAGTTGTGTTACTTGTCCTCCTCTGACTTTCGCTCACATTTCTATTGTTTCTGGGTGGTCTACCTCTAGCCGTCACATTACTTGGTCTTTCATTCTGAACAGTTTCCTTGTAGACCATCTTCGGGCAATCTCGAATAAAATGATCTCGGGATCCACATTTATAATAAACTCTATTGTTGTACTTGCCCCAGCACTCTCCCACATGTCGTCTTCCATAGTGTCTGCACTCAGGTTTGTTTCTTTTAATGCTACCAACACTCGATTCATTTGGAACTTGAATTCGTGAACCAGTACTTTGTCTCAAATGATCTCTACTTGGATGTCCAAACGAAACATTTGAACGATTGGTTGCATCTCTATATCTCTTCACTGAAGGTTGAGAGAACTTATTCATTGATCTCTTTCTTTCATCACGAGCCTCAGAATCGGCTTTCTTCTTTTCTTTACTGAGCTCCTCAGCCTTGCATGCTCTTTCAACTAACACAACAAATTCATTTACATCAAGTATCCCAACCAACAATTTAATGTCTTCATTCAATCCATCTATGAAACGTTTGCATATAGTAGCTTCGGTCGAAACACATTCCCTTGCGTATTGACTCAATCTTACGAATTCCCGCTCGTACTCAATAACAAACAAATGGCCCTGTTTCAACTCTAGAAACTCTTTACGTTTCTGATCAATGAAGCGCTGACTGATATACTTCTTTCTGAACTCAACTTGAAAGAAGTCCCAGGTGATTCTCTCTCTCGGAACCACAGATATTAATGTTTTCCACCAGTTATAAGCCATGTCTCTCAACAAAGAAACTGCACACTTAATGCACTCATCAGGATTCAATGACATCTCATCGAATACTCTGATTGTATTCTCAAGCCAAAACTCGGCTCGTTCAGCATCGTCATCAGATGTGGTCCTAAACTCCTCGACCCCGTATTTTCGAATCTTGTCTACATGTGGTTTATTCAATCTGATCGGATCTACAACTTGTGGCACAATAGGTACTTGTGGGCGTGGAGGTTGTGGAGCAGCCGGATTCATTCGAACGAACTCCGTAAACCACTCACTCATCATTCGGAAGAAGGCTTGCTTAGCCTCTCCTCCCTCACCACTATCATTCGACCTAAATGTGGTCGGCGCTGTCCCTTGAGTGGAAGCAGGCGCATTGCTTTCTACATCGTCAGTAATTGCTCAATCGGGATCCATTACTATATGAAAACACATATCACACTATCGCAATTTCATGATATGGCATGCATAGCTAGACTCACACACGCTACGTTAGTCCGAGAATCGACTAAACCGTAGCTCTGATACCAATAAAATTGTAACACCCCTAACCCGAAACTGTCGCTGGATTAGGGTTAAGAGGTATTACCAGACAATAGGATCATTTCACAACTCATTTACAACAGAAAGTCAATTATCATCATAATACATCAAACAAAAACAATTAGTCCCTTATTAAGGCGTATAAGACCTTAAACACGTGCTAGAGAGGGGTCGGGACTAAGCCGAAGCACATACAAAAACTTCATGGAAATTTAAAACTTTTCTAAGTTATAGGGGATACACGCCCGTGGGGGTAGGTCGTGTGCCTCCCACGGCTGCTAGACACACCCGTGTGTCCTCCCCGTGGTCAAAACTGACCTTTGCTCCACGGTCACCAAGCATGCCCGTGTACTTTGGCCGTGGTCGATCTTGTCAAAACCACACGGCTACCAGGCACATCTGTATGGCGCGGCCGTATGCTCTTAGGCCATATACTGACTTACGCCCACGGTCACTAGGCACGCCGGTGTGCCACAACCGTGTGACAAAAGTATGCCATTTGCAAGGCCAAAATGCCACCCACATGGGTCAATCCTACAAGAACATTTGAGCATCTTTATACACACAATTTGGCAACCAATTTCTTGTCCAATAATCATCATATCATCACATATAATCTCATTTCTAAGCATGCCATTTATACAACCAAATTACATATAAATCTAGGTATAAATCATCCATAACTTCACTAAATCACTAAGGCATTAATTCATCATTGAATTCACCATTTATAAGCTAATTCATTACCATCATGCTATATCAAAATGTGCACCAAATACCATATCCACTCATGCACATTACCAACATTTAGCTAGCCATATCACATGGCTATTTACACATCTCAAATATGAGTCAATACAACTAGCCTACACATGCCATATTTCAACTATGTTCATCTTTCCAAAAGTACCAAAATAGAATACTGATAGTGCCTTTGAGATGCTGATGATTCCCGGATCCGATCTAGCTGTGCTGACACTACATAGCAGAGAAACAAATCACACAGTAAGCTTTATAAAGCTTAGTAAGTTTGTAACATCAAACATTATACTAAATCAACCATCACATAAATTATTTCATGAACACATATGTACCATACCATACAAGCTAATATGTTCATTTAACATTCCATAATCTTAATCATAATTTCATTAACCACATAGGTTCCGAACGTAACTTAGCCAACACTTAGTTTTTGATCACGTACTATTAAATACTCACTGATTTCTTTCCAATCGGCTTTCGTAACTTCTTCGGTTCGTTTGCACACTCAGTTCCCAAATTATTAACCAAAGTTTAGTAAACATTGCACACTTAGTGCATCTATATCAAATTGATCTTATATCAGTATCGCACACACAGTGCCCACCATAAACTAAAGCTTATATTATTTCGCATACACAGTGCTAATCATCTCGGGTACATCTCTAATCACGCACACTTAGTGCCACGTAACGTCGAGCTCTCACACAGCATTCATAATTCATTTATACCATGCCACTCATTTCAAACATTAAACATAACTAAATATAGTACATGTAATATGCCCAAACTTACCTCGGATGTCGAACTATCGAATCGGTATCTTTGCCTCGATCTCGATCAGAACTTCTTCTTTCTTGGTCTATACACATTCTAATTAAATCCATTCAATCAGCAAATTATTCATTTTAGTCCAAACACACATATTTAGGGCGTTTTACAAAATAGCCCTCACATTTTTACATTTTGACACTTTAGTCCCTATTTTACCAAATCATCAAATTCACATAATTTCACTTGGTTCAAGCCTAGCCAAATTCTCACCATGCTTATACAAACCCACACATTTCATTTATTTCACATTTTAATCCTTCAATTACTCATTTTCTTAATTAAGCCTAAAATACTCAATTTCACTAAAGATCCCAATACAAAATATGCTAACCCAACACCAAGTTTTCATATTTCACTATCAACTAGCACATAGCTCAAACATTCATCAATGGCTCACCACAAAAACATCATCAATTCACAAAATTACAACATGGGTTAGCTAAAGCACGATATTACAAAAACGTAGAAATTAATAGAAGTCGAGCTCAAGCATACCTTGAATTAAGCTAAGTAAGTGTCGAATATCATGGAAGCTTAAACCCTTTCTTTTTCTTTCTAAATTTGGTGGAACATGAAGAAGATGATAACTATTTCATGCTTTGCTTTGTTATTTTAAACATAATTATTAAATTACAAAAATATCCTTTAGTATAAAATATATATAACTTATGATATGAGGTCATTCTTGACCATTACCACCAACTTTCGTTATTAATGGGATATTTGTAACATAAGGCCTCCTCTTTAAAAAGGCAACAAAACTTAGGTAATTAAAAATCATCACATAGCTTTTACACTTTACGCAATTAAATCCTTCTCTTATTTCGGCACACAGTCGATAAAATTACCACACAGAATTTTCACACGGACTATATCACATACTATTCACAAGAAAATAATATTAAATTATCATTTCGACCTCAGATTTATGGCCTCGAAACCACTGTTTCGACTAGGGTCTAAATCGGGTTGTTACATACTGTAACTGAATAAGGCTCTAGCCCAGACCGTTACTGAATAGGGCTTAGGCCCAGATTGATACTGTATGGGCTTGGGCCCAAACTGTGGGTGTAATAAAGGGATTACACACTGAGTTCTCGTAACTCATCCTTTCTCTTTAACTATGCAGGTAATCCCCAGCCTTAGAGGATTTGGAGCTGCGAGGGACTCAGAGGTGGCCACACGCGTCCTGTACGTTCAAGGGGGTTAATTTAGTTATTTTATTTTAGTTTACTTTACTTTAATTTTTGGGATTAATAATTTTTGTAACAAGGCCATTGGAATTGTTTTTAACTTTTATTTGGGATTTCTTTAATTACCGCAAATTTATTAAACACGGGTATTTTTTAAAACAATAAACACGGTTTTTTTAAATATCACGTTTCCGCAAATTTTTAAACCAAATTTCTGTAACAAACAAGGTTTTTAAAAGAAAAATAATACATGCATTTTTGAAAATGGTATTAATTCGAGTAAAACTTCTTTTGTTAACAAGCAATAAAAAACGGGATTTTTGGACGTTAGAAAGTTTTGATTTGAAGAAGAGTTTTCCAACGATCACAAGGTTTTCAAACAACACCTGATGTGGCACGCTAGATCCGGTAATAATGTTTAGGCCAGGTGTGGGGTGTTACATTTAATGGGATTAGAGCCCGGTTGCAAAACTCAACTGTGGAATGGGCTTTGAAAATTTTCCAAATCTGTTTAAATTCTGGTTTAGAAAAGTAATGATACTACTGAACGTGTGGCAGACTGAGTCTCCGGCACCAAATCTATAAGTTTCTTGACTTTATACTTTGTTATAAGCTGATATGACTGTTCTATAGAAATACTAGGGATAGTAGTAGTATACTGAAACTCCTTAGTTATGGAAACCGAGACTGTAGGAGACTGAAACTGTAGTAAATGCGATCTGCGAGAACAACCCTAATTACTACTTTTCATAAGATATTTGTTAATGATTACATGAACTATAAGCTGATTCATAAACTTTTTAATCTAGAAAATACACTACATCGATATAAGCACAAAAGGTCATGGAAGAGGTATACGTGGCCGTGGTAGAGGCCGAGGTGCTAGGGCTGGGTCCTCAGCATCGGGGCATATGCCTGAAAGGGAAGCGCCGGCATCACCAGTGACTGAGACGGGGTCTCATGATAGAGCAGGTGGGGATGATGCCTTGTCCCAAGCGATGCTATGAGTTCTGGAAAGGGTTGCTGGAACGAGTACTGGGTCAGTGGCTCGAGGGTCAATTTTTGAGCGGCTTCGTGAAACAGGGTAGAAATCTTTAGGGGCATCTCTGGTGTAGCCCCGAATGTAGCAGAATACTGGTTGGAGGCAGTAGAGTGAATAATGGATGATCTTGACTGCACGGTAGAGCAAAAACTGAAGGGAGAAGTGTCTTTACTACGAGATGAGGCGTATCAATGGTGGCTTACCGTGAGGGAAGGCACACAGGCTGACCGTGTGACATGGGATTTCTTTAAGGCGACCTTCTAAGGAAGATATGTCAGGGCGAGTTATGTGGATGCCCAGAGAAAGGAATTTCTGAATCTGGTTTAGGGGAATAAGTCTGTAGCGGAGTATGAGGCAGAGTTCCTGCGATTGAGCCGGTACGCTCGGGGCATAGTCGCAACTGAATATGAGCGCTGTGTGCGATTCGAGGATGGTCTCTGAGATGAGTTGCGGGTACTGAAAGCTCCGTAGAGGGAAAGACACTTTTCTGCCATGGTTGAGAAGGCTAAGATTGCCGAGGATGTGAAGTGCTCAGAGCGTCAGAACTGCGAGCAAGATAGGGGCAGAAGTAAGAGGAATTTTAGGCCCTCAAATTCTTCTGGTGGGCCAAGGAAGAGGCCTAGGTTTGGTGGGCCAGCTCGAGTTAGGGTTTCTAATGTTGCAGTTAGACCGCAGCCTTGCGTTAATTGTAGGAGATACTAGGGCATGTTTCAGATGTGGCTCCAGAGATCATCAGGTTAGAGACTATACTCAGAGGCCTGTACAGATGCAAGCTGCAAGTCGGGGTTATGTGCAGCCAGGAAGAGGTGGTCAGCAGCCACTGAGAGGCCGTGGTCCAGCTAGAGGGGGAAATGGGTTTGGACGAGGTCGAGGAGAACCGAGCAGGGGTGCTAGTAATACAGAGGTGAGACAACCAGGGCTGGTTTATGCTGCTCGACGTCTAGAGGATGGCAGCGTACCGACGTCATAACTGGTACGTTCCTCATTCATGATGTACCATTTATAGCTTTGATTGATATTGGATCTACGCACTCGTATGTTGCATGTACTGTGTCGGGAATATTAGGTATACAGTTTAAACTTGCTGATAGGGAATTGTCTGTGATTAGTCCACTGGGACAGTCGGTTAGAGTGAATAAACTATTTAGAGATGTGCCCCTAGAGGTCCAAGGGGTTGGCTTTCCGGCAGATTTGATGGAACTTCCATTTGGTGAGTTCGATCTCATTTTAGGCATGGATTGGTTAGTGAAACACCGTGTGAATTTGGATTGCGCTACTAAGCGTATGGTATTGAAGTCTTCAGAGGATGGGGAAGTGATCGTGATAGGGGAGTGGAAAGATTATTTATCTAATGTAATCTCCGCATTAAGAGCCGAAAGACTGGTTCGCAAGGGGTGTGAGGCGTTCCTAGCTTATGTCAGCACATCTGGTGTTAAGGGACCGTCTGTTGAGAATGTCAGGACTGTAAAGGAGTTTTTGGATGTATTACCTGAAGAGATTCCGGGGTTGCCACCAAATCATGCGGTCGAATTCGACATTGAGCTCCTACCGGGAACGGCTTCGGTGTCCATCGCCCCTTATAGGATGGCACCGAAGGAGCTGGTAGAATTAAAGGCTCAGATCCAAGAGCTACTGGATCGAGGATTCATCTGACCGAGTGTGTCACCTTGGGGAGCATCGGTGCTGTTCGTAAAGAAGAAGGATGGGTCAATGCGCATGTGTATTGATTATTGTCAATTGAATAAACTGCCGATTAAGAACAAGTACCCTTTACTGGGAATAAACGATTTGTTAGATTAGCTACGAGGTGCTTCGGTTTTCTCCAAGATAGATTTTAGATCGGGGTACCATCAGCTAAGGGTCAAGGAGGCAGATGTATACAAGACTGCATTCCGAACTCGTTATGGACACTACGAGTTTCTGGTCATGCCGTTTGGGTTAACGAATGCATCAGCTGCTTTCATGGATATGATGAACTGGGTCTTCCAACCCTACTTAGATCGATTCGTGGTGGTGCTTATAGATGATATTTGGGTGTATTCGAGAACTGAGGAGGAGCATGATTCACAACTCTGAGTTGTCTTGCAAATTTTGAGAGAGAAGCAGCTTTATACCAAATTCAGCAAGTGCGAGTTCTGGCTGAAAGAGGTGACATTTTTGGGACATGTCATGTCTGCCAAGGGGATTAGGGTTGATCCTCGAAAAGTTGAGGCCATATTAGATTGGAAGCCACCAAAGTCGGTATCTGAGATTCGAAATTTTCTGGGTCTTGTTGGATATTATAGAACCGTTCATTGAAGGGTACTCACTAATTGCTGCACCTCTAACTAAGTTACTGGGTAAAGGAGTACCGTTTCTTTGGGCTGATAAATAGGAGGAGAGTTTTGAGAAACTAAAGAAGATTCTGACTAAAGCTCCGGTATTAATTCAGTCAGAGGCTGGAAAGGAATTCATTGTCTACTGTGATTTGTCGCACACGAGACTTGGTTGTGTGCTGATGCAAGAGGGTAAGGTGGTGGCCTATGCGTCTCGTCAGCTTAGGCCGCACGAGATGAATTGTCCTACACATGATTTGGATTTAGCTGTGGTGGTTTTCGCACTAAAGATTTGGAGACACTACTTGTATGGGGAGAAGTCGATCGTTTATACCAACCATAAAAGTCTCAAGTACCTACTTAGTCAGAAGGAGTTGAATCTTAGGCAACACAGATGGATAGAGTTGCTTAAGGATTATGATTGCTCGATCGAGTACCATCCGGGAAAAGCCAACGTAGTAGCTGACACACTGAGTCGTAAGGTGGTATCTGATCTAAGAGCAATGTTTGCTCGTCTCGGCCTTTTTGAGGATGGTAGTTTGTTAGCTGAACTTCAAGTAAAACCGACGTGGGTAGTTCAAATTAAAGAGAAACAGATGTTGGATGAGTCGTTGGTTTCTTAGTTTCAACAGGTGAAGAAGGGAGAGACTGAGGATTTTGGCCTGAATAGTGAAGGAGTATTATGCTTCCATGGAAGAGTTTGTGTACCGAGGGAATTTGAGCTAAGGCAGTCGATTCTGTGGGAGGCGCATAGTAGCCCATACGCTATGCATCCTGGTGGAAACAAATTATACCGAGATCTACGTGAACTGTACTGGTGGCCAGGACTTAAGCGTGAGGTTACTGATTTTGTAAGTAAGTTTTTGACATGCCAGCAAGTGAAGGCTGAGCATCAACTGCCTTTGGGATTGCTGCAACCTGTTAAGATTCCACTCTGGAAGTGGGAAAGAGTAACCATGGATTTTGTTAGTGGGCTACCCCTGACGCCTACTAAGAAAGATTTGGTATGGGTAATTGTTGATCGGCTGACTAAATCTGCTCACTTCATACCGGTTCGCACTGATTACTCGTTGCAGAAGTTGGTAAAGTTATATGTGGCAGAAATTGTAAGATTACATGGGGTACCAGTGTCTATCATTTTAGACAGGGACCCTAGATTCACATCTCGATTTTGGAGAGTATTACATGAAGCTCTGGGTACAAGGTTAGATTTCAGCATGACATTTCATCCGCAGACTGATGGTCAGTTAGAGAGGGTAATACAGATTCTGGAGGACATGTTGAGAAGCTGTGTGATCGATTTCAAAGGCAGTTGGGAAGACTATCTGCCATTAGCGGAATTTTTTTATAACAACAGCGACCAATCTAGCATTCAGATGGCATCGTACGAGGTGTTATATGGCCGTAGGTGTCGTACCCCTACTTGTTGGGCAGAATTGGGTGAGTGGCGACTGTTGGGTCAAGAATTAGTCTCTGAAACCGAAGAGAAAGTGAAATTGATCCGTAATCGGTTAAAAGAAGCAATTGATAGACAGAAGTCGTATGCTAACTTAAAACGTAAAGAGATAGAGTACTCTGTGGGGGATTATGTTTTCTTGAAGGTCTCACCTTGGAAGAAGATTTTGAGATTTGGACGGAAGGGCAAGTTGATCCCCAGATTCATCGGGCCTTACCGGATATCAAAGTGTGTAGGACAGGTCGCCTATCAACTGGAGTTGCCTCTTAAGCTAAATCGTATACATAATGTATTCTATGTTTCTATACTGAGGCACTACCGTTTTGATCCTTCTCATATAGTGCCGGTGGAGGAGATTGAGGTAAGACCTGATCTGACATTTGAGGAAGAAGCTGTGTAGATTTTGGACCGTGATGTTAAGGTGCTGAGAAGGAAATTTGTTCCATTAATCAAGGTGCTGTGACATAATCACGGTTCAGAGGAAGCCACGTGGGGGTCTGAGGAGGTGATGCGACAGTAATACCTAAATCTCTTTTGACCAGGTAAATTTCGAGGCCAAAATTTATTTAAGGGGGTAGAATTGTAATGCCCCAAAAGTTAAGGGTTTGTAGTTTTGCTAAAATTCATGGTGTGCTTATTTGGCTAGCTATTTGAGTGTGTTTTGTGGTCCTAAAGTGGCCTGGGTTCGAGTTTGAGCCTTGGAAAAATTTTGGTTTTTGACCCTAAAATGGAGAGGGCTGTTGGCATAGGGCTCAAGTATATTTGTGTGTGTTTATGTAGCACAAGATGAGCTTGTTGCTCAGTGGCAGTGGCATCTTTGGGAAGGATTGGAGAGTAGGGTTTGAATCCTATAAGCTGCAAATGGAAGCTTTTATTTTATGACTTGAGAGGGGAGGAAGCAGAGTTTAGATCCAACTCTTCAAGGGGAGTTGAAGACTTGGTCAAATGTTTCAAATGGATGAAAGAGAGCAAAATTAGAAGGAAAGAGTGGAGAGAATCAAGGGATAGAGGAGTGTGCAGGTGTTGGCCGAATGTGGGGAAGTGGTGATAGGGAATTTCGGCCAAGGGAGGTCTTTTGGATGTGCATTTTCGACTTGTGTTAGGAGAAGTGCCGAATTTTCTCTGAATTTTTTCTTAGGGAAGTGTTTTCATTTTGGTACTTTGTGACATTTCAGGCCGTTTCTTCTCATTTTTTGTTCTTGCTTCTTTCTTTCCTCTGACCTCTGCCGAATTCACATTATTTGCATTTCATTTTCTTTCATCTTCTTCCTCCCTCATTTTCCGATTTAGTGCCGAATTAATAAGCCCTACTTTCATCTTCTTCCTCCTTTCTCCTCATCTCTTTTCTTCCCATCGTTTGTTTCTCTTCTTTACCCTAAGCCGTAAACACACTTTTACCTTTTTAGTTTCTCCCTAGACCGAATACTTTTCTTCTTGAAGTGTCGGTTTGTAAGCCGAATCTACTTACCTCTACATTCTGTATCCTTTTGATCTTGGTGGTTGGGGCCGATCTTGTTGAGGACAACTGTGGTTTGTTGTCGTTCGTTGGTTGGTAAGTGTGTCTATAACCGAAAGGAGGGCTGCTATTTTCTTTTCTCTCATGCTAGATTGGGTTCTTTGAGGGCCAAAAGGCTGCTTCTTTAGTTACCTTAGAATAGCGGTTCTAACGTGTTCTTTTTATCGATTAATGCTAGGAACTCATTTTCTTTAGCCTCGGAGTAGGGTCGATTATAGTTGCGTTGAGGGAGATCGTATCACGTGGTAAGAAAGGCTTGTTTAGTTAAGTACATCAGTATTTTGATTTACTTGAGGTAGAGGCTAATTGTTAATCAACTGTTTCATAGGTGCCTTGGAAGTTTTCAAATCACATTCGTAGTCAAGGTGTGTAATCTCACACCTCTATTTAATCTGCTATTGCTGTGATCTATGAATCGCTAAAAATCGAAATACCGAAAACCAGAATACCGGCAACTGAGATCACTCGAGCGCGCGAGCTCTCGTAGGGATAAACTGAGCGATGGCGATAGACCGTTGGGAGTGTCACGAACGCTCTCGTGGAACTGAGGCCATAATGGGCCTTGTTGAGCCGAAGCGGGCTAAATGGGCCAAACGGCTTAACGAGCCCATATGAGTAAAAACAATGAAAAGTATCAGTTGATTGATGCAACTGCGAAGTCCGCAGAACCGGGACTGAAAATGATCAGAATGGGCCACATGAGCATGTGGGCCCGTATGGGCCGAAAATGGGTCTTATGCCTAATAGCACTGTATTGACCGAAAATTGAAACCAAGTCGCTCGAGGTGAGATTAGGCCTTCGAAAAGGCCCTTGTAGGGTAAAATTACCGAAATACCCTTGGTGGGTAAATTACCGGAATACCCTTATGGGTGAATTACTGAAATACCCTTGGTGGGTAAATTACTGAAATGTCCTTGATGGGTAAATTACCGAAATACCCCCGAGGGGCCAAATCATCGTTTTACCCCCAAATGGTCGCTTTACCCTTAGTGGTAGGATCATCGATGTATGAGTAGTAACTAGTTGATTGATGTCTATGATGATGCATTGTTTACATGATTTAATTATGACATGGCATATTGCGTGGGTTGAGTTATGGATTTGGAGGTAGCACTGTACTAGTGGCTCTGCCACGTTATACTAATTTAGTGGCTTTTGCCACGTTATATCGATTCAGTGGCTCAGCCACGTACACTGTTATTAGCAGCTAGTCTGCATTATTGGTGTGCTGGTTGGGTGGGTTGACTCTGTCCCCACAGGTGTGTTGGTTGGTACGGGTGGTGTGTTAGTTGGACTGGGTTGGGTACATGATTGTTTTGCATATCATAGGGCCTCGGCCCAGACTGTTACTGAATAGGGCTTCGGCCCAGACTGTTACTGAATAGGGCTTTGGCCTAGACCGTTACTGAATAAGGCTTAGGCCCAGATTGATACTGTATGGGCTTGGGCCCAAACTGTGGGTGTAAAAAGGGGATTACACCCGTTCTCTTTAACTATGCAGGTAATCCCCATCCTTAGAGGATTTGGAGCTGCGACGGACTCGGAGGTGGCCACACCCGTCTTGTACGTTCAAGGGGGTTATTTTAGTTATTTTATTTTAGTTTACTTTACTTTAATTTTTGGGATTAAAAATTTTTGTAATAAGGCCATTGGAATTGTTTTTAACTTTTATTTGGGATTTCTTTAATTACTGCAAATTTATTAAACACGGGTTTTTTTTAAAACAATAACAACGGTTTTTTTAAATATCATGTTTCCGTAAATGTTTAAACCAAATTCTATAACAGACAGGGTTTTTAAAAGCAAAATAATACATGCATTTTTGAAAATGGTATTAATTCGAGTAAAACTTCTTTTGTTAACAAGTAATGAAAAATGAGATTTTTGGACGTTAGAAAGTTTTGATTTGAAGATGAGTTTTCCAACGATCACAAGGTTTTCAAACAACACTTGATGTGGCACGCTAGATCAGACGTTTAGGCCGGGTGTGGGGTGTTACATTTGGTAAGTAAGCTTCTAGTAATTTTATGTGTTTGATTTAACTGATTATAATAGTGAACTAAGCAAGCATGCTGGAGTTTTTGGTTCATGGTATTTTGATATTTCAATTGATAAATGAACATTGATAATAGGTAATTAGTATGCTAGATTTAATTTGATGTTAAAATGGCTATGTTACTTGATTCACATATGCATTTTGGCACTTTAAATTGAGCATATTATTGATTGAAATTATGTTATGATTGATTGGTTATATTGGCATTATAGCATGGTGGATCCATTGGATATAGTTGGCATGCCATAGGATTTGTGAGTACTTACCATATTGATATGTTATTTGTGAGCAATGAGGCTCTAGGTGGACTGATTTGGAGTAGATAAGGGAGTGTTGAGCTTGTGTCTCCACTCAACAGGAGTGATATGAGGCGATATAAGGGAGCGTGCGGCCTCAGCCCGCTCAATCTGGGACTGATTCTGATTCTAATTATAAGTAGGGAGATCTGTTTATCTAATGTATGATCACCGATTAAGCCATGATTGTATATGCCAATATAAATGTTTGAAATGTTATATGCTAAATTCATGATTATATGCCATGATTAATTATGATTTTTGATATATGGTTGAGCATATGACATTGAACTATTATGGATTGATATTGTGATAGAAAATTTGTATTTGATTGGTTTCAATTTAAGCATGATTTGGTTACTAATTTACTCATCGTTTTATTAACATTCACTGAGCTTTTTAAGCTCACACCCTCACATTCATGCAGTTAACCGACGGGATTGAGGAGCTGAGCAGCCGAGTAAAAGAGTTCCAATAGATTAAGGCTCGGTAGAGATTTAGTTACATGTTTTAGAGATTTTAATCGGGCATTGTGGAACTTTCGGGACTTAGTTTAATTTTGATTGTAATTGGACTTAGAGATTAGACATTTTTAATTTCGGATCGTTTTATAATATCATATATTCACGTTTGAGTTTGATTATTGAATAATTTATAGTGTATTGTTGCTTGATAACACAGTGATTGATAACACGATGTGTGAGACATGATGTTTACACTAACCATTGTTTAAATGAAGCTTCCATGGAGTGGTTTACTAGCAAATAAGGTACGCCACTTGTTTGAATTAACCGGTTGGTGATATGCATGAAATTGAATGTTTAATTCTATTTAATTGAGGCTTAATTGGTGTTACTAAATTCAATTGAAGGTGTATGAATATGTATGATATTTAATTGTAGCTAAATCGGGTTTAATTGGAAATTAAAATACTCAAAAATAGGTTTAAAATCGAATTTTTCACACAAAAAAATTGCACTGGATTGTTGAGGGTTTGAATTCTGGCCTTTTTAAATTGGTTTTCTAGTTTGTATAAATTACAAATTAGTTCTGTAACCTGATAAGTCTAATTAGAGCCTTAAATGATAAGGAAATTTGATAAAATTTTAGGATTAGACTTGTAATTGATAAAAATTTGTTAGAAATGCACTCAATTTAATATTCAGGTAAAGTATTGATAGTTTGAAAATGTTACGATTTAGTCCCTAATGATAAAACTTGAATTAGACGTAGAAACTAAACTCGAATTAAGTTGAAAATTTTAGGGATTGCATAAATTTACTAAAAGAGGGTTGGTAAATGTATAGATCTAAATTTGAGTTACTTTAACCATAGGTGGTAAAATGACAAAAATGCCCTTAGGTTAAATTACTTATAAAAAGTTTAAAATTGGTTCACGAATTGCTTCCGCATTAATAAATAACAAATAAATGGATAAGATTGATGTGTTATAACGTCGGGGTGTGTCTTAGGAGGTCGTTAGCTGGAGAGTCACTTAGTTGGCTAATGTAACGCTTCGAATTCGGGTCGATTCGTCCCGATCGAGTTTAGGGTGTCACAAGAGTGAAATAGAAAGAAACAATATGATATTGTGATTATAGGTTAGCCATTATGTTCCAAATAAAATAAAAATACAAAAAGAAAAGAAAAACGAATAGAAAAAGTACTTGAAAAAGAAAAATAAAAGCATTTGTGAGTGAGATGTACCGAAAAAGGAAAAAGAATGTGACAAAGTCACAAGAGTAGAAAAACTCATTCATTAGTGAACAAAAACTCATGAGCTAGTCGTAGTTGTTATATTATGTAGTAACTTCTTATATGGAGAAACAAGGAAGGTGATAGAAAGAGAAAGGTGAGTGGGTAAAGGGTTACTAATACAGGAGAATAGGGAACAATACGATGTACGAAACTATTTTTGTGTTTGAAATTGTTTTGATGCTTATTATTCTTAAATTCTATACTTGTCCTAAGCCTTAGAACGTTATAAGCTGAAAAGCCCTATGTGATCTAGGTAGATTTATTCATGACTTGACATCATATTAAATAATTGCATTTACAACTGTTTGCATTCTACTAGGATAATCAAATTTCATGTATAACTTATTGATGGATCTGTACATTTGAAAACCTTAATGTTTGTGTACCTTGTAATATACTGAACTTAGATGTTTGATATCAAAAGTGGTTAGTCAAATATATATCATGTCAAGTTTATGTGTAAATATGAAATGTCTAGTTATGTACTCCAAAACCAAAGTTTGTACTATACTTGTTCAAGGGTCATCTTTTAATTTGATGTTTTTGTTTGCTTGGCTTGAGGACAAGCAATAACTATAGTGTGGGGGAGTTTGATCTGCCATAATTCGGTGTAGCTGATTAAACTAGTTTTTGCACTTGAGGAGATTGAATATAAGCATTTTCATTATGTTTTAGTTTAGTTTTTATAGTTTATTTTAAATCCAATAAAAAGTGTATTTGGAGTCTTTTATTGACCTTAGGGGCCCAATGAGGCATACAGGTGAGCTAATGTACTTAGTGATTGTGTAGGAGACCATCAGAGGGCCTACAAACTCAATATTGGTCATTGTGTTGCAACATAGGAAGTTCGAAGCCGTAACAAAGGGAGCAGAATGCAAGAATCTCAAGCCTACCTTTACTGTCATGACACACCCCTGAAGCTACCCTACACTTGAGCATACTAACATCGATGTCGTGACACAGGCATAATGGTGTTGCAACATTGGTCCTATAGGGAAACACTTACGAGTCACGAATGTTTTGGTCCACAAAATCAAAAGTTAAATACGAGAGCGTCAGCTGACCTAGGGTTGTGTAACACCCCTCACTCGTATTCAACGCCGAAATAGGGTTACTAAGCATTACCGGACTTATAACATAAATAAACAAACATTTCACATACATTTTTCAATTTCATTTAATCATCATTCAACATCAATCACATTGTCCCTAGTACGAGCCTAGGAGACCTTAAATGTAACACCCCTCACCCGTATTCAACGCTGGAATAGGGTTATGGAGTATTACCGGAATTATAAAGCAGTTTAACATTTATTTCACATACATTATCAAGTTCCAAATAATCATCCTTCAACAATATGCATATCGTCCCTAATATAAGCCTACGAGACCTAAAACATGCATTCAGGGTGGTTCGAGACTAAACCAATAACTTCGGAAACATTTGGAACACTTAGAAAAATTTTGCAAAATACAGGGGACACATGCCCGTGTGACCCAGCCATGTGTCTCACACGGCCAAAGACACGCCCGGGTCACAGGCCATGTGGACATTCAAATTGGGATCACATGGTCGTGTCCCAGCCCATTTCTGACCCGTGTAACTCTTTAACTTGGGTCGCATGGCCAGCACACATGCCCGTGTGTCAGGTCGTGTTCTAGGTCGTGCCAAACCTGTACAGTATATTGACTTATGCCACACGGCCGTATGGAGCATACTGACTTGATTTCTATTTCAACACCAGAGGACACACGACCGTGTAACATGACCGTGTGTCGCACACGGCTGAGACACATGCTTGTGTCTCTGCCCATGTGGACAAGAATAGGATATTTACCGAGCCATTTTGCCACCCAAACTTGCATAGACCTACATCAACCCAAATGGCACCAAAACATAGCATATAATAGGCATTCAATCAACCATAACCAAGCATATTTTATACCATTTCAATACTAACCAATACCAAACATAATAATACCATAATGTGCCATTCAATTTATACCAAAACCTCATAATCTCATATCAACAATACAACCACATTCAACCATGCATCATTTAGCCTAATTTCACAAACATATTAAATTCAATTCACAACCATTTAGTATCCCATTTTATCAAATATCATCAAACATCACATATCCATCAATAACACATAACCAAAACCATATGCACATATGAAAACGCAACCAAACCAACCAACCAAATGAAGCCAACTCTCAGGCTATATACAAAACCAAAACACTTAATATTTACAAGCCATTTCAAATGACTAAATTCATTAGCAACATATATACCAAAATGACCATAATCCTATACATGTCATATACCCAAAATACTTAAGTTCAAAAGTACCAAGTGATAGTTGGATAATGTGATGAAGTCTTAGACGATTCCTGAATTCGAGCTAGCTTGATTTCTCTATAAAACACAAAAAAATAAATGAAGTAAGCTAATAAGCTTAGTAAGCTTGTATGAAATAATAAGCAATGCTTACCATTCAATTATCATTCAATAATATGAACATAATATACTACAAAACTTTTAACTTCAATGATAACATGTATTCAATCACATAATTAACCATGAACTTACAATTTTCATAGATTTGATGCTTATATAGTTTCCATACATACCTGTACTGATACGTATCTATTTCTCACCATTTCATATCTTCGATATACTTGTGGAACTAGTTGGAATAATACAGGATACTTGGGAATCTCCCACCCTAAGTGCCAATATATATAGCCGAAGCTATCTTAATAAAATCTTGCATCGAAGTGCCAATACATAGCCAAAGCTATCTCAATATCATATCTCAATAATGCTCACTCTCGAGCTATCAACGGGTCTACTCACACAAGCTAATGGTCATGACGTAGCTACACGGTGCTGCTTACACAAGCTGATCTGCTCACACAAGCTGATGGTCATGACGTAGCTACACGGTGCTGCTCACACAAGCTGACGAGAATCTGCAACACATGCTGGATAACTAAGCCACCGATAAAACGTACAGACCATCACCCAAAACAATAATAACCCCTAATGACATGTCATTCATATCCTAATACATTCCTAAGGTTCAAGAGGGATTTCAAACTTACCAAATTGTCGTCAAACATGTCCATAAAGTCGTAATAACAGTTTATGCAATATCAAATCATATAAAGTACAATTATAACAAAGCTTATTACATACGAACTTACCTCGAATGCAAAAACGGTGAATTAAGTCGATTAATCCGAAATCTTGTTCTTTCCCCGATCTAAGTCCGTATTTCACCTTTCTTGATCTAAATAATATCAATTTTATCTTATTTAATAATATATCTATTCAATTTAGTCCAAATTATACATTAAGGTAATTTTACACATTTGCCCCTAATATTTCACATTTTTACAATTTAGTCCTTATTTCATAAAATCACATCCAATTCAACCAAAACCCATGCTAGCCGATCAATTAGGTCCCTAGCAGTCCATATTTTTCATTTATTTCACAATTTAACCACAAAATTTACACATTTCACAATTTAACCCCTAATTGACAATTTTGTCAAAAATCACTTTACAAATGTTGTTTATCTAACAACAAGCATGAATTTCCTACTATTTAATATCAAAACACACATATATTCATCAATGGGAAAACCTAAACCTTTAATATTTTTGCAAATTAATCCCTAGGCTAACTAGACTAAGCTGCAACGATCTCAAAAACGTAGAAATCATTAAAAACTGAGTCAAAAGTCACTTACATGCTAAGAGAAAGCTTGTTGAATGTTCAAGCCCTAAAAATGGTGTCTTTTGATCTTTATTTTAGGTGGTGGAAGATGGATGAAGATGATGAAATGCTTAGTTTTATTTAATTTAAACTTAATTACTCATTTACCTTTTTAACCTTAACTTAAAACATTAAAATTTACTTAAAAGATGTCCAAGAATGTCCAATAACCATATAAACGGGCTAATTGGTAATTAAGGACCTTTACTTTAATATTCCATAGCTATTAGAAACCTTTAACTAATAAAACACAAGTTTTACACTTTACGCGATTTAGTCCTTTTTATCGAATCAAGCATTCAAACGATAAAATTTCTTAACGAAAATTTCACAAAATCATATTATCATGCTGTAAAAAATAAAATAATAATAAAATAATTATTTTGACCTTAGATTTGTGGTCCCAAAACCACTGTTATGATTTGACTAAAAACGTGATGCTACATTAAACATGCATTTGAAGTGGTTCGGGACTAAACCGGTAATTCGGGAAATTTTTTCAAAACTTAGAAAATTTTTCAAAATAAAGGGGACACGCGCCTGTGTGGCCCGACCATGTGTCTCACACGGCCAAAGACACGCCCGTGTCACAGGCCGTGTGGACATTCGAAATGGGATCACATGGCTGTGTCCCAGCCTGTGTCTGACCCCGTAAAACTCTCTGACTTGGGTCACATGGCCGACACACACGCCCGTGCGACTAGCCTGTGTGCCCTAGAAATGGCCACACACGCTCGTGTACCAGGCCATGTGCTATGCCATGCCAAACCTGTAGGGTATACTGACTTATGCCACACGGCCAATCACACGCCCGTGTGCTGGGCCATGTGGAGCATACTTACTTGATTTTTAATTCAACACCAGGGGACACACGGCCATGTAACCTAATCATGTGTCACACACAGCTGAGACACACGCCCGTGTGGACAAAAATAGTCTATTTACCAAGGCATTTTGCCACCCAAATTTGTATACACTTACACCAAACCAAATGGCACCAAAACAAGGCATAAATAAGCATTCAATCAACCTCAACCAAGCATCATTTATACCATTTCACTACCAAAAAATACAAGGCACACAATATCACAATATGCCATTCAATTTATACCAAATTATCACATTCTTAAATCATCAATATGGTTACATTTTAAACATGCATTATTTTACCTATAATTCAAACATACCAAATTTCATATCTCAACCATTTAGTATCCCTAATTACCAATTATCATCAAGCATCACATATCCATCAATAAACACATAACCAAAGCTATATGCACATATGAATACACAACCAAAACAACCAAATTAAGCCAACTCTCATGGCTATATACAAAACCAAAACATTAACATTTACAAGCCATTTCAAATGACTAAATTCATTACCAAACTATATATCAAAATGACCATAATCCTATACATGCCATATACTCAACATACTTAAGTTCAAAAGTTCCAAAGTGATAGTAGGATAGTGTGATGAAGTCTCCGACGATTCCCAAATCTGAGCTAGTTTTGATTTCATTATAAAACACAGAAAAACAAACAAGTAAGCTATATAGCTTAGTACGCTCATATGATAATAAACAAAACTTAACAAAATATAGCAATTAACAATTGAACATATCTATATACAATTCATATAAATACACAAACCTATTACGTTTTAAATCACAAGGTTAGAATTGAACTTCACAAGTTTCTTCGATTCAAAGCTTATACGGTTTATGTACATACTTGTACCATCTCGTATCAATCTCATACTCATATGCATCTTTGATATACTCGTTGGACCATTCAGAATACTATCGGATACTCGGGAATCTCGCACCCTAAGTGCCACATATATAGTCGAAGCCATCTCAATCCCGTATCACATATCATGCTCACACTAGAGCTATCAACTGGTCTGCTCACACAAGTTGACGGTCATGACGAAGCTACACAGTGCTGCTAACACAAGTTGACGAGTATCCGCAACACATGTCGAATAACTCAGCCACCAGTAGGTCGTACGGACCAGCATTCAATCACATAACCTCTAATGACATGCCATTCGTATCCTAACCTATTCCTAAGGTTCAACCGGAATTTCTCACATGTCGAATCTTCGTCGAATATGCTTGTAGTGTCGTATTCACAATTTATGCAATATCAAAGCATTTAAAACACAAATACAATAATGTTTAATACATACGAACTTACCTCGAATACAAAAACAACGAAACGAGTCGATTAGTCCAAAACTTTGTTCTTTCCCGATCTAAATCCGTATTTCACTTTTCATGGTCTAAATATAATCAAAATTAACTTATTTAATAATCTCTCTATTCAATTTAGTCCAAAATACACATTACGATAAATTTACACTTTTGCCCCTAACATTTCAACATATTTACAATTTAGTCCTTATTTCATAAAATTACAAATTCATGCAATTAAACCAAAACCCATGCTAGCCAAATTTCAATTAGGTCCCTAGCAGCCCATATTTTTCATTTATTTCACAAGTTAACTACAAAATTTACACATTTCACAATTCAATCCCTATTTGGACATTTTACTAAAAATCACTTAACAAATGTTGTTTATCTAACAAAAACCATGCATTTTCTACCATTAAAAATCAAAATACACATAGATTCATCAATGGAAAAACTCTAAACCTTTAACAGTTTTGCAAAATAGTCCTTGGGCTAGCTAGATTAAGCTGCAAGGATCTCAAAAACATAGAAATCATCAAAAACCGAGTCAAAAACCACTTACTTGCTAGCTATAGAAGTGACCGAATGATTCAAACCTAAAAATGGAGTTCTCTTCTTCTAATTTTTGGCTAAGGAAGAAGATGGACTAAAAATATGGTTTTATTATACTTATTTTTAATTTTACAACTAAGTTACTTATTTAAAAATATGGTTTTATTATACTTAATTTTAATTTTACAACTAAGTTACTTATTTAACCTTTATTATAAAACCTTTAAAGCCATTAAAAGACGTCCATCTTTGTCCACTAACTTTATAAATGGGCTAATTACCACATAAGGACCTCCAATTTAAAGTTCTATAGCTATTAGACACCTTTAGCTAATAGTGTAACAGTCCGGTTCAGACCTTAGTCGGAACAGTGGTTTCGGGACCCCAAATCTTAGTCCGTATAATATTTTAATATTATTTTCTGTGTCTTTGATATGTGAATTAGCCTGTGATAAAGTTCTGTAAAATAATTGTCCATCTGTATGTTGAATTTGATAAAAGGATTAAATTGCATTCAAGGCAAAACTAGCATGCTATTTGTTAAGTACCTATGTGTTGTGACTTTTAAAAGACGAGGCCTTAAGAGGCAATTAAACCACTATTTAGCTAGCGGATGGATAAAGGACAAATATATCCTTACTGTATGGTTATGTTATTTATTAATTGGATGGTTAATATAGTAAAGGAAATAATAGTAATGTTATAATGAAAATAACATGAAAATAAGCCATATGTGTAACATCCTGAAATTGGGCCTAGTAGGATTGGGATAATTGGACCTTGGGCTTTAGGAAAAATTTGAGTATTATTTTTATTACTTGTGTTAGCTCGGGTAGTATTGTTTGTGTGTTAGCATAGTCTTGTGAAGGTTCAATTTTGTTTTAGTTTTGGCTTTCTTTCTTTGTTTTGTGTCTTAACCAAAAACCTATTCTTTTAGAACTTTACCAACTTTTCTCTAGTGCATCATAGTGAGCCATAGCCGAATGTCCATTAGGTGTTGTTGATTTTTCTTCCCTCTTAGGCTTTTGGCCGAATCTTCTTTGAAACCTCCCTCTCATCTCTTATTCCTTTGTAACCGAAAACAACCTCTCTAGTTCTCATCTCTCTTTTTCATTCTTTTTCATATTGTTCAATAATCCACAATTCTTATTTTAATTTCCTTTGGCCGAATTTTCCTTCTCTCATTTCTCTTTTCTTTTCTTCCATTATTTGCTCTAGCCGAATCCTATTTGTGTCTCACTCTATCACTTTGCCGTAATAGTTTTGTCTTGTGAGGATCTTTTTGACCGAATTTTCTTTATCTCTTCTCTTTCAAACAAATCTTTTTATTTTGGTAGTGGTATAGTGGAGTGTTGATTATTTCTTTATTGATAGTCGACTATAGCCATTCTAAGATCGTGTGGAAAAGGATATTATTATTCAAGGATTTTGACAACTCCTTAGGTAAGTGACGATTATCGGAACTGAATCGAAGTGTTAAGGTAAGGATCTTTATGCTTGTTATATCGTTTTAGATGGTCTTCTAATCGATTAAGTTTTAGGGGACTCTATCGTTCGTTTATTATCTTCTTTCCGTGAACGTTAGATTTTGGAGAATCAAGTATGGGTTCAAAAAGAGTAGTTCATAGTGTTTGGAAGAGGGGTGGTTCCGCAATACCCTCAAATTTCAAGCGAAGGGCTGTATCAGGAGTTCGAGACTTTCCACCGGGATGTGGACCCTCTGCCGGCGATAATCGTTTATTTGAAGTCGTTCGTACCTTCGAGCCATTGTTTGTTCGTGGTTCATCATCGGGTTATAAACCATCAATCAGAGAGAAATCACGTATAGATGTTGTTCGAGATTCCGAGGGTATCGACGAACGGGAAAGCTTAGTTATCACTATTATCAGGTGTGTAACTTATACTAAACTTCTAATAGATTAATAGCTTTATTGATAAAAATGTGTTTCTAAAGAAATATAAATGATTATGGCTTCGGGTACCATTCAATGGTACGGTGAATTGAGGTACGTTATTCCTTCGTACTATGTATGATTTAATATGAAACATATTCGATATTTGATTATGATTTTTGGGATAATGTACAAGGCATGATATTTGCATCGTTAATAATGCTATATGCATAATATGATATGTGTCCGATTCCGATATGATTATGGGGTATATGGCATGTTAATGAAATAATATGTTATTGCATGGGAATATGGGTAATATTGAAAGGGGAAGTGTTCCGGTGGTTTTACCACATTATTCGGTGACTTCGGTCACGATATTATGAATCCGGTGACTTCGGTCACGATATTATGAATCCGGTGACTTCGGTCACGATATTATAAATCCGGTGACTTCGGTCACATATTATGAATCCGGTGACTCTGTCACAATTATCTGGTGGCTATGCCACGATTATAAGGGCGATGTGCATGTTGACTGCAGCAACTGCCTTCGATGGTGTGTAGCGGATGGAGGGTCGATTTAGTAATCCCCACGGTGTGATTAGCTGGTACGGGTGGTGTGTAGCGGATGGATATCTAGGTTGGGCTCGGGATTGCATTTCATTTTACATGTACATATGAATATCTGATTTACTATATTATGGGCTTATGGCTAAATGTGATTTTAAATGGGCTTTATTGCTATGATCGATTGGATTTTTAGTGCATTGTTACACATTGAGTCTGTTGACTCACCCTTCAGTGGGATATCTTTTCAGGTGATTCGTGAGATCGCGGATAAGGAGCCGGATGAACTCGAGGAGGCCATGCAATAAAATTTGGTTTTACATGAACTTCCATTTGGGTAATTTATTTAAATTTGGTTTTCATATTTTTATGGATTTGTAATAAGGCCTGTTTATTTATGTTTTGGAGTGTTTTGGATTTGACCTAAATTTGGTACATGTTTGATATAATAATTTGAGCATAAAGTTTTCTAAATTACAAAATACGATGGTTTTTAAAACGTTACCATCGGGTGACATAAATCATTTGATAATTTTATCATCTTAAGTATTTTCGATAACTCATACTATTTTTATAAAACTCAACCTTTCCAAATTTCTTTTAGATACAGTTTTCAACCTAATCACTTTGGTTTCTTTAAAATATTAAAAGGTTTTCTAATCTATGGATTTGCAACTAAGTTTTTAAGACTTATTTTGAGGTTTTCAAAAGTAAATTATCAGCTTTCAATTTATTATACACTTGTTTTCTACAAACAAAGTTCAACAAAGATTTTTTCACAAAAATTTAATCGTTAACTCATTTTTCTTCAAAACGTTTTCCTTCGTGGCATGCCGGAATCGGTCATGGCGTATTGACCGGGTTTGGGGTGTTACAAATTGGTATCAGAGCTAAGTTCAAAAGCTCGGCTGTGGGCCCGAGGCCCAAAATGTTTTAAAGTATGGTTTTAAGATGTTTTTGTTGAAAATTTTATGGTTGAAAAGGCATGGCTCCGAGTCTCCGACATCAATCCGCCCTGGTAAGTACATCAAAACTGTTGATTTTGATGATATGATGATGTTGATATGACTATATAGTAGTAGGAACTACTTTAGAGACCCAAAACTATAGGTTTGGTGTACTCGCGAAATCTCTTATTAAAACTTTTCATAAAACTGTGCTTTAAAGAAAGTGGAATATTGATTAATGCATAAAACTTTTTAATAAGATAAGTCGAGACGTTAGACATGAGCACTCGAGATCGTGGTCGTTATGGACGTGGTAAAGGTCGATTGTGCTAGGGCTAGATCTTCAGCACTGAGGCATATTTCTGAAATGGAGGCGTTAGCATCGCTAGTGGTTGAGACGGGGTCTCATGACCGAATTCGGATTGATGAGCTGACTCAGATAGTTAAGGAAGTTTTGGAGGAGGTTAAAGGAATCGGTGAAGCACTTCGAGATTGGGTCTGTGGACTGTAAGAAGATTAGAGATCACGGTTCTCTTAGGTCACAATCTCGATCTGTAAAACTGTCAAGGCATGATCGAACTGTTTGGCTTGCGATTACTGTGGAAGGTGTCATCCGGGAGAAAGTTGGAGGGAGTCAGAAGGATGCTTGAGATGCGGGTCTAAGGAGCATAAGGCTCGGGATTGTTTCCTCACTCTCAAGTCAGGTATGTTTTGGTTGGAAGTGATGGCTGAATGTAGGAAAATTTTTGGTATAAGTGTAAGTGTTATATAACGGTTTGCTATTGTGAATTAGATGTTTGGTTGTGGGAAAAAGGATTCAAGATTTTGTTAAAAAAGTACATTTTGTTTTATTAAGATCAGAGTGCGCAGCAAGAGCGTAGTGTGGCGAGATAGGAGGTATGACTGTTAGCTAGTTGGAAATTTCGAGGACGAAATTTCTTTAAGGAGGGTAGATCTGTAACATCCTGAAATTGGGCCTAGTAGGATTGGGCTAATTGGACCTTGGGCTTTAGGAAAATTTTGAGTATTATTTTTATTACTTGTGTTAGCTCGGGTAGTATTGTTTGTGTGTTAGCATAGTCTTCTGAAGGTTTGATTTTGTTTAGGAAGCTAGAATAATTCTAGTATGGTTTATTTAATGAAGTGGATTAGGTGTGTAATATCCCGGGTTGGGGGGCTATTTTGTTGTTACATGTTATTGCCTGTATGTGTTGTGCTGTGTGCTATTTTTATGTCTTAGGGGCTTAATTATAGCCTAGGTGTATGCCCGAGTGTTAGGGAGAATTTTTGTTTTTAGGCTCTATAGGAGAGGAGCTGAGGAAGCTGGGGTTTTTATTTTATTTTCGTGGTTTTATTGCACAAATGAAGAGCTGGCAGAGTGGCAAAGGGGAGCTTGGTGTGACGCCAACTTCAAGGAGTGGAGGTCCAGTGTTCGAGCAGCAGGAGCTCCCATTTTGGGCTCTTTTTGGGACGGCATAGAGGAGAGGTAGAAGCCAAATCAAATTCTACCTTGGACTTGGTCAAACCGTTCAAATGGAAGGTGGGGAGTAAATAGTGGAGGAAGACTTGGTCATACACCTTTGAATGAGTGGATGGGAGTTATTGGGGGGTTTTGGCCGAATGTTTGGGGTGTTTTGGAGGAAGTGGCCGAAACTTGGGAAGCTTGGGGAGTTAGTGGACGGTTTGGTAGCTTGGGAGGCCGAAAATGCTTTTGGCATTTTGATGTTTTCGGTCAAAGGTTATTGAGCAAATTCTCTCTTTTATCAATTGCCAAAAGCCGAAATTTTGAAGAGTTTCATCTTATTCTCTTTTGGAACCGAAAGTCCAAGTAGCTTCATTGCCGAATGTGACTTGGTTTGTCTCTCAAGCATCCATTGTAAGCCGAACCTAGCACTCCATCTCCATTCCATTTCTTTTTCTTTAAACCGAAAGCAACCTTTCTCCTTTTTGGTTTGATTTCTATTGTGAAGCCGAATTCTCCACTTCCTTTCTCATTTCTTTTGTGCCGAAACTACATCCTTTGTTCTCAAACTTTTATTCTCTTGTCCTAGGCATTGTTGCCGAAACTCTGTTCTTTTTCATATTGTCTATTCCCCAAAACCGAAAGCAGAGGTGTTAGTTATCTAGTGCCGATTTCTTCTTTTTATTTGTTCCCAACATAACCGAATATTTCCCTTTCCTCCTAGAAGTCCTAGTGGCCGAATATCAGTGGTGTTTTGGAGGCTCTGTTTCAATCGATTGGTATTGGTAAGCTCTAGGCCGAATGGCCATATTTCCCTCTTTTGGTTCTTTATTTGGTTGTGTTTGTTAAGGGCCGATTATGGTTGTTGGAAGGGTATTAATCTCTCTGTTATAGGGACTTTGGAAGTGTGAAGCAAGCAAGGAACCATCATTCTTTTGTAACCGATTGGTAAGTTGAGGGTAAGCAATTGGGTTGTTAGTTCATTCTTTTAATTGCGTTTAATCAGGAGTTGTAAATGATTAACCGTTCTCTTGTGAAGGTGTGACCGATTGTGGGTAGAAGTACCACTGTGGTTCGGGTTTGGTAGGAAACCAAACCAAGTGAAGGTAAGGGATTGATTTTTCTACCCTTATGGTTAATTGGTTGTTGGCCGAATGGTAGTGTTGCCTAACCCCTAGTGTTGGCCGATTGTAGGAGTGAGCAATCGAGGGACTTAGATCGCTTTTGTCAGGATTGTTAGACTCGTAACTATCAGGTGTGTTTACTAACACACTTATATTTAGTAATATGTTTAATAATCTGTGTGATGACTAATGGAACAGTGGTGACTGTTATGATACCCTAAAGGGTATGATTCTGGACTCGGGTAAGTCAGTATCATTATTGTTATAAAAATCTATTGATGATTTACATGATATCATGGTTGTGGTAATATATGACATGGGGTATGAGATTAGACATATTGGCATGATATGCATGATAGTATGATATGCATGATTACATGAGTTTGGCATGTTGATGGGTGATACGAGAGGAGGGGGCAGTGATATTTTGTGCTGACGAGCACCAGTGCTTTGGTAGCACACTTTGTGACTTTGGGTCACCAGAGGTTTGGCACCTCCAGAGGTTTGGTACCTCAGCGTCTCGTCCCAGTGGCTCAGTACCACAGTGGGTTGGCCCCACAGATGATTATACGGGATTGACGCCAGTGTTTTGGTAACACACGATGGGTTGGCCCCATCACCAGATTTGTGACTACGGTCACCAGTGCTTTGGTAGCACATTGTGTCTTTGGGACACCAGAGGTTTGGCACCTCATTGCGACTTGTCCCTGTGGTTTGACCACCGTGGGTTGGCCCCACTTGAGATATGGGATCGTCTGCTAGTGTTTTGGTAACACACGATGGGTTGGCCCCATCATCATTGGATTTGTGACTTCGGTCACCAGTGCTTGGGTAGCACAATTGTGTCTTTGGGACACCAGTGCTTTGGTAGCACATTGACGGATATTGTGTCTTTGGGACACCAGTGCTTTGGGAGCACATTGTGACTATATGTCACCAGTGGTTTGGCACCACCAGTGGTTTGGTACCACACGGGGTAGAAAAGGAGATATGGATGGTTAGGATCGGGTTGCATTGATTATATTGCTATGTATGATGTGTGTTAGCATGTTGTTCTGCGGGAGTGGGATTTACACACTGAGTCACTCGACTCACCCTCTCCTTTGACATTTCAGGTGACCCGTAGACGCGGACTTGGAGCCGGGATGGACTCGGGGTGCACACGCCATGCTGAATAAAGTTTTTACTCAGACTCTATAACTTTTGGTACTTTAGCTTATTACTTTAAGTTGGGTTTTATTTCGGATTGTAAAAGGCCTTTTAAGTTATGTTTTATGGTGTATATATTTTAAGCTGATTTTGATATGCCTTAACAAAATAACTCGGAATAAATTTTTATTAAAACCTGGAAAGATAATGTTTTCAAAATTATAACGCGACGTGTTTTTAAACTATACCATCGGGTATCACACTAAGTCTTTCTTGATCAACAAATTCAACTGGTTTCCACTTCTCACTTGTAAATCACCTAGGTTTAAAAGTATTTTATCACTAAGAAACTAATGGGGTTTTAAATGGTGTAAACTCGTTTTAACTACAAAATCTAGCTAAGTTTTCAAAATCTCCGGGTTTCAAATACATCAACTGTTTTTCAACCAAGACTACTCAAATTTGTTTCAAACACACTGTGTTTTCACTCAGCTTTTAAACGAAAAATCTAGTTTTTCCGAAACGTTTTCCCCGTAGCATACCAGATTCGGACGTGGTGTCTTGTCCGGGTTTGGGGTGTTACATTTGTGGTATCAGAGCCAAGTTCAAAGGCTCGGCTGTGGGCCTGAGGCCCAAAATGGTTTCAAAAGTCTGTTTAAGTGTTTGTTTTGAAAGTATGGTTTGAAAGGCGTGGCACCGAGTCTCCGGCACCAGTTCGCCCAGGTAAGTACCCCGTACTATTACTTGTGATTTGATTGGAAATGATATGATTTGATGATTAACAGTAGTATGCTACTTTAGAGATTGAGACTCATAGGATTCTGTGAACTTGCAAAACAAATCCTCTTTAATATTCATAAGACTTGCTTTTTAAACAAGTGGAATAAACATTGATGCATAAAATTCTCTAATCAGATACGTAGAAAGATTAGACATGAGCACTCGAGGTGACGTGGTCGTAATACTCGCGGTAGAGGTAGGGGTAGAATGACGGTTTCTGAGCCCGTAGGATCTGGGCAGGGTTTAGAAAATGAGGTACCGGTTCCGCCACCAGCTGGAGGTGGTGAGTTCCAAGATCAGACTGGAGACGACGCAGTGTCACAGGCGATGCTGCGAGTGTTGGAAAGAGTAGCTGGGGCTAGTGGTGGTGCAGGAGTCAGGAAATCAGTTCCTGAGCGACTCCGGGCTAATGGGGCCGAATTCTTCCGAGGTGTTTCTGGTGTTGCTCCTAGCACTGCTGAATATTGGCTGGAGGCAACTGAGCGGATCATGGATGATCTGGACCTGACAACGGAAGAGAAGCTGAAGGGTATCGTATCGCTTCTCCGGGATGAGTCATATCAGTGGTGGCTCACAGTACGGGATAATGTGGCTGCAGAGGATTTGACATGGGATTACTTCAGAGCTGCATATCAAAAGAAGTACATTGGGGCTAGTTATATTGACTCCCAGAGAAAGGCGTTTCTAAGGCTTGTTCAGGGGAGTAAATCTGTTGCTGAGTACGAGGCTGAGTTCCTGAAGCTGAGTAGGTATGCCAGGGGCATGGTAGCCACTGAGCATGAGAGGTGTGTTCGTTTCGAGGATGGTCTACGAGACGAGTTGAGGCTGCTGATTGCTCCACAGCAGGAGCGCGAGTTTGCTGTCTTGGTTGAGAAAGCTAAGGTGGCTGAGGGTGTTAAGGAGTCAGTGAGGCAGAGTATGGACAGGAGTAGGCTTAAGAGGAGCTTTGGGTCTTCTGGTTCGTCTGGTAATTCGCAGAAGAGGGCTAGACCGAGTGGGCAGAATCAGTCTGCTAGGTTTGTTGCTGCTAGGCAGGGACCGCCGCAGTGTAATCAGTGTGGGAAATCTCATTGGGGTGGCTGTTGGACTGGTGGTAAAGGATGCTTCGAGTGTGGTTCTCTGGAGCGTCGCATTAGGGATTGTCCGCGTAGGATGGCCAGGATTCAGTCGGAGAGTCAGGGCCGTAATCAGTTCAGAGGTAATGGACCGCCACCGCAGAGAGGCCGTGGTAATGGCAGAGGTGGTTATGGATCTAGTCGGGGCCGTGGAGCACCGGGCAGAGGTGCAGGTAGTTCTGAGGCTAGGCAGCCGGGATTAGTGTATGCTGCGAGGCGCCGAGAGGAGGGCGACGCACCGGACGTCATAACCGGTACGTTCTTGATTTTTGGTACTCCTTATACTGCTTTAATTGATGTGGGTTCTACGCACTCTTATGTTGCCAGTAGTATAGTAGAGACAATGGACTTAGACTCTGAGATATCTTCTAGGCAGATGACTGTGATTAGCCCTCTAGGTCACTCTGTAGTAGTAGATAAACTGTTTAGAGAGGTACCCCTAGAACTCCAAGGGGTAGTGTTTTCTGCTGATCTGATGGAACTGCCGTTTGGGGAGTTCGATTTGATTCTCGGGATGGATTGGTTGGTCAAGTACCAGGCGAGGTTGGATTGCGCGGCTAAGCGCATGGTTCTTAAGACGGTTGATGGTGTTGAGGTCGCTATGATAGGTAATAGGAGAGATTACTTATCAAATGTGGTATCTGCTCTAAAAGCGGAGAAGATGGTCAGGAAAGGCTGTGAAGCGTATGTGGTTCATGTGTATGCCTTGGAGGCTAAAGAGTCTGGTGTCGAGAAGGTTCGTACTGTTAAGGAATTTGCTGATGTGTTTCCTGAGGAGCTTCCGGGTTTGCCGCCAGATCGTGAGGTAGAGTTCGGGATTGATCTGTTACCCGGGACTGCGCCAGTGTCTATTGCTCCGTATAGGATGGCACCAAAGGAATTGGTGGAGCTTAAGGCTCAGATCCAGGAGTTATTGGATCGAGGTTTTATTAGGCCAAGTGTTTCGCCGTGGGGTGCGCCGGTATTATTCGTTAAGAAGAAAGATGGTACGATGCGGATGTGCATAGACTACCGCCAGTTGAACAAGCTGACGATTAAAAACAGTATCCGTTGCCGCGGATAGATGACTTGTTTGATCAGCTGAAGGGTGCAGCGGTATTCTCTAAGATTGATCTGAGATCTGGGTACCATCAGTTGAAGGTTAAGGAGGCGGATATCCATAAAACAGCGTTTCGGACTCGGTATGGGCACTACGAATTCCTGGTAATGCCATTCGGGTTGACTAACGCACCGGCAGCATTTATGGATATGATGAATAGGGTGTTTCAGCAGTATCTGGATCAGTTCGTCGTGGTTTTCATAGACGACATCTTGGTGTACTCAAGGACAGAGGAGGAACATGATAAGCATTTGAGGGTGGTGCTGCAGATTCTGAGGGAAAAGCAACTCTATGCTAAGTTTAGTAAGTGCGAGTTCTGGCTTAGAGAAGTGACGTTCTTGGGTCATGTGGTGTCAGCAGAGGGGATTCGAGTAGATCCTCGTAAGATTGAGGCTGTTTTGGACTGGAAGCCACCTAGGTCAGTGGCGGAGATTCGTAGTTTTCTGGGTTTGGCAGGATACTACCGAAGGTTTGTTGAGGGTTTCTCGTTGATAGCAGCGCCGATGACTAAGTTGTTAAGGAAAGAGGTTCCGTTTGTTTGGACTGAGAAACAGCAGGAAAGCTTCGACAAGTTAAAGAAGATTTTGACTGAGGCTCCGGTTCTAATTCAACCTGAGGCTGGTAAGGAATACACAGTCTACTGCGATGCATCACATACGGGTCTGGGTTGTGTGTTGATGCAGGAAGGTAAGGTGGTGGCTTACGCTTCTAGGCAGCTGAGGCCACATGAGGTCAACTATCCGACGCACGATTTGGAGCTAGCGGCTGTAGTCTTCGCCTTAAAGATTTGGAGGCACTACTTGTATGGAGAGAGATCGATAGTCTACATGGATCATAAGAGTCTGAAGTATCTACTGACTCAGAAGGATTTGAACTTGAGGCAGCGTAGATGGGTTGAGTTGCTGAAGGATTACGACTGTTCTATTGAGTATCATCCGGGCAAGGCTAACGTGGTAGCAGACGCGTTGAGCCGTAAGGTTGTTTCGGACTTAAGAGCATTGTTTGCCCATTTGAGTTTGTATGACGACGGGAGTATTCTGGCAGAGCTGCAGGTTAAGCCTACTTGGGTTGAGCAGATCAAAGAGAAACAGTTAGAGGATGAGGTTCTGGGTGCGCGAAGGTTACAAGTGCAGAATGGTGGTGTGGATGGTTACAGCTTGTCTAGTGATGATGTTCTGTGTTTTCAGGGTAAGGCTTGTATGCCTAAGGACGTTGAGCTAAGGCAGAAGATTCTTCAGGATGCACATAGCAGTCCTCATGCTATGCATCCTGGAGGTAGCAAAATGTATAAGGATCTGAGGGAGCAGTTTTGGTGGCCTGGGTTGAAAAAAGAGGTAACAGAGTTTGTTGGGAAGTGTCTGACTTGTCAGCAGGTTAAGGCTGAACACCAGTTGCCGTCGGGTTTGCTTCAGCCTGTGAAGATTCCGCAGTGGAAGTGGGAAAGGATAACCATGGATTTTGTCAGTGGGTTACCGCTTACGCCAAGCAAGAAGGATTCAGTTTGGGTAGTGGTGGATCGTCTGACCAAATCAGCTCACTTTATTCCGGTGAGGGTTGACTACTCGCTTCAGAAGCTAGCGAAGCTGTATGTTTCAGAGATAGTAAGGTTGCACGGTGTGCCAGCTTCCATAATCTCGGATAGGGATCCCAGGTTTACGTCAAGGTTCTGGAAGGCATTGCATCAGGCTTTGGGTACTCGGTTGGATTTCAGCACGGCTTTTCACCCGCAGTCCGACGGACAATCAGAAAGGGTCATTCAGATCTTAGAAGACATGCTGAGAGGTTGTGTCCTGGATTTCAGGGGTAGTTGGGAGGAGTTTCTACCGTTAGCTGAGTTTGCCTACAACAACAGTTACCAAGCGAGCATCAAGATGGCACCGTATGAGGCGTTATATGGCAGGAAGTGTCGCTCACCTACGTGTTGGACGGAGTTAGGTGAACGCCAGTTATTGGGACCCGAGTTGGTAGCTGAGACTGAAGACAAGGTTAAGTTGATTCAAGCTAGATTGAAGGAAGCTTCGGACCGGCAGAAGTCTTATGCCGATCTTAAGCGAAGAGATATAGAGTTTGCCGTTGGGGATCGAGTGTTTTTGAAGGTCTCGCCTTGGAAGAAGGTTCTGAGGTTCGGGAAGAAAGGCAAGCTTAGTCCGAGGTTCATTGGGCCGTATAAGGTTTTGAGACGAGTTGGACCAGTAGCGTATCAGCTTGAGTTGCCAGCAGAGCTTAGTCAGATTCACGACGTTTTTCATGTTTCGATGCTTCGGAGGTATCGTTCGGATCCGTCGCATGTGGTAGCAGTGGAAGAGATCGAGGTGAATCCAGACTTGACTACGGAGGAGGAACCTGTGCAGATTCTTGATCGGGATGTGAAGGTTCTGCGTAGGAAGTCTGTGCCTTTGGTTAAGGTACTTTGGCGGAATCATGGTGTGGAAGAAGCGACGTGGGAACCCGAGGATACGATGAGACAGCAATACCCGCAACTCTTTTGATCAGGTAATTTCGAGGCCGAAATTATTTTTAAGGGGGGTAGAACTGTAATATCCCGGGTTGGGGGGCTATTTTGTTGTTGCATGTTATTGCCTGTATGTGTTGTGCTGTGTGCTATTTTTATGTCTTAGGGGCTTAATTATAGCCTAGGTGTATGCCCGAGTGTTAGGGAGAATTTTTGTTTTTAGGCTCTATAGGAGAGGAGCTGAGGAAGCTGGGGTTTTTATTTTATTTTCGTGGTTTTATTGCACAAATGAAGAGCTGGCAGAGTGGCAAAGGGGAGCTTGGTGTGACGCCAACTTCAAGGAGTGGAGGTCCAGTGTTCGAGCAGCAGGAGCTCCCATTTTGGGCTCTTTTTGGGACGGCATAGAGGAGAGGTAGAAGCCAAATCAAATTCTACCTTGGACTTGGTCAAACCGTTCAAATGGAAGGTGGGGAGTAAATAGTGGAGGAAGACTTGGTCATACACCTTTGAATGAGTGGATGGGAGTTATTGGGGGGTTTTGGCCGAATGTTTGGGGTGTTTTGGAGGAAGTGGCCGAAACTTGGGAAGCTTGGGGAGTTAGTGGACGGTTTGGTAGCTTGGGAGGCCGAAAATGCTTTTGGCATTTTGATGTTTTCGGTCAAAGGTTATTGAGCAAATTCTCTCTTTTGTCAATTGCCAAAAGCCGAAATTTTGAAGAGTTTCATCTCATTCTCTTTTGGAACCGAAAGTCCAAGTAGCTTCATTGCCGAATGTGACTTGGTTTGTCTCTCAAGCATCCATTGTAAGCCGAACCTAGCACTCCATCTCCATTCCATTTCTTTTTCTTTAAACCGAAAGCAACCTTTCTCCTTTTTGGTTTGATTTCTATTGTGAAGCCGAATTCTCCACTTCCTTTCTCATTTCTTTTGTGCCGAAACTACATCCTTTGTTCTCAAACTTTTATTCTCTTGTCCTAGGCATTGTTGCCGAAACTCTGTTCTTTTTCATATTGTCTATTCCCCAAAACCGAAAGCAGAGGTGTTAGTTATCTAGTGCCGATTTCTTCTTTTTATTTGTTCCCAACATAACCGAATATTTCCCTTTCCTCCTAGAAGTCCTAGTGGCCGAATATCAGTGGTGTTTTGGAGGCTCTGTTTCAATCGATTGGTATTGGTAAGCTCTAGGCCGAATGGCCATATTTCCCTCTTTTGGTTCTTTATTTGGTTGTGTTTGTTAAGGGCCGATTATGGTTGTTGGAAGGGTATTAATCTCTCTGTTATAGGGACTTTGGAAGTGTGAAGCAAGCAAGGAACCATCATTCTTTTGTAACCGATTGGTAAGTTGAGGGTAAGCAATTGGGTTGTTAGTTCATTCTTTTAATTGCGTTTAATCAGGAGTTGTAAATGATTAACCGTTCTCTTGTGAAGGTGTGACCGATTGTGGGTAGAAGTACCACTGTGGTTCGGGTTTGGTAGGAAACCAAACCAAGTGAAGGTAAGGGATTGATTTTTCTACCCTTATGGTTAATTGGTTGTTGGCCGAATGGTAGTGTTGCCTAACCCCTAGTGTTGGCCGATTGTAGGAGTGAGCAATCGAGGGACTTAGATCGCTTTTGTCAGGATTGTTAGACTCGTAACTATCAGGTGTGTTTACTAACACACTTATATTTAGTAATATGTTTAATAATCTGTGTGATGACTAATGGAACAGTGGTGACTGTTATGATACCCTAAAGGGTATGATTCTGGACTCGGGTAAGTCAGTATCATTATTGTTATAAAAATCTATTGATGATTTACATGATATCATGGTTGTGGTAATATATGACATGGGGTATGAGATTAGACATATTGGCATGATATGCATGATAGTATGATATGCATGATTACATGAGTTTGGCATGTTGATGGGTGATACGAGAGGAGGGGGCAGTGATATTTTGTGCTGACGAGCACCAGTGCTTTGGTAGCACACTTTGTGACTTTGGGTCACCAGAGGTTTGGCACCTCCAGAGGTTTGGTACCTCAGCGTCTCGTCCCAGTGGCTCAGTACCACAGTGGGTTGGCCCCACAGATGATTATACGGGATTGACGCCAGTGTTTTGGTAACACACGATGGGTTGGCCCCATCACCAGATTTGTGACTACGGTCACCAGTGCTTTGGTAGCACATTGTGTCTTTGGGACACCAGAGGTTTGGCACCTCATTGCGACTTGTCCCTGTGGTTTGACCACCGTGGGTTGGCCCCACTTGAGATATGGGATCGTCTGCTAGTGTTTTGGTAACACACGATGGGTTGGCCCCATCATCATTGGATTTGTGACTTCGGTCACCAGTGCTTGGGTAGCACAATTGTGTCTTTGGGACACCAGTGCTTTGGTAGCACATTGACGGATATTGTGTCTTTGGGACACCAGTGCTTTGGGAGCACATTGTGACTATATGTCACCAGTGGTTTGGCACCACCAGTGGTTTGGTACCACACGGGGTAGAAAAGGAGATATGGATGGTTAGGATCGGGTTGCATTGATTATATTGCTATGTATGATGTGTGTTAGCATGTTGTTCTGCGGGAGTGGGATTTACACACTGAGTCACTCGACTCACCCTCTCCTTTGACATTTCAGGTGACCCGTAGACGCGGACTTGGAGCCGGGATGGACTCGGGGTGCACACGCCATGCTGAATAAAGTTTTTACTCAGACTCTATAACTTTTGGTACTTTAGCTTATTACTTTAAGTTGGGTTTTATTTCGGATTGTAAAAGGCCTTTTAAGTTATGTTTTATGGTGTATATATTTTAAGCTGATTTTGATATGCCTTAACAAAATAACTCGGAATAAATTTTTATTAAAACCTGGAAAGATAATGTTTTCAAAATTATAACGCGACGTGTTTTTAAACTATACCATCGGGTATCACACTAAGTCTTTCTTGATCAACAAATTCAACTGGTTTCCACTTCTCACTTGTAAATCACCTAGGTTTAAAAGTATTTTATCACTAAGAAACTAATGGGGTTTTAAATGGTGTAAACTCGTTTTAACTACAAAATCTAGCTAAGTTTTCAAAATCTCCGGGTTTCAAATACATCAACTGTTTTTCAACCAAGACTACTCAAATTTGTTTCAAACACACTGTGTTTTCACTCAGCTTTTAAACGAAAAATCTAGTTTTTCCGAAACGTTTTCCCCGTAGCATACCAGATTCGGACGTGGTGTCTTGTCCGGGTTTGGGGTGTTACAAGGTGAGCTTGACACTTAAGTTAATTTAAGTGTTAAATTAAAGCACAAGAGGAATTAGTGGCAATGTGGATAAGGAGCTTGGAAAGTTGCTTGAGGGAAGTGGTTCGAGTAACATGGAAGGCATTTTGAGAATTTTATATTTTGTGCATCCTAGCATTAATGGACTGTCAATTCAAATTTATGATGGGTTGGACTTTCAACTTTTGGCAAGTAGAATATTTGCTTAAGGTAAGTTTGATGTTTGGGAAAGAAATCAAAGACTTTAAGGCTAATGGGAGAAAATAAGGCATGATGTGGGGTGTCTTGCTATGGTAAGAATTGAGTGGTAAGTTTTGACTTGGGAGATCATGTATGTGGACGGCATGTAAGGCTAGGGGGTGGCCGAATTTTGATAGGTAGTTTAGAGGGGAATTGGTTGGTCATTTTAGCATTTTTGTGCATCTTTGGCATTTTTCTTTTCCTCCCCAAAGCTCTCCTCTTTAGCCGAATATGTTCTTGGCATTTAGGTTCAATTTTGTTTTAGTTTTGGCTTTCTTTCTTTGTTTTGTGTCTTAGCCAAAAACCTATTCTTTTAGAACTTTACCAACTTTTCTCTAGTGCATCATAGTGAGCCATAGCCGAATGTCCATTAGGTGTTGTTGATTTTTCTTCCCCCTTAGGCTTTTGGCTGGATCTTCTTTGAAACCTCCCTCCCATCTCTTATTCCTTTGTAACCGAAAACAACCTCTCTAGTTCTCATCTCTCTTTTTCATTTTTTTTCATATTGTTCAATAATCCACAATTCTTATTTTAATTTCCTTTGGCCGAATTTTCCTTCTCTCATTTCTCTTTTCTTTTCTTCCATTATTTGCTCTAGCCGAATCCTATTTGTGTCTCACTCTATCACTTTGCCGTAATAGTTTTGTCTTGTGAGGATCTTTTTGACTGAATTTTCTTTATCTCTTCTCTTTCAAACAAATCTTTTTATTTTGGTAGTGGTATAGTGGAGTGTTGATTATTTCTTTATTGATAGTCGACTATAGCCATTCTAAGATCGTGTGGAAAAGGATATTATTATTCAAGGATTTTGACAACTCCTTAGGTAAGTGACGATTATCGGAATTGAATCGAAGTGTTAAGGTAAGGATCTTTATGCTTGTTATATCGTTTTAGATGGTCTTCTAATCGATTAAGTTTTAGGGGACTCTATCGTTCGTTTATTATCTTCTTTCCGTGAACGTTAGATTTTGGAGAATCAAGTATGGGTTCGAAAAGAGCAGTTCATAGTGTTTGGAAGAGGGGTGGTTCCGCAATACCCTCAAATTTCAAGCAAAGGGCTGTATCGGGAGTTCGAGACTTTCTACTGGGATGTGGACCCTCTGCCGGCGATAATCATTTATTTGAAGTCGTTCGTACCCCCGAGCCATTGTTTGTTCGTGGTTCATCATCGGGTTATGAACCATCAATCGGAGAGAAATCACGTATAGATGTTGTTCGAGATTCCGAGGGTATCGACAAACGGGAAAGTTTAGTTATCACTATTATCAGATGTGTAACTTATACTAAACTTCTAATAGATTAATAGCTTTATTGATAAAAATGTGTTTCTAAAGAAATATAAATGATTATGGCTTCGGGTACCATTCAATGGTACGGTGAATTGAGGTACGTTATTCCTTCGTACTATGTATGATTTTAATATGAAACATATTCGATATTTGATTATAATTTTTGGGATAATGTACAAGGCATGATATTTGCATCGTTAATAATGCTATATGCATAATATGATATGTGTCCGATTCCGATATGATTATGGGGTATATGGCATGTTAATGAAATAATATGTTATTGCATGGGCATATGGGTAATATTGAAAGGGGAAGTGTTCCGGTGGTTTTACCACATTATCCGGTGACTTCGGTCACGATATTATGAATTCGGTGACTTCGGTCACGATATTATGAATCCGGTGACTTCGGTCACGATATTATGAATCCGATGACTTCGGTCACATATTATGAATCCGGTGACTCTGTCACAATTATCTGGTGGCTATGCCACGATTATAAGGGCGATGTGCATGTTGACTGCAGCAACTGCCTTCGATGGTGTGTAGCGGATGGAGGGTCGATTTAGTAATCCCCACGGTATGATTGGCTGGTGCGGGTGGTGTGTAGCGGATGGATATCTAGGTTGGGCTCGGGATTGCATTTCATTTTACATGTACATATGAATATCTAATTTACTATATTATGGGCTTATGGCTAAATGTGATTTTAAATAGGCTTTATTGCTATGATCGATTGGATTTTTAGTGCATTGTTACACATTGAGTCTGTTGACTCACCCTTCAGTGGGATATCTTTTCAAGTGATTCGTGAGATCGCGGATAAGGAGCCGGATGAACTCGAGGAGGCCATGCAATAAAATTTGGTTTTACATGAACTTCCATTTGGGTACTTTATTTAAATTTGGTTTTCATATTTTTATGGATTTGTAATAAGGCCTGTTTATTTATGTTTTGGATTATTTATATGTTTTGGATTTGACCTAAATATGGTACATGTTTGATATAATAATTTGAGCATAAAGTTTTCTAAATTACAAAATACGATGGTTTTTAAAACGTTACCATCGGATGACATAAATCATTTGATAATTTTACCATCTTAAGTATTTTCGATAACTCATACTATTTTTATAAAACTCAACCTTTCCAAATTTCTTTTAGATACAGTTTTCAACCTAATCACTTTGGTTTCTTTAAAATATTAAAAGGTTTTCTAATCTATGGATTTGCAACTAAGTTTTTAAGACTTATTTTGAGGTTTTCAAAAGTAAAGTATCAGCTTTCAATTTATTATACACTTGTTTTCTACAAACAAAGTTCAACAAAGAGTTTTTCACAAAAATTTAATCGTTAACTCATTTTTCTTCAAAACGTTTTCCTTCGTGGCATGCCGGATTCGGTCATGGCGTATTGACCGGGTTTGGGGTGTTACAATATGTTCATCCTAGTTAGTCGAAATTCTCAAAAGAAAGAAAAGAGAAACACAAGTTAGGGTTTGGCCTATGTATTGCAAAATTAAGGTATGTTTTGACTTTGGTTTTTGATGATTTTTATGTTTTTGAGATTGTTGCTTAGTCTACTATCAAGCCCATGTTGTAATTTGAAGAATTGATGTTGTTTATGAGTTGTGCCGTTGATGAAATGGTGAGTTTTGTAGTGAGTTTAGGTGTTAAATGAAAGATATGTGTTAAATGAACATGCTTTGTACTTTATTTTTTGATGAATTTAGCTAATTAGGGCTATATTGAGAAAAGTAGTATTTTGAGGGACTAAATTATGAATTTAATGACATGTTTAGACTTATATGAGATATATGGGTGTTCGGCTAAGCATGAGTGTATGGTGATTTTGTATATTTGATGTTTTGAGAAAAATGGACTAAATTGATGTGCAAATATGAGGGCTAAGTTGCAAATAACCTTAAATGTATGATTTTGGATTGAATCAAATAAGTTGATGAATGAAAGGGTTAAATTTGAATGTGTATAGATCAAGAACCGAAGAAAACGAACTTAGATCGTGGGAAAGCAAAGGTAGTCGAATAATCGAGTCCGAACGAATATTTGAATCCGAGGTAAGTCGATATACAAATAAATGTATTTGTAATGAATTATGAATGTTCATTTGACTATTGATAATGATGAATGCTTATGAAATGTTGTATATATGAAATCCGAGATAAGATCGACACTTTGCTGACATCCGAGAAGTCCCGCACGAACCTAGGAATAGATAGGATTAACTATGTCATGACTTAGGTGTCCATTACGTGATATCATGTAAGACCACGTTTGGGACGTCGGCATTGATTCGAGCTTTCGTGTAAGATCACGTCTGGGACATTGGCATCGTATTGATTCGTGTAAGACCCTGTCTGGGACAGTGGCATCAGTATCTAACTACATGCAAGACCATGTCTGGGACGTTGGCATTGTACGACTATTCCGAGCACTCTGTGTATCCTATTAGATTCCAAACGGTTCAACGAGCAAGTCCGAGAAATGAAAGAATATGTGAATTGTACATCTATTTCAGGTATGTCTGATAAGTACACATTGTGTGTATATGAAGGTAAGTATTTTCTTAAACTTACCTACTTGAATTATGTATTTGAATATGAGAATGTAAGTGTGTTATATGAATGGAAAAAAACTATGAGCAAATAAAGTATGTGATGATATGCAAGACTGAAAGATGAATGGCTAAGTAAATGTGCCAATGAGAATGATGATTATGAAATTGAGTTAATAGTGTACTCATATTGATTATATGTCTTGATTGCCTATATGTTACGTTTATTTGTATATGGCTTACTAAGCTTTTGAAAGCTTACTTTGTGTGTGTGTTTTCTTTGTTTTATAGATCGTCAAACCTACTAAAGGCTCGGGGACCGTCGAGGAATATTATCACACTACCCAAATTTATTTTGGTACTTTTGAAATGTGTATGTAGTTAAATATGACATGTATAGTCTAGCTGTTTTGGATTATGGTTGAAAAGTGTATAATTAGCCATGAGATGTGGCTACATAAGTGTTGACAATATGCATGAGTAAATATAAAATATGGTGTATGATTTGGTATGGCTTGATAGCTATGAAATGGTCAAGTTAATGGTAAGTATATGGATGAAATGTTGAGTATGCATGTTTGATCAAAGAAAGGGATATATGAAAGGTAAATGTAGATGAATTATGCTTGAATGCATATGTCTTTAGTTGCTCAAATGGCATGATTGGAATTGTAATTGTGTGTGAAGATTTGACGATTAATTTGATATGTTTTTGGTTGCCAAATGTGCATGAAATGAGTTGGTAAATTGCTTGTAGGGATAGACCCTTGTGTGGGTGTCATTTTGGCCTTGCAAGTGGCCTGTTTTGCCTACACGGCCATGGCACACGGGTGTGCCTAGTAGTTGTGTGTATAAATCAGTAGCCAGCCCAAGTGTGCACGGCCATGGCACACGGACGTGCCTAGTAGCCGTGTGAAATAGACAGTATTTAGCCTAAGAGTACACGGCCATAGCACAAGGACGTGTCTGGTGACCGTGTGGTTAAGTCAGTATACATGCTCTGACTCGGCACGGCCAGGACACATGGGTGTGCCCAGTAGCCGTGGGAGGCACACGGCCTAGTCACATGGGCGTGTGACCTTCACAGTTTGTAAAAGTTTTAAATTTCTGAGTATTTCCATATGTGTTCGGTTTAGTCTCGGCCCTACTCTAAAGCATGATTAAGGTCTCGTTAACCTATATAGGGGACACTTTGATTGCGATTGATGAATGGTTGTATGAAATGTCTATAAAAGTTTCCGATCTATCTGGTATTGCCTTTAACCCTAATCCGACGACGGATACATGTTAGGGGTGTTACAAATAGAACACAAGTTTTACACTTTACGCGATTTAGTCCTTTTTATCAAATTAAACACTCCAACAATAAAATTTCTTAATGGAGCTTTCACACAATCATACTATCATGCTGTAGACCTTAAAATAATAACAAAATAATTATTTTGACTTCAGTTTTGTGGTCCTGAATCCACAATTTTGATTTGACTAAAAACGAGCTGTTATAGGTTGAGGACGACGGCAACCCTAAATCTATAAATAGGCTCTTAAACACTTGTTAAAGAACAACTTTTCATATTGTCAATTTCCTTTGTAAAATTTAGTTTTCAGTTTATTTTTCTTTCTCTTAGGGTTTAGGCTTATTTTCAATTCTTTTCATTCGTGTTCTTCAGAGAACTTGATTTGTAGACGCAATTAAACGTTTGAGGATTTCAACACTTCATATAGCAAATACAAACAGGATTCTCAACTCTACTATTGTGTTAATCTTTATGCATATATTCAATATCAAGTTTATGATGTTTATTGATTCCATGAGGAACTAATTCTCTTATGGGGGATTAACAAGTGAAGGTATGAATAATTAACTGTTTTGTAGAGATTTCTTAACCGAACAACTGTTTAGGAAAGGAAGAACTTAAACCCTAGGCCTGACAGCACTAGGAAGTCATCGAGGTTGGAATTAACCCAAATTTGGTATGGCCTATCCATGAACACCTTAACACTGAGTCAGTTTGGACTGTGAGGTCAAAAGATAAGTAGTTCTGCCGACTCAATATTTCAGTGGACATATCGGAAGATCCTATTGGGGTATTGACTAGTTGATTGAACAAGAAAACTCGAGATGATAGTTGGTTATGACTACCAAAGTGAGCTAATCACCCATGTTTACATTTGATCCAGTTTATAATCTAGTTTTATGAAGACTCCTATTATTTATGTTATTTTTAGTTCTTTAATTATAAAAACCAAAACCCCTTGATTTGTGTTTATTCGTAATATAGATTAATTAAAATACTAATTAGATCTATTGGCATTTATGTTAGAATTAATCTAGTACTCACCTACTTCATTATAACTATATTACAACCTGACTCGTATACTTGTGGACACTGCCTCGATTCCACAACTTCAGTTGTAGTATTCACACTCTGGACATTAGTATGTCCGGAGATGGTCAAGTGACCAATCAGTTCTCACTGTTAGGAAGTTGACTTAGTCAATCAATCCACTATCACCCAAATGACATTTCTTTTGTTCAACGATGATGGTAGACCAACTACGAAATCCATTGTGATTCGTTCCCATTTCTATTCCGAAATAGAGATAGGTTGTAACAACCTAGAGGGAACTTGGTGCTCAGCCTTAACCCTTTGATATGTTAAACATTTTGCTACATATTCAACAATCTCCCTTTTCATTCCGAACCACAAATACGTTTCTCCTAGGTCACAATACATCTTTGGACCACCATGATGCATAGCAAAGGAACTATTGTGAGCCTCATGCAGAATCAATTCCTTCAATTCAAAATCTTCAAGGACATAGATCCAATTACGGAATCTAAGGCAATCATTTTTATCCACACTAAAATGTTCAACGATGCATTGATGAACAAACTTATTTTTCTCAAATAGTTTATCCTATCTCGTCTTTCTATCGAGTGGCCTTTTTTGCTATTCTCGAACTGCAAACTGTTTTGTTTGTGGGCTCAAAGTGTCACAAACCAATTTCTCTATACCAAAATTATGTGGTTTTCTCATAAAATATAATTTATTCTATAAAAAATAAATTACCATCATTTTCTGACAAAATAACGATGTAAAAAATATGTGTGTAAAGCTTAACACATGGATCATATATATAGAAAATCAATACAAAAGCTCTGTCCGAATAATGCCTAATAAAATAATAATATTTTAACAGAAAATACAACTACTATAAGTATAAGGGGCGGCGGTCTACCTTAGGGATACAATAGGGTTGTCACCCCTTACATGTATTATGGCCCTATTGGGCCTTTCATGTATTGGGTCCAATTATATGTGTTATTTGAATTTTAATCTAATTATAATTTATCCAACCCAATATTTATTTTCTATTTCCAAAAATATTATTTATTTAATCAATTAACTTAATTAATTAAATTAACTAAATTAATTTCTCAATTAAATTATTTTTTCAACCGAATTCTAATTCTGTTAAAGTCATGAAAATTTTATCGTATTAGAATCTATGATGAAAAAATATTTTATTGCCTTACTTAACAAATCTGTAATGACTAATTAATTTAATTATCACTTTGAACTTCAATTATTTAATTACAATTAATTAAATAATAATTCGAAGAACTTAAAATATTTTCTAAGTGAAATTTTATACTTAGCGAGAGAACACATTCACTGTGAATAATGATACATGTGATCTATTTCTCTTACTTCATCATTTTCATCCATTTCATATTATTGGTTCTACATGATGTTTTTAGTTATCTCGAGCTAGTAGAGGTATCGATTGGACATATATATTTGGGACTCAAATAATTTGTAATTAAGTTTCAACTATTAGTCTATTAATTACAACATTATTTAGTCATGAAGTCATTCCACTATAGTACCATAACTGAGTTCTCCCTTATTAGATACTATTCCGAAATCTACTTACCAAGTGCTCATCCAATAACCTTTTCATAAGTGTGTTACCCTCATATGATATCTTTAATCTCTTTTGAATAAATTTGTTCTTCTAATATGAACCTATTTTTTCTCAAGGTAGTCATTATATTTTCCTTCATGAAAATTAAATTAATATCAAATAGTATTTAAATCATTTATCACTGAGACAACTGAATTGTGGTGTAACACCCTTAACCTGTATCTGTCGCCAAAATAGGGTTACGAAGCATTACCAGAAACATTTAACTTAAAACATTCAATTACAATCATTTGAAAACAACACATCATATTTCATTCAAACACATGCATAATGTCCCTTTTTCGAGCCTTCAAGGCCTTAAAAACACTTTAGAAATGATTTGGGACTAAATCGAAAACATTTAGAACTTCTAGGAAAACGATAGAAAAATTCATACTACAAGGGTCACACGGCTGTCTGACTCATACGCCCATGTCTCAGGCTGTGTTGGTAATTGAAGTAGGGACACACGGCCGTGTCCCAGCCCGTGTCCGTGCCTGTCTAACTCTCTGACTTGGGTCACACGGCCAAGCCATATGCTCGTGTGCCAGGCCATGTAACTCTCAAAATGCAACTTATACAAACCTACAAGGGACACACAGCCGTGTCGCGTGACCGTGTGTCATACACAGCTGAGACACACGCACATGTCTTAGGCCGTGTGGATGAGAATATGGCCATTTTCAAGCCACTTCATTCACCCTAAACATGCTCACATATACAAACCATTTGTACCTGTTTCAAACATTCAAAAATGTACCTAAAATATGCGTAATTGTAACACCACTTACCTATATCCAACGCTGATACAGGGTATGAGGCATTACCTTTCTTAATACACACATACAAACAATTTAGGGATATGAGACCTCATTCAAATTTTATAACTTTTCAACTTTATCTTAAAGTCCCTAATATGGGCCTACGAGGCCCAAAATGTAATTTAGAAATGGTTCGGGACCAAACCGAGTTCCTTTGAAAACTTTAGAAAATTTCATTGAAAAATAGGGCACACGCCCGTGTAGATTTAGGGCACGGCTGTAACACCCCTAACCCGTATCCGTCGCCAGATTAGGGTTAACGGCGTTACCAGACATATCGGAAACTTTTACAGACATTTCATAATACAAGTCATCAATCACAATCGAAGTGTCTCTTTTTATAGGTCAACGAGACCTTAAAGATGCTTTAGAATAGGGTCAGGACTAAACTGAATACATATGGAATTTCTTGGAAATTTAAAAAAATTTCTAAGTTACAGAGGTCACACGCCCGTGTGGGCAGGTCGTGTTCCTTCCACGGTTGCCAGACACCCCCATGTGTCCTGGCCGTGCCAAAATAGAACATGTATACTGACTTATCCACACGACCACCAGACACACCCGTGTGCCATGGCCGTGTAAAATAAGGCTAGCTACTGACTTGTTCACACGGTCACCAGGCACGCCCGTGTGCCACAACTGTGTACGCTAAATAGGCCATTTGCAAGGCCAAAATGCCACCCACACTTGGGTCAACCCTACAAGCAATATACCAATTCATTTCATGCACAATTGACATCCAAAAACATGTCAAATTAATCAACAAATTTTTACATCCAATCTCATTTCCAATCATGCCAATTTGCAGAACTAAAAGACATATACATTCAAGCATGATTCATATACATTTACCTTTCATATAATCATTCATTTCCTCAAACATACATACTCATAATGCATTCATATGCTTACCATAGCCTTGGCCATTTCATTAGCTACCAAGCCATACCAAATCATGCATCATATATCATATTCATTCATGAATATTACCAACTGATAAACCGTAAAAGTAACATATTTTAATCACACATTTAGCATATTTTCGGATGAATTATTCCTTGATTCATGTAAAAAGGTGCTCTTAATCCTTTCTTTTCATGTCTTATACTCAGGAAAGCACCCGAGGATGAAAAGAACGTAAAACGGGCCCAAAACAGAGTAAATGGGCCATATCACGAAATCCACACGGCCTGGGCCCAAGACCACATGGTCGTGCCTCATTGAGCAACTAGAACACGGCCTGCTCACGATTTACACGGCCGTGCCCCATTCAACAGGTTCGAACAATGCCTTAAGACGATTCACACGGGCGTGTGCCATGGCCGTGTCCCTGTCGTTAGAAAAAAGAATTTCACTCGGAAAAGGATACTTAGGGGCCAAGAAACCTATTTCGAAAGCCTATATAAACACCCTAAGTATAACCTTCAAGGGGGCGGTGAGCTAGGCCAAGGAGCCAAGCCGAAAAGGTCAAAATTGTTGGAATCACTCGAGGATAGCCAGTTGATCCATCTCAAGAAGCCAAAATTCTACTCAAAACGGTGGATCTCTCCTTCAATTCCTTTAGGGAGTTTTAGGGATTTCTTATGTTTTGTTTTATCTTTTCTTCTGAGATGTTTTCTTTTATTGTCATGAACTAAACCCTTCAGATACCTGAAGGGGATTAAACCTAAGACGGATCTTGTTATTGTTTTCTGAACTATATGATAAATACTTGATTTGTTCTTAATTATGTGTGCTTAATCCTTGTGTTAATATTTCCGAAATATTAATTTAAGTTGGATGTGCTTAGGTAGAGGAGCAAAAGTCCCTGCTTAAGAGTAGATCTAGCATAATTAAGCGGAGTTGATCGCGTGCCTAGAGATAGGGTGACGAGATTTTGCTGGATTAGGGTGAAACCTAATATGGGAGTCCATAGATCGAGTTAATGCAATTCTAGGGGTTTTAATTAGAAAGAGATTTCAATTAATCAACATAGGTTTAGACGTTATTCACCTCGAGAGAGGGTTTAATATAACTTAGGGAATCTTACGGATCAAGTCAAGTGAAGAAATCGTCTGGTTTAGTGTTAGATAACAAGTGAAGTCTAGGTGGATTCTTCCAAGGGTATCATCTGAATCAACTGAGTTTTTCCAACAGTATTTCTCCAATTCATTCTTTTTGTCTTGAGTCTTTAGCTTAGTAGTTAGTTAAATTTAGATTAGATAACAACTTCACCTATTTTAGGCTAGATAATAAAAAGAAAGTTAGTATTAGTACTTTTAGTTCCTTTGGGTCCGACAATCCGGTCTTGCCTAAGCTATACTACTGTTCGATAGGTGCACTTGCCTTAAATTGTTGTCAGAGTTAATTTCCAAGTTCGATCATTCTCATTCATATAAATTTAAAACTCTAAAATCTAACGATCAAGTTTTTGGCATCGTTGCTGGGGAACTAAAATATTAAGAAAACTCTATTTTTATTTCTTTAGCCATTATTTTTATTTTCCGCAATTTACTTTTAGGTTAAATTTTGATTTTGCTAAATTTTCTTTCTTTTCTTAGCAGGTACCTCTAGTTTATGACTAGAAGAAACCCGAAAGGAACACTAGTATACGATAGTGATATTGAAGCAACCGCTCGTAGGAATCGCAGAGAAATTAGGTGAGCCCTAAATCACACAGAAGAATAGCGCGAAAACAGATCCAAACCTACTGAAGGGATGGACGAGAACAATCCACCACCACAAGATGTGTGAGAAAATAATGCTCCGCGTACTATGTACGATTATGCTAAACCTCATTTAACAGGAGCAGAATCGAGTATTGTTAGGCCTGCTATAGCTACTAATAATTTTGAATTTAAGCTTCACACTATACAAATGATTCAACAATTTGTTCAATTTGATGGTTTGCGGGACGAAGACCCAAACACTCATATAGCTAATTTTTTAGAGTTCTGTGATACCTTCAAAATAAATGGCGTTTCTGATGATGCCATACGTCTTCAGTTATTTTCTTGTTCATTAAGAAATAAAGCCAAACAGTGGTTAAACTCGTTACCATGAGCGTCAATCGCTACGTGGAATCAAATGACCGAAAATTTTTTATTAAAATATTTCCCACCAGCCAAAACGACCAAATTACCGAATGATATCTCTTCATTTGTACAGATGGATTTAGAGACATTATACGATGCATGGGATAGATACAAGGATCTCTTGAGAAGGTGTCCGCACCATGGTCTACCCTTATGGCTTCAAGTCCAAACTTTCTATAACGGTGTGAACCCTTCAACGAGACAACTAATTGATTCAGCCACCGGTGGAACCCTGAACAACAGAACTCCTGAAGCAGCCTACAAGTTTATTGAGGAGACGTCACTGAATAACTATCCGTGGCAGGTTACAAGGACCAAACCAACAAAATCAGCTGGAGTTTTTAATCTCGATGCAGTAACCATGCTATCAACACCGGAAGGAATGATGAATAAAAAGCTTGATAGTTTGTGTTCTTTGCAGGCACATCCAGTAATGCAGTGCGACGCAAGTGGAACTGTGGCAAATCCTGAGTACCCACCCTACCAACCGGACAGAGAGAGCGAATAGATGAACTATATAGGTAATAATTTCAGATCTAATAATAACCCTTATAGTAATACTTATAATCCAAGTTGGAGGAACCACCCAAATTTTACATTGGGAGGTCAAGGAAATCAAGGAAATCAAAGACAACAACCTCCTCAAGATTTCCAAAATCAGTCCTATCCATAGGAAAAGAAGCCGAACCTTGAAGAGATGCTGACAAAATTCATGGCAGCCACAGAAAACTGTTTCCAAAACACTGAAACAAACCAACGGACATCGATTGAAGAGATCAAGAGACAAGCTGGGGAACTTACTAACTTAGTTGGACAACTTGCAAAGTTAACGTCCGAACAACCACAAAGGCGTCTACCAGCAACACTGAGATAAACCCAAAGGAGCAAATCCATGCCATCACAGCTCATGATAGTATAGGGTTAGATGAACCCAATTCAATACAAGGAAACGAAGTAGAAGAAGGTAAAGTAGAGGTAACACAGGAAAAGCCAAAACCGGTAATCAAAGAGTACCAACCTCGTATACCTTATCCCGAAGTGATAAAGAGAGATGATACAGAGGAACGGTTCGGTAAGTTTTTTAAACTTTTAAAGAAATTACATATCAACTTACCTCTTCTTAAAGCTCTTTTTCAGATGCCAGATTCGAGGAAATTTTTAAAACAGCTCTTGACGAACAAGCGCAAGTTAGACGAAGAGCCACATATGGAATTAAACGCAGTATGCTCAGCAATGTTAAAGAATAGACTACCGCGGAAGCAGAAAGATCTAAGGAGTTTTACAATTCCATGTTTAATTGGTAGAATAACTGTTGATAATGCATTAGCTGATTTAGGGGCAAGCATAAATGTAATGCCTTATAAAATGTTTAAACAACTAGGTCTAGGGAAATCCAAACAAACTAGGATGAGTATTCAATTAGCTGATAAAACTGTTAGAATTCCTAAGGGTATTATCGAAGATGTTCTTGTAAAAATTGATAAATTCGTTTTCCCAGTAAATTTTGTTGTTTTAGACATGGATGAGGGTAATTTGATTCCCTTAATTTTAGGAAGACCCTTTTTAGCAACTGCTAGAACTAAAATTGATGTTAGCACAGGAGAACTCCTACTTCAGGTAGGTGATGAATCGATCAGTTTACAAGCTCTTGACTCGGCCAGGACAACAATTGATAAAGGTGAAAAAGCAAATTCACTTGATAACCAGGTTGTTCAACTTTCACCACAAGAAACACCACAAGGATACAAACCTGAGCCAAATCATTGACCTCGCGCCAACACAGAAGGATTACACAAGGAGTGAAGACTTAATATCGACAGATTAGAAGAGTGGAAGACACACTTTAAAGAGGAACTAGAACCGCACAAAGAAAAACCGAAGGAGCCCCCAGAAGAGCTCACAGGGACATCAAACTACTTCAAAATAGGAGACCAGGTACTGTTAGATAAATCAGATCCTCGAATCAACATGTCAGACCTGAAAGCAAACGAAGAAATCCCCCTTGAGGTACACAATATCTTCCCATACGGAACAATCGAGGTAAGCAATCCCATATTCGGCACTTTTAAGGTACACATTTCTCGACTCAAACTTTATCAAGAAAATAGAACTGTTAGCATGAGGGAAGATATTCAAACTTTTAAACCTCCCTGATTTTTCAAAAAAACGAGGAAAGTCTAGCTTAAGACTATAAACGAGCGCTTCTCAGGAGGCAACCCGAGCACTAACACAATTTCTTTTCACATTTTGTTTTCAATTTATCTTCTTTTCTTTCTGAATACCTAGTTGTAAACCAACCAAAAGTGCAGATTTCCAGACCACATGGTCTTACACACAGCCGTGGTCGTGACCATGTGGAAGTACAGAATCTCCGTACTGACATTGCAGAGGTGGTACGAATCAAATTCCAACCAATTTCCGAAATCACGGACCCAACCACCCCACCACGAGCACCGATAAAGCGCCACGGCCGTGCGAGGCGGCCGTGGATGACACTGACTTATCAGAAACAGGCGTGGATGGCTGCGAAACGGGCATGGAGAATAAACACGCTTAGACACAAGGCCGTGCGAGGCGGCCATGTGAAACGAACGCCCTCGGTCTACGGGTGTGGGGGAGAATCGAACTTGAAACTCTTTTTAAAACAAAGCCCCCTCTCATCCTTCTCACCCACTCCCCAGCTTCTTTCTTCCTTCTTTTTCTTAAATTTCTTTCCTCCTTGTAAATTCTCTAGACTCTTGAGCTACACCAAATCCGTGACGAAGAAGCGAAAGAAGGCAAGTGTAGTCTCCTTAGCGAGACCGACATTCATAAGTGCATGTCGGCCGCTTCATCCAAACAACAAGCCAAGGGTCTTTGAGACCATTTAGTTTCTATTTTTCTTTTCTCTTTTGCTTCAATTTCCTTCCCTTTGACAATCTTATGCTTAATTTAGTTTCTTGGTGTCAGGTTCAAAAGGCTGCTAGGGAATCACACCTTGGGAACCACGACCATTACCACCACAGCCTTCAAAATACTAAAGGCTGCTTGGGAATCACGCCACTTCCGCCACCGCTAGCACCTCCGCAACCCAAGGAATGACACCCACCTCACGAACCATCCATCAATAAGGACTTCTCGGTCCATTAGTCTTTTCTTTCATCTTTATTTTCCTTCTTAGTCTCCTTCTCTTTATCTTTCTTATTTTTAAGTATATAATTAGTTTATTTTAAATGTGTTTCAATAATCCCTGGCTAATTCTTCATGAGCCTCCCAATTTCTTCATCTAGGGCAGAGCTTGTTAGTAACCGCCACAACAAAAGACAACACCTCCAACATATTCTCCACATCCTCCAAGGAATTCATCCATAATTCAGGAAGTGTCACTTTTTCCCCTTTTGATTATCTAATAACTGTTATTATCTATCTTTGTACATTGAGGGCAATGTACATCTTAAGTGTGGGGGTGAATAGTTATTTCAAGAAAGTGCCTAACTTTCTACATCATTCTAAAATCCCTGAATTATATCTTGTTCTTAAGTAATTTCCTCATATTACTAATTAGGATGAAATTTCTGATGATTTATGATTGTTATTGATATGTTTTAGATTAAGTCATAGTTAATTGTGCATTGATGATTAAATTAGAAGAATATTAGAGAACCAAGCATGATAAGTCTATTTTTCAGAATAAAAATTTTTTTTTAGGTTGTTTACCTGAATCTGAATGTTACCTTAAAGTTTGAAATTTACAAGATTGACATCAAAAACCCATAATTTTTGTGAGATCTTGAGCCTTTTAGAGCATTTATTCTTTTTCATGCTCACTTTATTGATTATGAGTGTGTCAACATTGAACTGTTATTCTAGAACTTGCCTCGATTATACATGTTGAGACCACACCTATGATTTGATATACCGAGATGATAAAGGCACCTAGGTTTTAACCCACTCACTCCATTAAAAAGCCTACCTCCATAATTAACCCCTAGTGAACCTCGTTGATCCTAACAACCCTTTTTGTTGACTCACCCACTAATATTACCCCAAAACCCTTTGTATTTGTTATCACCATTCCTTTTGACTACCCTTATATCGAGATTTGATTTGATTAGTTACCTAATTATATTATTTCAGTAGTTGAATTTATCTTTTATTACTTGATTTGTTCTTAAAAAAATGAAGTATATTCAGTATTTGTTCTATGTAAGTGAGCTTTTACGAAAAATTCCAAATCTTAAAGAAAAAGCTCGTATTATTAGTTTTCATTTGATGTAATTATTTATTATCAGTTCGTGTTTCTAGTTAGGTAACTTGTCAGGCCAGTCTCGATTCTAACCTTCTGATTCAGCCTTTATCCACACCTTTAAACCCTAGCCCCGTTACAACCTTGTTAAAGACCTTTTGATCTGTTTATCATCTCATTTTACAGTGGTGGAGATTTGATTTTCAGGCAATCTTATGGGATTAACTTTTCAGGTTCGACTTATGAGTGTTTTTTTTTTAACCTTAAACACTTCGAGTGATTTGAGTGAATCTTTTGTGAGGATGTCAGTCCTTGTAGGTTTTGAATTAAGGGTAATTATTCAGGTAAGAGGAAACACCTACGTTTTCGTGAGTACAAATGTATGACTTATATTGTTTGAATCTTTAGGACTCTTCGAGATAGATCATCCATGTATAAATTATCTATGAATTATGATGAGACATTGTTGATAGAAATTATGAATCATGGAAAGTTCGTTTTAATTGTAAGTTGAGAATTTTGCTTGAGGACAAGCAAAAGCTTAAGTGTGGGGGTATGTGATAAACCGTAAAAGTAACATATTTTAGTCCCACATTTAGCATATTTTTAGATGAATTATTCCTTGATTCATGTAAAAAGGTGCTCTTAATCCTTTCTTTTCATGTCTTATACTCAGGAAAGCACCCGAGGATGAAAAGAACGTAAAACGGGCCCAAAAAGGAGTAAATGGGCCATATCACGAAATCCACACGGCCTGGGCCCAAGACCACACAGTCGTGCCTCATTGAGCAACTAGAACACGGTCTGCTCATGATTTACACGGCCGTGCCCCATTCAACAAGTTTGAACACAGCCTTAAGACGATTCACACGGGCGTGTGCCATGGCCGTGTCCTTGTCATCAGAAAGAAGAATTTCACTCGGAAAAGGATACTTAGGGGCCAAGAAACCTATTTCGAAAGCCTATATAAACACCCTAAGTATAACCTTCAAGGGGGCGGTGAGCTAGGCCAAGGAGCCAAGCCGAAAAGGTCAGAATTGTGGGAATCACTCGAGGATAGCCAGTTGATCCATCTCAAGAAGCCGGAATTCTACTCAAAACAGTGGATCTCTCCTTCAATTCCTTTAGGGAGTTTTAGGGATTTCTTATGTTTTGTTTTATCTTTCCTTCTGAGATGTTTTCTTTTATTGTCATGAACTAAACCCTTCAAATACCTGAAGGGGATGAAACCTAAGACGGATCTTGTTATTGTTTTCTGAACTGTATGATAAATACTTGATTTGTTCTTAATTATGTGTGCTTAATCCTTGTGTTAATATTTCTGGGATATTGATTCAAGTTGGATGTGCTTAGGTGGAGGAGCAAAAGTCCCTGGTTAAGAATAGATCTAGCATAATTAAGCGGAGTTGATCGCGCGCCTAGAGATAGGGTGACGAGATTTTGCCAGATTAAGGTGAAACCTAATATGGGAGTCCATAGATCGAGTTAATGTGATTCTAGGGGTTTTAATTAGAAAGAGATTTCAATTAATCAACCTAGGGTTAGACATTATTCGCCTCGAGAGAGGGTTTAATATAACTTAGGGAATCTTACGGATCAAGTCAAGTGAAGAAATCGTCTGGTTCAGTGTTAGATAACAAGTGAAGTCTAGGTGGATTCTTCCAAGGGTATCATCTGAATCAACTGAGTTTTTCCAATGGTATTTCCCTAATTCATTCTTTTTGTCTTGAGTCTTTAGCTTAGTAGTTAGTTAAATTTAGATTAGATAACAACTTCACTTATTTTAGGCTAGATAATAAAAAGAAAGTTAGTATTAGCACTTTTAGTTCCCTTGGGTTCGACAATCCGGTCTTGCCTAAGCTATACTACTGTTCGATAGGTGCACTTGCCTTAAATCGTTGTTAGAGTTAGTTTCCAGATTCGATCATTCTCATTCATATAAATTTAAAACTCTGAAATCTAACGATCACCAACATTTATCTAGCCACATCTCATGCCTATTTATACACCTTTCAAACATATTCCAAAATGACTAGCCTATACATGCCATATCTAACTATATACACATTTTCAAAGTACCAAAACAAGTTTGAGTGGTGTGGTGATGATCCTTGACGGTCCCCGAGTTTTCAGTAGCTTTTACGATCTATGAAATAGAGCAAACACACACTGAGTAAGCTTTCAAAAGCTTAGTAAGCCATATACAAATAAATTTAGCATAAAATGCATATAACAATATTGATACAATGACATTATTGATTCTCATAACAAATTCATCACATATATTCTTTGGCTCATTTGCTTAGCCATAACTTACCATATTCTTCAACTCAAATATCACATATACACATGGCTCATTCAAACATATCTTCACATATTATCTCATCATTTCTATACACATATTCATCTTAGTAAGTTCATATAGACACTTACCTTTCATACACACAATGTACTTTTCAAACGTACCTGAAACAGATATATAACTCTCATTTCTCAGATTTACCCGTTGAACCATTTGGAATCTAATAGGATACTCAGAGTGCTCGGAATAGTCATACAATGCCAACGTCCCAGACGTGGTCTTACATGTAACCAAATATCGATGCCACTGTACCAGACAGGGTCTTACACGAATCGAAACGATGCCAATGTCCCAGACATGGTCTTACACGTAAATATCATCTCGATGCCAACGTCCCAGATGTGGTCTTACACGAAATCTTGAATCAATGCCAGCGTCCCAGACGCGGTCTTACATGATATTACATAACGGACACCTATGTCATGACATACGTAATTCCTATCTATTCCTAGGTTCAAACGAGACTTCTCGGACCTTAACAACTACATACACTCCATCTCAATGGATAATCATAGCAATTCAAATATCATTTATACACAAATAATTCAATGCAAATACATTTATTTGTATATCGACTTACCTCGGATTCGGATATTTGATCGGATTCAGTTATTCAACTACTTTCGCTTTCCCGCGATCTAGGTCTATTTTCTTTGGTTCTTGGTATATACATACTCAAATTTAATACATTTATTCACTAATTCATTCAATTCAATCCAAGAACACACATTTAGGGCAATTTGCAATTTAGCCCTCACATTTTCACATTTGGACATTTTAGTCCCTATTTCATAAAATCACATTCACAAAATTACCATATACCAACGCTTAGCCGAATATTCATGTATCTCATACAAGTCCATACATTTCATTTATTTCAAAATTTAGTCCCTCAAAATGCTATTTTCTCAATTAAGCCCTAATTAGCTATATTCACCAAAAATTCAAGAATAAAACATGTTCATTAAACACGTATCTTTCATTTAACACCAATACTCATCACAAAGCTCACCATTTCATCAATGGCACATCTCATAAACATCATCAATTCTTCAAATTAAAGTATGGGTTTCAAAGTTTACGAAGCAACGATTGCAAAAATGTAGAAATTATCAAAAACCGAAATCAAACATACCTTGAATTGAGCTTAGAAGTGGCCGAATGCCCTAACTAGTTTTTCTTTCTTCTTTTTCTTTCAAGAATCGGCTAAATGGATGAACATTATGGCTTATTTTTAGCCTTTTTTTTATTAATAATCATATTATTAATCTATTTACTACATTAACCTTTTACTACACATATATACATATAAACATTAAGGGCATTAATGTCCTTTATCCATCCACTAACTTGTAAAGTGGTTTAACTGCCTCTTAAGGCCACTACTTTTAAAAGCCACATCAAAAAGGCACTTTTACAAACATCATGCTAGTTTTTCATTTAATGCAATTTAGTCCTTTTTCTCAAATTAAACACACAGATAGACAAATTAACTCGCGTAACTTTAACACATGATAATTCATATATTGCAGGCACAAAAAATAATATTAAAATATTTTTCTGACTCAGATTTGTGGTCCTGCAACCACTGTTCCGATTAGGGTCTAAACTGGACTGTTACAATTCTCCCCTCGATGTTCTTTGATTCCCGAGTTAGCTTGGCAGCACTATAAGAAAATGGAAAAGAGGGGGAGTAAGCGTAAAGCTTAGTAAGTCGCATGTAACTAATTAACAACAATTACCATGCATTATCATATTCATATCATCTTATAAACTTGCACAAGGTTCTCGAATGATTAAAAACATAACTTACTCACTTTCACCCTTACTAATCATACAACCTAATTCGAGCTCATTTCTCATGAATTTCATGTAGGTACCTGTATCACTTACAACATAGTCGTAACTTTTCTCACTTTTAACGCAAGCTCTAAATTTCCCGTTGAACCAGTTGGAATACCAAAGGATACTCGACAAGCCTCACACAAGAGGGTAAAATGTCGATGCCATGTCCCAGACATGGTCTTACACTAGCTCTCGTCTCAATGCATATGCCATGTCCCAGACATGGTCTTACACTAGCTCTCGTCTCAATGTCGATGCCATGTCCCAAACATGGTCTTACAGTGGCTCTCATAACATGGCCGATGCCATGTCCCAGACATGGTCTTACACTAGCACACATATCAACGCCGATGCCATGTCCCAAACATGGTCTTACACTAGCGCACATACCAACATGTCCCAGACATGGTCTTACACTAGCTTTCATAATGTGGCCGATGCCATGTCCCAGACATGGTCTTACACTAGCACACAAATCACCCCAATTGTCACGGCTTGGATATCCAATCTATTCCTAAGGTTCAACCGGAAGCATATCACATCCACTTTCATCATGCACATTCATAGCAATTATTAAAAATTTTATGCAATATCAATTGTTTAATACATAAATACAATAACGTTGTATTATTTACATACAACTTACCTCGATATACAAAATATGGGTGACTTGTTCGATCTAGTCCAATAACTTGTTTTTCCCTCGGTCTAAGTCCGGATCTCGTTTTTCTTGATCTATAATGACAAAATTTACTCATTTAATCACCATATTAATCAAAACATTTCAACATTTCCATTTTGCCCCTAGACTTTCACAAAATAATGATTTTACCCCATTAGCTCGTAAAATAATTCTAATCAAATTTCCTCTTTTAACAAGCCTAGCTGAACATTTATTACTCTTATAGCAACTCACAATTCCAATTATTTCACACATTTACTACCTATTTAACAAACTTTACAAAAAGGTCCATTTTAGGTCTTTTCATGGAATCTCCTTTCACAAAAGTTGTTTATTTAACAACCAAGTTTCATTTTCTTCCATAAAATTTCAGCAAACAACACTAATGTTCTTATGGAATAACCCTAGGCTCTCAACCATTTTGTAAAATAGTCCTCTCATTAGCTAGCTTAAGCTACAAGGGTTCCAAAAACACAAAAATCATCAAAAATAACCATTAAAAACACTTACTTGCAAGGGATTCAGTTGCTAAAAATTAAATTTCAAGCTTCCAAAACCCCTATTTTGCTGATATTTTTGATGGAGAGGATGAAGAGGAAAGGATGATATCATTTTTTTTCTTTATTCTATTTTATTTCATCAATTAAGTTACCTAATCCACCAATTTTGAAATTTCTTGTCCCCTGTGGCCGGCCAACACATGCCTAAGGGCCTAATTGCACATTAAGGACCTCCAATTTAATATTCCATAGCTATTTGACACCTTTAGCTAGTAGAACAAAACTTTCGCACTCTATGCGATTTAGTCTTTTTTCAAAATTAAGCATGCAATCACTAAAATTAATTCACCAAAATTTTCATGTACTCACATAATCGTACTATAACACAAAAAATAATATTAAAATAATTTTCTCTGACCTTGGATTAGTGGTTCAGAAACTACTATTCCGTCTAACCCTAAAATCGGGTTGTTACAATTCTCCCCCCTTAGGGATTTTTGCCCCCAAAAATCTTACCAGCAAAAAGGTTCGGGTATTTCTCTCTCACAGTTTCCTCGGGCTCCCATGTCTATGCCATAGTAATTTCACGAGATTATACTTTTCTTTCTCAATTACTTGACCTCCCAATCTAAAATCTTAACCGGCTCTTCAACATAGGTCATGTTTGAACAAATCTCAACCTCTGTTTGTGAAATCACATGTGATGGGTCAGAACAATAACAGCACAACATAGATACATAGAATACAACATGAATCTTTTCTAACTCGGACGGTAAGGCTAAACGATAAGTTGCCGGTCCAATTCTCTCAGTGACCTCGTATGGCCCAATAAAACGTGGACTTAATTTGCCTTTCCTACCAAATTTTAAGACTTTCTTCTACAGGTATACTTTTAAGAACACCTTATCACCGACTTGAAACTCAATCTCTTTTCGTTTCAAGTTCGCATAGGATTTCTGTCTATCCAAAGCAGCTTTCAAACAGTCACGAATCACTTGTACTTTTTCTTCGATTTCTCTGACTAAGTCAACCCTGTGTATCTGATTTTCCTTGAGTTCGGACCAATACAAAGGCGTTCGGTATTTACGCCCATATAATGCCTCATAAGGTTCCATTTTCAAACTTGCCTGAAAACTATTATTGTAGGCGAACTCTACCAACGGTAAATATTTTTCCCAACTACCTTGGAACTCAAAACACAGCACCGCAGCATGTCTTCAAGTATCTGGATTACCCTCTCCGATTGACCGTCGGTTTGTGGGTGAAAAGTAGTACTAAAATTCAATTTTGTCCCCAACGCTTCTTACAAATTTTTCCAAAACCGTGATGTGAACCTTGGATCTCTAACTGAAATGATCGATACGGTACCCCGTGAAGTCTCACAATTTTAGAAATATACAAATCGGCCAACTTCTCAAGTGGATAACCGGTACGCACAGGTATGAAATGAGCTGACTTAGTTAACCTATCAACCACAACCCATACCGCATCCTTCTTTCTTGGCATCAACTGCAAACCAGACACAAAGTCCATGGTAATACGGTGTCATTTCCACTCGATAACCATCACGGGCTGAAGTAAACCTAAGGGTACTTGGTGTTCGGCTTTCACTTGCTGACACAAACACATAGAGATAAACTCTGAGATGTCTCTTTTCATTCCCGACCACCAATACATTTTCTTCAGGTCATTATACATTTTCACACTACCTGGGTGGATAGACATACAACTGCTATGTGCTTCATGCAAAATCTTCTGAGTAAGCTCGTCGTTTTTAGGTACACAAATTCTATCTTGAAACATTAAATAGCCATCTAAACTACTCCAAAAATCTGATTCTATGCCCGTCTCACACTGATTTATCTTAGCTTGCAATTCTTTATCACCTTTTTGAGCTTCGTAGATCTCTCACAAAAACATTGGTTTCGCTCTCAACTCAGCTAAAATCGAACCATCGTCAGTCACAGACAACTGGGTATTCATAGCCCTCAAGGCAAACAATGACTTCCTACTCAAAGCATCAGCGACCACATTCGCCTTTCCATGGTGATAGTCAATTATCAGCTCATAATCCTTTATCAAATCTAACCATCTCTGCTATCATAGGTTTAATTCCTTTTGAGTTATCAAATACTTTAGACTTTTATGGTCGGTGAATACTCGGCATTTCTCGCCATACAAATGGTGTCTCCAAATCTTCAGTGTGAACACTATGGCGGCCAGCTCTAAATCGTGAGTCGGATAGTTTTCTCATGCGGCTTCAATTGTCTTGAGGCATTTGCTATCACCTTACCTTATTGCATAAGCACACACCCCAATCCATTTAAGGATGCATTACTATAAACCACAAATTCATTTCCCGATTCCGGTTGCACTAGAACTGTGGCTTCAGTCAATAATGCTTTTAGTTTCCCAAAACTCTGTTGACACTTCTCTGTCCATTCAAACTCGACATCTTTCTGTAGCAACCTCATCATAGGAGTAGCAATCATGGAGAATCCTTTGACAAACCGTCTATAGTATCCCGCTAAGCCCAAAAAGCTTCTGATCTCTGACACATTTCTCGGTAGTTTCCACTCAACAATAGTCGAGATCTTACTCGGGTCAACTCTAATTCCATCACCCGACACGATGTGTCCTAAGAATCCGACCTCGCGGAGCAAAAACTCACTTTTGCTAAACTTAGCATACAACTGCTTATCTCTTAAAGTTTGCAAAACGGTTCTCAAATACTCCGCGTGCTCACTCTCATCCCGAGAATAAATTAATATGTCATCAACAAAAACAACTACAAACTTATCCAAGTACGGTCAGAAAATACAGTTCATTAAATATATAAACACAGTGAGAGCAATTGTTCAGCCAAAGGGTATGACGAGAAACTCATAGTGGCCATACCTCGTCCGAAATATAGTTTTCAGTACATCTTGTTCCTTAACTCTCAGCTGGTAATAACAAGACCTCAGGTCTATCTTAGAAAATACTATGGCTCCCTTCAATTGGTCAAACAAATTGTTGATCCTTTGCAAAGGATACTTGTTCTTAACTGTAACCTTGTTGAGTTGCCTATAATCTATACAAAGCATCATCGACCCGTCTTTTTTGTTTCACAAAGAGTACCAGTGCACCCCACAGAGAATAACTCGGTCTTGCGAAACCTTTATCCGTCAAATCTTGTAACTGAACCTTCAATTATTTTAACTCCAACAGTGCCATCCTATACGGGGCAATCAAAATAGGTGTCGTACCAGGGACCAACTCAATACCAAACTCAACTTCCCTAACTGGAGGCAATCCAGGTAACTCTTCCGGAAACACATCCGGATACTTACACACCACAGGCACTGACTCAATCTTTACTTCCAAATCTTGAGTATTCAACACAAATGCAAGATAGGACTTAGACCCTTTTCTCATGTATTTCTCAACAGTCATAGAAGAAATTAGTATAGGTAAGCTATCTGGTTCACCTGATTCAACCCGAATAATATCCCCATTTTCACTTTTCAGTTCAATAAATTTTCTTCTATAATTTACTATCACATCGTGAGAAGTTAACCAATCCATACCAAGGATCACTTCAAATTCATCAAATGGCAACAACATGAGGTTAGCCAGAAAATAATGACCTCTAATTGTCAAGGGACAATTTCTACATACTTGGTCCAATAACACATGCTTGCCTAAAGGGTTTGACACTTTTACTACAAATTCAGTGGACTCAACAAGCATATTCATGCTAGACACCAATTTCATACAAATATAGGAATGGGTAGACCCCGGATCAATCAAAGCAACAGAGATATCATGAAGAGAAAAAGTACCCGTTATCACATCTGGAGATGATGCCTCTTCACAAGCGCGAATGGCATAAGTCCTTACAGGCACTTAGCCCTCGGACCTCATGGTGGAATCTCTAGGCACACCTCTGCTGCTTGCCCCACTTCCAGGGTTCTTTTGTGGTCTACCCCTCGAAGGTGCATTACTCGCTCGCACTTCTTGTTTTCTGTCTTTTTCCTCCATCTCAGGACAGTTTCGAATGAAGTGGTCTAGTGAACTTCACTTGAAACAGCCTCTTCCATTTCCTTAGCATTCACCGAAGTGACGCCTACCACACTGTGAGCATTCCGGTCTATTTGGTCGAGCACTACCAACACTCGCAATAGAAGTTGTTTGAGCTTTAGATACTAAGTACTGCTTACTCCTATTTCTATATGGGAATCCAACTGAAGCATTGGATCGAGTAGTGAACTCTCTTGATTTCTTGGATGAGGACTGAAATGGTTTCTCCAACTATCTTTTCTCTGAGTCATGAGACTCATTATCAGCTTTCCTTTTCTCTTTAGCCAATTCCTCGGCCTTAAAAGCTCTTTCAACAAGCACTACAAACTCTCTTAACCCTAATATGCCAACTAATAATCGAATGTCTTCGTCCAATCTGTCCTCAAATCTCTTGCACATGATGGCTTTGGTAGATATGCACTCCCTCGCGTATTTGATGAGTCTCACGAACTCACGCTCATACTCGGTTATCGTCATACGGCCTTGTTTCAATTCTAGAAATTTCTTCCTTTTCTGATTTATAAACCTCTGGCTAATATACTTTTTACGAAACTCTTCCTGAAAGAATTGCCAAGTTATCCTTTCCCTTGGTATCACTGACACAAGGGTGTTCCACCATTGGTAGGCCAAGTCTCGCAGGAGTGACACTACACACTTCATGCACTCCTCAGGTGTGCAAGACAACCCATTGAATACACTAAAGGTATTTTCTAGCCAGAATTCTGCTCTCTCTGGGTCATCATATATATTCACTCTAAATTTCTTAGCCCCTTGTTTCCGAATTCTGTCAACTGGAGGTTTTTCTCTTCTAATCGTTTCCACTACTTGGGGAGTTGTAGGGGTAGGCTGGGGAATTGGAGGGGGTGGAGGAGGTGGAGCGTCCGGGTTCGCACAAAAAAACTCTGAATACCATACATTCATCATATGGAGAAAGGCTTCTCTATCCCCTCCGCCTTGACTCAGTGTCATGGGCCCACTCTCAACTGGTGCAGTCCCTTCTGTTGGAGTTGGGGCATTACACTCCACATCATCCACCACTGCTCCGTTGGGATCCATTTACTATATGAAAATACATTTTAAATTGTCGGGAATCGTCACACTATCATAATTTATATATGGTATGTACAGATAAACTCATCCACACGCTAGGTTAGTCCAAGAATCGACTAAACTATAGCTCTGATACCATCAAATGTAACACCCCTTACCCGTATCTAACGTTGATACAGGGTACGAGGCATTACCTTTCTTAATACACGCATACAAATAATTTCAGGATATGAGACCTCATTCAAATTTTAAAACTTTTCAACTTTATCTTAAAGTCCCTAATATGGGCCTACGAGGCCCAAAACATACTTTAGAAATGGTTCGCGACCAAACCGAGTTCCTTTGAAAAATTTAGAAAATTTCATTGAAAAATAGGGCACACGCCTGTGTGGACTTGGGGCACGACCGTGTGAATGGCATGGCCATGTCCTTAGCCCATGCCGAGCCTGATTTGTGCTTCACGAGAAATCAGGATGTCACACGGCTTGGCACACCCCCGTGTCCTTCGGACATGTTGTAACGCCCCGAATTTGATCCTAGTAGAATTGAGCCAATTAGGCTTTGGGCTGTAGGTCTCAGGAAATTTTTAAGTGAGTAAGAAAAGGACAATTGGCATGTAGACTTTGAAGGTTAATGAATTTGGAGTGTTTAGGGGTGTTGGAGATGTTTTGGGATCAAGTAAGGGTATAGGAAAAATTTTGGTTTTAGCCTAAGGGAATTGTGACTTCAGTTAGTAGGCCTTTTAAATAAATGAAGAAGAAAAATGGCATCATTGGGCTTGTGGTCCAGTGGCAAGTGGCGTCACTTGGGGAGCTATAAGGTGTCGTGTTGTCAGCTGAGGAGGTCCAAGGTTCGAGCATTAGGAGTGGTATTTTTGGAGTGTTTTATTTTGCATAGGTGGACGGCCAGAGTTGTGTTGAATATGAACTCTTGCGTTGGAGTGTTTGAGTGGTAAGGGGAACTGATAATGGAGGGAAACTCAGATAAGGCTAAGGTGTAATCAGGGAGAAAAGTTAGGAGCTGAGAAGTGTGAAGAGTTGGTGTCGTTTTGGGAAGTGGAGAGTGTATAAATTCAGCTTAGGAGGGTAGACGAGTGCCGTTTTTGGGTCTTTTAGGGGGTATTACGAATTTTCATTGTGGCTTTCGGCATTTGAAGAGTTTTGCAAATAGGTCAGTCTTTTTTTTCTTTACCGAATTCCTTTGAAAGGTTCCTTGGGTTTTCCATTACTTTTCTTTTCTCCCCCCATTCTGTTTCTCCCATTGCCGAAAAACCATCATTCCTTTTTACCAAAATCCCTATTGGTGTTGCGTTCTTCTTCTTTCTCTGAAATCCAAGTACTCCCTTATAATCGAATAGCCCTATCTTTTTGTCGATTCCTTGTTATTTTTCCTCCATCACAAATCGGTTACTGTTATCTACTCTTAATCAAGTTTTAAAAATCGGATCTCGTTCAGTAGCTATCTAGGCCGCAGGATCGAAAGGGGAGTTGGTAAGTATTCGGTTAACCTCTCTTGTACGTTTTACTAAAAGCCGAGAGGCTATCTAACTGTCCTGTCATTAACTCTGTGATAACAAGGATAAGGTTCAATAATCACAAGCGTGGTAGGTAAGGATCGTAGCAAGAGGTAAGTGTACTCGTTCCGGTGGTGGTTTAGTAAATGGCCGAATGTATTATGGCTCATAGGGGTGACCTATGTGAAATATGGGTCACTTGATTTTGACGATGTATGTTTGGGTGCAAATCTAGAGGATAATTGCAAATTAGTAGGAAATGAAGGGCTACTAGAACGTGAGGCACACGGTAAGGGTACGGTGAGGTTTCAGTTTTTGATAAGTATGTGTTTAATCCTTGGTTCATCATTAGTAATGTCGATTGTAGGTTCGTGACTAAGGGGTTTGCAGCGCGTGGATACCAGGTGTGTACAAACACTACACACACAATATCGGCAACGCCGAAAAGCTGAAAAGCCAAAAGTGGCTAAATGGGCCCTGTGGGCCCTAAGGCTAAGTTTGATGAGTTTGTTTGGTTTGGTGTATGAATTGAGTCTGTCAACCATAATACTTGATCTGGAATTGTTTTGGGCCTAACGGGCCATAAGGATGTGATTTGGGCCCAATGGGGAGTAAAGATGTAATTTGGGTTTGATGGGCTTTATGGGGACGTAGACAAGTATGTTAGGGTTTATGGACTTAAGGCCTAGTTTGAACAACTCTTAAAATTTCATAAGACTTAATCTAATTAAACATGTCTGTGAACAAGTCGCTGGGTTAGAGTGTGGGAACGGACATACGCATGTCTAGGATTGTATCTAGGGAGAGCTTGATACTTAAGCGGTTCTAGCAGCCCACCTCCTCTTCTCTGGAATCCTACCTGGTGCGTAGTGTCTGTTCACTTTAGCCGCGAGGACTTGTTGATGGGCCAAAGTTCATAACTAAAACCTGAGAGGGACCAAATACCCTTATATTTGTAAAATTACTAAAATACCCTTATATTTGTAAAATTACTAAATTACCCTTATGTTTGTAAAATTACTAAAATACCCTTATGTTTGTAAAATTACTAAAATACCCTTACGTTTGTAAAATTACTAAAATACCCCTAGATTTGTAAATTACCAAAATACCCATGTATTACAAAAGTACCAAAATACCCCTATTTTGCAAAATTATCAAGATACCTCTATTTTACCAAATTACCAAAATACCCCTATAGGGTAGAATTACGAAAATACCCCTAGGTAGTGAAATAACGAAAATACCCCTATGTGACGAATATGAGCTTATGGATGTTACTCGTGTGTTTGATGCGTTCATATGATATTCTGCTTAGGATGCATATAGGTGGGAATTATGGTACGGAGGAAGATTTGAGGATCGCATAGTCGTATGGCCATGGATCCACCGGTGGCTTTAAGCCCATTATATGATTAGCAGCCTTGCTGCAACGTTAGGTAGTACCGCAACAGTGCTACCATTAGTGTGTAGAGGATGGGTGGGTTGATTTAGAAATCCCCACAAGTGTGTATAAGGTTGGAAGGGAAATTGTGTGTGTAGCGGATGGATTATTGGGATGGGTTTTGCATTATCTTGTTTGTATATGATACGATATGATATGATATGATATGAGGTTATTGTAGGCTAAGGCCCAAGACCACCGATTTTGATAGGGCTTAGGCCCAATATGAATATTTGTATGTGATTTGATTGCCAAGGGTTGTACACACTGAGTTTCGAAACTCACACCCTTTTATTTAATGTTTCAGGTAATCCTGAATAGACAGCTTGACGTGGGAGAGGACTCGGAGATGGCCACACTACAAGTTGATCAAATGTTTTATTTTGTTCAAATAAATTTATTTTAAATACTTTGTTTTTTTCATTGGATTGTAATAAAGCCATGTAACTCCTAATTGACTTTAGATTTTGGGTTTTATTATTATTGTTTCAACTATCTGCTTAATAAATTTCATAAAATTTCTAAAGATAACATGGTTTTCGAAATAACTTAACATATGAACGTTTTCCTAAAATATAGGCTTTTCATCTTAACTTAACAAGGTACAAGAGTTTTGGGCTTTTGGGCCTTAAAATGTTAAATTGTAAAATCGTTTTGAAGCGTGCCTTTAATGTGACATTCCAGACTCGGGCCTAACTTCTAGGCCGGGTTTGGGGGTGTTACACATTTGGCGAACTAATTTCCTAAATTAAGTGCAGACTTCACATGACCTGGGCACATGCCCATGACCTATGGTCGTGTCTTTCACACGGTTGAGACACGGCTGTGCCTCAGCCCGTGTGATTACTACTGGGCATTCTATTTTGCCAACCTAGGGTGAAGGGGGAAACACGGCCTAACCACACACCCATGGGGTAGACCGTGTGTCACACACAGCCTAGACACACGCCCGTGTGACTACCCATGTGGACAGTAAGAAGACTATTTACCAAGCCCTTTCTGCCACCCTTACTTGCACCACATAAGCCACAGCAAAAAATATACTCATTCATGCAGTTTGTACATTCATGAAAAACATCACCATTCTCATATATCAATAACAAGTATTAGCCATCAACTATGGCCTTTTACAAAATGAATCCATCTTTAAAGCAAGCCAGCACATTTGGCCAAAACATTATGACACTTAACAAACGACCGAGACCCTATACATGCCATTCCCAAAATAATAAATCTAACTGTACCAAGTGTTCAGTTTGATAGTGTGGTCGAGCCTCCGACGTTATTTAATTCCTGAGTTAGCTTGGAGGCACTATAAGAAAATGGAAAAGAGAGGGAGTAAGCATAAAGCTTAGTAAGTCGCATGTAAATAATTAACAACAATTACCATGCATTATCATTCATATCATTTTATAAACTTACACAAGATTCTCGAATGATTAAAAACATAACTTACTCACTTTCACCCTTACTAATCATACAACCTAATTCGAGCTCATTTCTCATGAATTTCATCTCACTATTAACACAGGCTCTAAATTTCTCGTTGAACCAGTTGGAATACCAAAGGATACTCGACAAGCCTCACACAAGAGGGTAAAATGCCGATGCCATGTCCCAGACATGGTCTTACACTGGCTTGCGTATCGAGGCCGATGCCATGTCCCAGACATGGTCTTACAGTGGCTCTCATAATGTGGCCGATGCAATGTCCCAGACATGGTCTTACACTAGCACACATATCAACACTGATGCCATGTCCCAAACATGGTCTTACACTAGCGCACACACCAACGCCCATGCCATGTCCCAGACTTGGTCCTACACTAGCACGCATATCACCCCAACTGTCATGGCTTGGATATCCAATCTATTCCTAAGGTTCAACCGGAAGCATATCACATCAACTTTCATCATGCACATTCATAGCAATAGTTAAACATTTTATGCAATATCAATTATTTAATGCATAAATACAATAACTTTGTATTATTTACGTACAACTTACGTAGATAAACAAAATATGGGCTACTTGTTCGCTCTAGTCCAATAACTTGGTTTTCCCCCTGTCTAAGTCTGGATCTCGTTTTTCTTGATCTATAATGACAAAATTATCGTTTTGCCCTCAAACTTTCACTAAATTATGATTTTACCCCATAGGCTCGTAAAACAATTCTAATCAAATTTCCTCCTTTAACAAGCCTAGCTGAACATTTATTACTCTTATAGCAACTCACAATTCCAATTATTTCACACATTTACTACATATTTTACAACCTTTACAAAAAGGTCCAATTTAGGTGTTTTCGTGGAATCTCCTTTCACAAAAGTTGTTTATTTAACAACCAAGTTTCATTTTCTTCAATAAAATTTAAGCAAAAAACACTTGGCAAAACCCTAAGCTCTCAACCATTTTGCAAAATAGTCCCCTCATTAGCTAGCTTAAGCTACAAGGGTTCCAAAAACACAAAAATCATAAAAAATGACCATTAAAAACACTTACTTGCAAGGGATTAAGTTGATGAAAATTTCAAGATTCTAAAACCCCTATTTTGCTTATATTTTCGGTGGAGAGGGTGAAGAGGAAAGGACGATATCATTTTTTTTCTTTATTCTATTTTATTTCTTCAATTAAGTCACCTAATCCACCAACTTTGACCAATTTTGAAATTTCTTGTCCCCTATGGCCGGCCAACACATGCCTAAAGGCCTAACTGCACATTACGGACCTCCAGCTTAATATTTCATAGCTATTTGTCACCTTTAGCTAGTAGAACAAAACTTTTGCACTTTTGCAATTTAGTCCTTTTTCAAAATTAAGCATGCAATCACTAAAATTAATTCACCAAAATTTTCATGTACTCATATAATCATACTATAACACACAAAATAATATTAAAATAATTTTCTCTGACCTCGGATTAGTGGTTCCGAAACCACTGTTCCGTCTAGCCCCAAAATCGGGCTGTTACAATTCTCCCTCCTTAGGGATTTTCGCCCCCAAAAATTTTACCAGCAAAAAGGTTCGGGTATTGCTCTCTCATAGTTTCCTCGGGCTCCCATGTGGCCTCTTCAATCTCATGTCTATGCCATAGTAATTTCACAGGTGTTATACTTTTTTTCTCAATTTCTTGACCTCTTGATCTAGAATCTTAACCGGCTTTTCAACATAGGTCATGTCTGAACAAATCTCAACCTCTATTGGTGAAATCACATGTGATGGGTCAGAACGATAACGGCAAAACATAGATACATAGATTACATTGTGAATCTTTTCTAACTCGGACGGTAAGGCTAAACGATAAGCTACCGGTCCAATTCTCTCAGTCACCTCGTATGGCCCAATAAAACGTGGACTTAATTTGTCTTTCCTACCAAATTTGAGGACTTTCTTCCACAGGGATACTTTTAAGAACACCTTATCACTGACTTGAAACTCAATCTCTTTCCGTTTCAAGTCCGCGTAGGATTTCTGTTACAATAATGTAGTTAAATCAAAATGGCATCTATCCATACAACCAATATGCCTTAAAGACACCTCAAACATAATAATCAAATTTGACTAAACATTTTCTAAATTTAGCCATTAATCAATCAACCAATTGGACAACTTATATACTACATTAACCATAATGTTCACATATCATTTTTGTACTCATAACCACCAATATGACCATTCACACAACTCCATCAATACCTTAGCAACTTAGCCATATGCCAACACAACCAAAACTACCAAAAGTAGTCGTTTAACAACTCAATGCACTATCTCATTCCATACCACACCAACATTTCATAGCATACCTTTATATTCATCATTTCAACTATCATCATTTAAGTACTTAGATACCAAACTAACAACCATTAACATACCATACATACATGTCAACATGACAACTATTTCATCACTTAAAATAGCATATTTACAAGCCGAACATAATGGCTAATTTCATCAAACAAAGACACCTATACATGCCATTATAACCATGAATCAAATCCATGGAAATCTACCGATATTGTTAATGGATAGTGTGATGGATCTCCGACCAGCTTCCAACCCGATTGAACTTTCGATAATCTGTAAAGTAAGAGAAAGAAAACCACATAAGTAATGAATGCTTAGTAAGCTCGTATAAACTTAAACATAATATTCCATTTTAAATATGAGCTTTATAAGTTATAAATAAACCTATACCAATGCTTCAAGATTTATCAAACTATATGGCTAATGTCTCACGAATGAATATGTTCATTAACATCCCGAATTCTTTCCATTTATAACATAATAAGGTTTTATAAGTTGACTTACATAATCATCAACCTTTTCTTAAAACGGTGAATCATTTCATTTACTTACCATACCATTTACTTAGCATAAGCTTAAATACGTTATCAATTCGCAAATCAGTGTATCTATTCATAACATAAGTAAATCCCTTCCTTACAAGTAAGTCCTTAACTCAACAATTCTTTTTATTTTATCATATTTTGTCACATCTATGAACTTATCATTTCAATATCTATTCTTACATGTTTCATTTGCATAACTCACAAGACATTAGCCTAAACATCAACCATAACCACAAGCTACTTCATTTTAACATAACTCTTTCACATTTAACTAATAATCATTCTATAATTCATCATTCATCTCAAACTTTCCTATAAACATGTTATTCAGGAATCTCTTACTTTCACTAAACAAGATTAAAGCTAAATGAATAAATTAATCATACATGATATACATTTACGGAGCACTTATAGGCTTAGTATTGAAAATAATTCATCATATGCTTCTTGTACTATAATAATTCAACCCAAACTCATTTATATATGTATATAAACATATACCTTTAACCGAAAAATCATCAATATAACGGTACTCACATATGATCAAGTAATTCATTAAACATTTAACATTTAACATTTACTAATATCTTGACTATACATTAGCCTTTAACATTAAAATAATTTTATAAATTTCATTCACAGTTAGCCCGATGAACTAGTAACTTGACTCAGATACTCGGGTAACTACACCACACCAAAGGCATCATAGATGCATAACATGGGCACCAAAGTGCAGATAGGGGCACAAATGTGCAAACAGGGGCACCGTAGTGCTAATAGAGACCCCAGAGTGTATACAGGGGCACCGACGTACAAACAGGGGCACCCAAGTCAAATTTCGTACAAGCGCGCATTCTAACCCTATTGGCATGCCAATTGTATCCTAGTGGTTACTACATTCAACTGGGCATTTCATGTAATCCATTCCCTTTAAACATATTTATCTTTCAAGGGCACTTCATCATTTCCGTACACATGATATAACATCAATACATATATTCATACTGTCAATATGTCATCACAATGATTAACATAATCTATTAATCACTTTCACATTTCTCGATACACATGCTGTAACAATTCATAATCATGCTGACATCGCATATATATCATATCTCATAAATATTCAATAGTTTTCTAATAAATCCTTTCTCACCTTATATTCGGTTACCTAGCTAAATTGCAGAAATGTCAAAGTACAATGGCTTTTTGGTAATTTTCCATTCTCCTCGATTTTCCACCTGTTCTTGATCTAAATTAATAATTTCATTCAATATATTAATTTAGATTGTAAAAAAATGTACTTTATGCAATTTAGTCATTTTTTACATTTTTACAAAATTGCCCCTAAAGTTTTACTTTTATTCAATTTAGTCTCTAAGCCTAAAACATGCAAATTAACCATTTTTTCCCAAAATCCGAATACTTATTCTATCCAATACAGCCCATTCATGCAACAATTTCACAAAAAAATACTTGTATTTTTACTATTTTAACAATTTAGTCCCTAATCAACAAATTCATTAAAAATCACTTAATAAAATACTTTTAAATAACAACTAATATTTCAAATTCATCATTTAACATCTAAAATCACAAGGTTCAACAATGGCAACATTCAAAATCTTTAACGGTTTCAAAATCGAATGTAAGAGTTAGCTGGACCTAGTTGCAACGGTCTCAGAAACATAAAAATTATTAAAAATGGAGCCAAAATCACATACCATGCAATAGGAAATCACCATGGCCGAACCTAACTTAAAACCTCCATGGACATTCAGTTCTTTGAAGAAGAAACTAAAAAGATGATAACTAATTAACCTTTTGTTTTTATTTTACTTTAATTTAATAAACTAAATTACCATTTTAACCTTGGTTAATAAATAATTAAAACACCAATTCCATGCCCATAATTCTCCACTAACTTCTTAAATGGTCTAATTACCATTCAAGTCTCTTTTCCTTTATTCAATAAGCCATTTAATCACTCAAATCAAATAGTGATCAAATTTTACATCTTTTACGATTTAGTTCTTTTTAATTAATTAACTATCGAAACATTAAAATTTTCCAACGAAACTTTATTACCACCTTAATGACACTCCGTAAATATTTATAAAAATTCATTTTATAGAAACGAGGTCCCGATACCTCATTTTCTAAACCCACTTGACCTTAAGATCTTACCACTTGAACTTATTAAATCATTTATATAAAAAAATCACTATATCAAAAACCTTTTTAAAGTCATGTTTTACTCGTAAATATTAAATAATAATATTTACAAACTTGCTTGTCGAATTTGGTGGCTCCAAAACCACTGTTTCCAACACCACTAAAAACAGGTTATTACATGTGGTCATGTTACTTTTCATCTATCATGTAATGTTAATGAGAGGATATCATTTACCCTTTATTTTGGTTATGAATTCCACTATTGTGGAATGATACTACATTATGTAGAAGTTGTATACCCAATGCACTAGCTTTCGATTCCTTAGCTATTTGAACTCAGGTTTTCATTTACATTAAAGTATACAAGTAACACATACATAGTCCATCATCCACTCAGGATTAAGGTATATCACACTATTAAAATCACAAGTTAATAAATCCATAAAAAAATTTATTCTACTTAGGTTCTGTCTGATGTATTGTCATTCTAGTTAGTCACATCAATGTCCATCTTTTTGGAGTCATTTACTCCTCCTCAATCAGAATTCATAAACAGAATACTATTCTTTAAATCAATTTGCTAATTCTAATTAGACTAATGACATGTTTAGATTATTGACTAATATAAGTTGTCTTCCCATATTACGATATGACCATATAATACCGTTTAGTTTTAGTCAAACATTATATAATCATTAAGTCAATACTTTCTATTATTTTGCTTTGTATGCAAAAACTCTATGATGACAACAAATGAAGATATTAATGATACTGTTAGATATTTTATTAAATTAACTTACTTGAAAAAATACAAGTACAAATTTACAGAATCACTACACTAGGGGCATGAAATCTCAATACGGTGCATTTAAGCACATTTGTGCTAGTGTTTTAAAGTGATATTCCACATATCCATCTTCCTCAATCAATCTACTATGGTAATAAACTTTAAAAACGATTTTCTATTACAACAAAAAATTAAACATATGAAACTAGAGTCGATTTGTGATATTTATAGTAATAAACTTTTCCTGAAAAGTACATATGCTTTGTGCGAGACGGGTCATAGACATTCCCGACTTTCAACTAAACGTCCTTCTCTGCTATTCTTGTTTCAGGAATTGCTTTGAGTGTGGGCTCGAACAACCATGAATCAAACACAGAACCATAAATATTTTTTACTTTCAGTAAGAAAGTAAATCTCTCTCTCTCTCTCTCTCTCTCTCTCTCCTCTCTCTCTCTCTCTCTCTCTCTCTCTCTCTCTCTAAATCCAGAACAGCTTATCCTATAGATGCTGCTTGCTAAGACTGATCTTTTCCCCAAAAGTGTCACAAAAGTTTTAAAGTTTTGAAGCACATTCATCATTACTGGCAATTGACTGCCAAAGATAAAAGAGAAGAGGCTCTCATGCTTGATCCTTTGATTATGCGTTGATAGGAAGAAGAGACTCTCTCCCTCCCTCCCCCTCTCTCTCTCCCTCCCTCCCTCCCTCTCCCTTCCTCCCTCCCTCCCTCTCCCCCTCCTCCCTCCATCTCTATAACAACTCGGTTTAGACCCTAGTCAGAACAGTGGTTTCGAGACCACAAATCTGAGGTCGGAGAAATATTTTAAAATTATTTTTGATGTTTATAATGTGTGATTGAGCCTGTGTGAAAGTTTCGTGTGAAAATTTTATCGACTGTGTGTCAAATTGTGAGAAAGGACTTAATCGCATAAAATGCAAAAGCTGAGTGTTGATTGTTAAGGTGTTAATTTGGCATGGCTTATTAAAGTATGAATCCTTATGTTGTTATTATTCCATGAATAAATTGAATGGACAAAAATTCCAATAGATAGTGGAAAATGAATGAAAATAAAAAGGCTAGTTTAGTAATTAGTTAATTTAGTAAAATAAAAATAAAATAAAACATGAAGTGTTCATCTTTTTCACCACCATTGCCAAAATTGAAGAAGAAAAAGAGAAAGAAATAGGGCTTGAAATATTCGGCCATTTCTATCCTTGATTGAGATATAATTTTTGATCTGTTTTTGATAATTTCTACGTTTTTGTGATCGTTACTTCATGCTCTTTCAAACTCATGCTTTAATTTTAGAAATTGATGGTGATTTTGAGACATGCCATTGATGGATGCTTGAGCTATGTGTTAGTTGATAGTGAAATATGGAAGATATTTGAAGAATGAACATGTTTTGTCTTTGAATTTTTAGTGAAATTGAGTAGTTTGGGCTAAATTGTGAAAATGAAAAATTGGAGGACTAAAATGTGAAATAAATAAAATGTGTGGGTTTGTATTAGCATGGGAAGAATTCGACTAAGTATATGTGATATGAAACTGTGTGTATTTGATGATTTTATGAAATAGGGACTAAAGTGTCAAAATGTGAAAATGTGAGGGTTGTTTTGTAAAATGCCCTAAATAAGTGTGTGTGGATTAAATTGAATGAAATTTGTGATTGAATGGACTGAATTTGAATGTGTAAAGATTAAGAAAGGAGAGGTTCGGATCGAGATCGAGGCAAAGACAAAGTGCTCGGTTAATCGACCGTTTCGGTATTTCGACGTCCGAGGTAAGTTCAGACGTAATACGTGTATTTAACTATGTTTAACATTATGAAATGAATGGTATGATATTATTGAATTGTGAATGCTATGTGAGGGCTCGATTTGTGTGGCACTAAGTGTGCGTATTCGGAAATGTGACAGAGATGATTAGCACTGTGTGTGTGAAATAATATAAGCTTCGGCTTTGTGGTTGGCAATGTGTGTGTGATACCGATTTAAGATCGGTTTAATATAGATGCACTAAGTGTGCGATGTTAATTAAGCTTCAGCAAATGATTTGGACACTAAGTGTGCGATTGAACCGAAGAAGTGACGAAAGTTGATCGAAATGAAACATTGAGTATTGAGTAGCATATGTAATCGATAACTAAGTGTTGGATAAGGTACGTTCGGAACCTATGTGGTTGATGAAATTATAAATGAGTTTATGGAAGGTTAATTAAGCATATTAGTTTTTGATGGTATGGTATATGTGATTGTGAATTAATCTATATGATGGTTTGTTTTTGGTATAACGTATTGGTATTAATGAGCAATATGTATTATGTTACGAACTTACTAAGCTTTTGAAAGCTTACTGTGTGATTTGTTTCTCTGTTTTACAGTGTCAGTAAAGCTAGCTCGGATCCGAGGATCGTCAGCATCTCTATCACACTATCGGAAATCTATTTTGGTGCTTTTAGAAATATGTATATAGTTGAAATATGGCATGTATAGGCTAGAAGTTATGGCATGTTTTGAAATGTTTAATCCTTGCCATGTGATTTGGCTTGGAAGTGGAATGATGTTGAATTTATGAATGAACTATGAATTTGGTATATTTCATGATTCTGTGATTGATAAAAGATGTGGTTTGAAGATGAATTATGGCATGGATACATAATGCTTGATATATAGATATATATATATATTATATATATGTTTTGAGATGTAATTGTTATTTTGAATGGACTTTGTGATGATATTAGGTATGGAAGTAGATGGTATTGTTGATGATTAATTGGTGAATGATATGGTATGTTTGAATGCATTTAGAAGCATGAATTGATATTGCTTTGAAGCTTGTTGGTTGACCCTTGTATGGGTGGCAAATTGGCCTTGCAAATGGCTTATTTTGCATACATGGCCAAGAGACACGGGCGTGTGTCTCTGACACGTGGTTTAAGGGTCACTTTTAGGTGTGCTTGGATAGGTTACACGGGTGGCCTACGGGCGTGCATGGTGGCCGTGTGACCAAGTCAGTATCTAGCTTAATTTTACACGGCCATGGCACACGGGCGTGTCTAATGGCCGTGTGAACAAGTTAGTATGTATGCTCTATTTTGGCATGACCTGGACACATGGGCGTGTCTAGTAGTCGTGTGAGGCACACGACCGGCCCACACAGGCGTGTGACTTTTGCAGTGTTGAAGAATTTTTATATTTTTGAAAACTTTCGTAAGTGTTCGGTTTAGTCCCGACCTCTTTTTAACACGTGTCTAAGGTCTCGTAGACCTCGATAAGGGACTATA